>JAVSCE010019884.1:0-325141 GCA_032199065.1 Smutsia gigantea
ATTTGGCAAGTGTGGAGAAAACCCTACACTGCTGGTGGGAATGCAAATTAGTTCAACCATTGTGGAAAGTAGTATGGAGGTTCCTCAAAACACTCAAAATAGAAATACCATTTGACCCAGGAATTCCACTCCTAGGAATTTACCCTAGAATGCAGCAGCCCAGTTTCAAAAAGACAGATGCACCCCTATGTTTATACGCACTATTTACAATAGCCAAGAAATGGAAGCAACCTGTGTGTCCAGCAGTAGATGAATGGATAAAGAAGATGTGGTACATATGCACAATGGAATATTATTCAGCCATAAGAAGAAAACAAATCCTACCATTTGCAACAACATGGATGGAGCTAGAGGGTATTATGCTCAGTGAAATAAGCCAAGCCGAAAAAGACAAGTACCAAATGACTTCACTCATATGTGAAGTATAAGAACTAAGAAAAAAACTGAAGGAACAAAACAGCAGCAGACTCACAGAACCCAAGAACGGACTAATAGTTACAAAAGGGAAAGGAACTGGGGAAGATGGGTGTGAAGGGAAGGACAAGTGGGAAAAGGGGGCATTACGATTAGCAGATGTAATGTTGGGGGGGCATGGGGAGGGCTGTACAACTCAGAGAAGACAAGTAGTGGCTCTATAGCATCTCACTATGCTGATGGACACTGACTGTATTGGGGTTGGTGGGGGGGATCTGATGAAGAGGGTAGTTTAATCACCATGATATTGCAGATGTAATTGTAGATTAATGACACCAAAATAAACTTTTAAAAAATAAATAAATAAATAAATAAATAAATAAAATGTATCTGGGGAGAAAAATAGAAATCTATTAGGATGCCTATCTCATTTTTAGTAGAGTATTTTCATGAGGAAATGGACACTGATCTTACCTTTAGAAACAATAAGAAATGTGAGCAAAACAGATCAGATGTCACATGAGCAGTATTTTTGTTTTTATTTGCAGAGATAATTCCTTTTATTCTTTGTAGTTGCTCTGAATTTTAAGGGATGTGCAACCCCATACTTCACATAATAACAGGAATACTGAACCCAAAAACATTATATGCCGCTTGTATTTCCAGGGCTCAGAAAGTTTAGTTAATATTAGATGAACAAGGTAATTCCAATCCACAAAATGGTTGGGATGGAAAATCTGTTCTAATTTAATAATTCTTTTTTTTTTTGTAAGTGAGATTCCAGTCCTCATTTTCTTTGTTTCTCTGAGCCCTAATTTTGGCTCAGTTTTGACAAATGTCATATAACAAGCACTGCATTTGAACCTCTGAACCTCAAATTCCAAAGGTCTAACACCAAGTTCAGTAACATAACTATCTGCCTCCTTCCCCAGAAAACCCAGTCTTCCTTGGTGGGTCTTCTAGTGTGAGTGACGTCACCATCTAGCCTGTTCTAGCTGGAAACTGGATGCATCTCAGCCTCAGTTGTCCCTCACACCCAGTCAACATCCAAGTCCTGTTGATTCTATCTCCTGCATCTCCCCAGTCCCTCCTAATCCTCCCACTGCCTTGGGTCCAGTCCTCCCAACTCACCAAACCATTGCAAACAGCCTTGTACTGGCTGTCTCACTTAACTCTCATCCAGTTTCCCAACCTGGTATCGGTGGTTCTGCGCCACAGGCCTGCAGTCAAGTCTTTAAAATATTAATGTATGCTGAGAACCTCCAGTAGGGGTGTGGTACACAGTGTTATTTAGTTATTTGACCAGGAAACCTTTCTTCCATGGCACAGCTCTTACTATCTCACAGGGCAGAGCTCTTGGGAATCCATTGGCTTTTGTTGCCTAAATCATTTTCTACAAATTGCGTCGTTACCCCCTACTTTAAACCCTTAATGACACCCCACAGTTTTAGGATTATGTCCAGATATGTCCAACACCCTTCACTATCTGCCCCTCCACTGGTTTCTTAGCCTCATTTCCGACTATATACTTCTCTACAAACTCTGTGCTCTACCTTCTCAGGACTCCTGAGATGTTTGAACATGCCATGTTCCTTTGTACCCTGGTTCTGTGAGCACATCGGCTGACTCTGACAGCACTCCTTGTCTCCTTGACCGCACCCTCATATGTCACCTCCCCTGCAGAGCCTTCCCCAAGTTTCCCATAAAGGCTTAGTTACATTCTTCTCTGTATCTCTTCTTTTGTAGTAATTTTTTATAAAGTTTTATAATTTTTCTCCCTGATCGGACTGCAAATACCTGAGGGAGAGTAACCATTCTTTTAGTCATCTTAAATCCCCAGCACCTAGTACAATGCCTGGCACTCAGCAAGTACTCAATAAATGTTTGATGAAAGAATGAATGAGTGAATGAGGAAATCAGTGAAATGAGTTAGAAACTATAAGCAGAACACATTAGGTTAAAATTGGAAAGTTGACCTTAAAGGCCATGGAATTTTGTGTTGAGCTCAGTAATATCACTTGAGATAGCAGAGAAATGAACTCAGTTCTCAGTAGATTAAACTACCAAGATGAAACTAAAAGTGTCAATACAGGTAGAATTTATGAATGTGCTGATTATGGGAAAATCTTTAAAAATATAGAATACATAGGCTATTTCATTTTTATAGAGAAACATAACCATTAAACATTCCCCTTATTGTATATTTTTAAATTTTCTTATAAACTAATGGATCTATGACTTTATATCATGAAATATGGATGGCAGCAGGATAAGCAATATAAATACTACTTTTTGTTATTTATTCTATATATAGCATACATTTTAAAATAATACTTCTTACCATAAATCTACACTTCTTCATACCACAATATTATTTTAAATGACAATTCTTAAAGGCATACATTTTTCATTTAGTTTTATTAGATTTCTCATGCTGTCTCACTTTTAAATTTCTTGTCTTTGCATTCTGCCTCTCTCTTCAGAACCATCAGCCTCACCGGTAATCTCAACATGTTCACAAAGTCATCACTGAGGTTGGAACCTTTATTAATTTGAAATTTCATCTTCAATTTTTAAAAATTTCTAAAGACTTTTTTATCACTGTAAACACATCAGTGAAACTTTTTGAGCAAAAATGAGACAAGCATTTAAGAGCAAAATCCATGACAATATTAACTCTGCTAGACGGTTGTCTACCAGCCATACCAGCCCGGGCGGGTCAGAGCCCCCAGCCCAGCATACCCTGTATCTGGCTGAAACCCACTGCTGCCTATCTTAGAAGCTGCTTCTGGCTAATGACAAAACAGCCTGATAAAAGGTGGATGTCCAGCCGATCAGCTGGATGTTTGTTTTACATCTTTTAAACATCTGGATTTGGGGCTCTTTTGTTTATCCAATCATCAATTCAACAAACATTTATGAAGTGCATGCTCTTTGCCAGATGCTGTACGAGGCACTGGGGAATAAAAAGATGAATACATTCTCTTTCCTCAAAAGATGTATAATCCTGTGTGCATGCAGGGAGGCAGAGGAAAAGATCAAGCACATAAATGGCTAGCCTTTAGAAGAGACATGCAGCAAGGTGGGTTGCCGGGTGACTCATTTGCCATGAGGTGGGGGAGTTAGATTAGGCTTTCATGAAATGGACTTTGAGCTAGGCCTGCAGAAATGTCTTGGATGTTTCTAGATAGATAAAGAAGTGAAGGGCATTGCTCACAGAGTGAATAACATTATCAGAGGCCTGGGCAGAGAAGGCATCAGTGTGCCCAGCGAAGGTCCCCTGTCGCTGAAGTACCATCCCACAGCAGGCCAGGAAGGCATGTGGTTGGGAAGCTCACCGTGGGATAGAGTGTGAGGACTCGGAGGCCGTTCTCAGGAGTCTGCACTTTAACTTCTGGGTATTGAAAAAGTTCTAAAAGCTTCCTGTGTAGATCAGACTTCAAAATAATAAGCTGAATTTTTAAGGCTCTTTTTGCAGTTGTTTGATCACCATATTGTTGCAGACTCTGTACAGTGTTGGGGGGATCATCTGAGGGTCTGTCCTTTAAATCAGGTCCTATCTGCAAAGTGATAACCCAGCTATGCTTTTCTGAGTGGTCACACTCTAGCACAATTTTGTTACATCTCCACCCTTAAAACAAGACCAATTATTTTCATCCTCTACTTCCTCAATTTGAAAGAGAGAAAATTAACCTTCATTCTTCCTTGTTGCCACATTCACTAAGAAGCTCTGAGCAGCTTGAGTCCGAGAACTGGTCTTATTCAGCTATTGGTTTATTTATGGAACATTTATCCAAACTGAGTGGAACCCATATGCCTTAGAAGATATTTTTAAAAAGAAAATGTCAGCCGTCAGGCATTGAAGAGGTCTGTAGTCCTACGAATCCAACATCACTAGTGCAGTGTCTAAAGTGTAGTCACCAGGTAACAGAAACTTCAAGAGCATGTTCTTTGTGCCTAACAAACTAAATAGGACCCATGGGGAATCTGACTATGAATTATAATCAAAGGATTAGGAAAAAAAGTGGTTTGATGTCATTGTGAGGTTTAGGGGATGAATTTTCTTAATTAGTCATTTATTTCTTACATAGAAAAATACACTGCATTTTCACTGCAGTACATATATATATATGGATCATACCAAAAGGTCACATACCTCCAGCATCCGTTATAAAATGTCACTCTGTTATTTAACTCCTTCCCTGACCACTTCTTTCTGAGAAACAAACAAATCTTCAATTTTAAAAGAAAAAAATTTTTGGACACATTTAGGTCAAGATGCCTGTTTGCATTTAAGTGGTCATGTGCAGTAGCCATAGCGGAAAGTCAGAGCTTAAGATTTAAACTTTTGACTCATCAATATAAACTTGTTTGTTTTTTCAGACAATTATGTCTTGAACAAAATTAAGTTTAGTTCACAGAAGAATTCTAATAATGCATAGAATGGAAAGAATGGTGAAGAACACAGTCCCTAAATTTGGCAAACCCTTAGGAATCAGTAATCCACATGTTAGTCTTCTAGTTATAAAAGAATTCTGAAGGAGGGCTTAAGGGTAATAAAAGGTATAATTAATCTGATAAAGGAATAACTGGTTGGTTAGAGATGAGAATTCGACAGAAGAGAAGGCTGAACCTGAGAAATCACGCAAAAAGACTATAAATCCAAATTTAAAGCCGTAGTTGTAACAAAAAGGGCTTATTCTAAGTAAATGGAATTCTTAGCCACGAATTTAAATGTATCCCAACCACCAACTTCAATTCAGTTCCACAATTATTTATTGAGGATTTACATTCACAGGAGGCACTGTGCTAGGCCGTGTGGATATGAAATGTATTAGAGAAGTAAAATCGTATTAGAAAAGTAAAACTTTAAGAGTTTATTGAACTGCTGCTAAACAAGAACTAAATTAAATGTTTGTTTTGCTTCTCCCATAATTGAAAAGACGACGGAGACACCAAAATGAGCCACAGAAGCCAAAGGCCTAGGCCACTCACAGCTTGAATCATTAGCACAGAGGCCATAGATTTTTTCTGTAATAAATGCTGAATGACATGCTAGACAAGCCCTTGGAAGGAACTGTTTGGATCTGTGATGAGGCGAGAGAGGTGAAGGGACTCAGCTAAGGCCACACAGGACCAAGAACTGGTGTATTTCCATTCTGTGCAACGTTCACCAGCTCCTACCAAGCACACGTTCTAGGCTGGGTTGATAGCGCTCAAGCTCAGCTCCTCTTTCCTGTGCTTGGAGGAACTGCTCTCTGACTGCTGTTTCACACTGAGGGCCTTAGGCCTCATAAGCACCAGGCCTGCCAAGGGCCTGGTGTCACCCTGTCCCCACTGGAGGGTGGCACTTTGCAATTTAATCCTTAGCCTCCACTCTGTGATCATCCCTGATGGTCAGGAGCTAGCCCATGATCCAGGTTGGAGCCCAGCATTCTCAAATAGTTCATCTGTGTTGTGGTCCAGGAAACATGTTCTCCCTAGACCCTTTGATTTCTGAGCCAAAGGCTACATTTGAACACAGCTTCTAGGCTATGCCAGGAAGCTGGGTGTGTAGGTAGACTATGCTAGATGAACTGTAAAGTGGGGACAAGACCTACTTACTCATAGGGTGATTTCATCTTTATCATTAGCCTTCTTTTATTTAGTAAATAGGCAGTTGAATCCAGCCATAAGAAATGTTTTTCCTGTGGGACTCAATAAGTTTATTCTCATTCCAAAACTTTTTAATTTAACATGCAAATAAAAGTTCCTCGCTACTGGTTTGGATGGTTTGAAAAGCTCTAGGTAGGGTTAAAAGCCCTAACTAGACACAGCCGACAGCTTTTCTAACTTCATCATCCAGGAGCACTGTGACCTCAAGCCATTGACAACTGCAAGCAAAGGGTATGTTTGCGCAAGTGGAGTCCAGACCCCATGCGTTCTCTCAGAGGCCTCTCTGTGTCCTGTGTTTTCTCCACAGTTATTTTACTACCATTTGAAATCCTGGAGGGGCTTTGTTTGTAGAGATGATTGCCAATCCTGGTTGACAACCTAGAAAAAAAATTTTTTTAATTTAAAAATTGGATGCCTGGGACCCACCTCCCATAGTTTCTGACTTGATGGATCTAGATGGTGCCTAGGCCTAAGTACTTTTTAAAAGCTTCCCGGTGATCTTAAAGTGCATCCAGGGTTGGGACCACTGAGTAAGAGGGTGACAGCAGGGCAGAGCAGCATTCTGACTATACTCAAGGGCACTGTATTACCATCCCAGCCTGGACTGTGGGCATGTGGGCACAAATCCTTCTTGCATTCTGAGTAATCTTGCCCACTGAGCCCAGATCCCCAGGAGTTCTGAGAGGCCGCTGCTACAGCAGGAGCAGCTCCTTTAGCATGACCTCGCAGGCTCTGTCAGCCAGGCCTGACTTCCCAGAGAGCCCAAGGACAGCAGCTTAAAGAAAGGGGGCTATTCTTGAAGGAAACAGAGCCTTTGAATTTTTACAGTAAAATATCCCCAGCACAGAGTAGTCATCTGTTGATAGGCTAGGTAGGCATAGATCTGACTGAAAATGACAGAAAACTCAAAGTCACAAGTGGCTTAAATGAGAGCAAATAGTATTTCTCTCTCATAAACACAGACCATCCAGGGGCTAGCATCGTGGCATCACCACCAGGAACATAGGTTGCTTCCAACTTTTTGCCTATAACTGTCCAAGATGGAAGGCTAAACTGTAGACATCATGTTCACATTCTAGCCAGCAAGGAGGAGAAAGGGAAGGGGAAAATGCTACACTCTCTGTGGTCATTTCCTGAAAGTTGTGCACAAACCTGTCCGTGTATATCTCGTTGCCCAGCATAGTCACATGGCCACATCTACCCTCAAGGGAGATTGGCAGATACCGTCTGTATGCTGAAAAGCCACGTGCCCAGCTAGAAACTGGGGGTCCTTAGCTATTACATGGGAGGAGACAAACACTTGGGATAACAGCCAATGTAGTCTGTGTCACCGGAGGCCTCCCTCCCTGCTCATGCAACAACATTGTAACTATTAAGTTACATGTAAACAATGTATTTGATTGGGGTCCCACTGAAAACCACTGAAGGAGTCTATTTTTAATGTATTCCACTGAAATTTGTTCCCACTGCCTTGAGAAATCACCAATCCTACCAAAAAAAGAGTGTTCCAGGGGAGTTCTCCAGGTCTCAGAATTAATGCCTCTCCAGTAGGGTAGAGTGGATGTTTACACACTTAAAAGAGCAAAAGGACTGCCTTCTCTGCAGAGTAATTCCTCCAGATTTACACTGATGGCTGGAGTTCACTCTTGTTCGTTCTGGAAGCAGCACAGATGATTTTCCCTGGATCGTAAATATGTTTAACACTCTATTATACTAACCTTTTAAACCACTTATCTTGGGTGGCTGCAAATCATAGGTCAGAAGCAACCTTCTAAGATTTAAAGGCCCTTGAAATTCCTGGATGCTCTGGTTAAATACTTGAGATTAAGAGCGGAGGGTGTAGATCTTGCTACAAAAATCATTTCAAGGAGAGGAAGTGAAATCCCTTGGGCTGGGTTCCTGGTTTCTCTTCTTTTTCTATTTTTTTTTTTCCACTCTTTATTCAGCCACTGTTAAGGTTAGAATCGGTAAGCCGTGAGTCAAACATACTACTGTCCTATGTCAGGTGACTTCTCTTCCGTCCCCAGTGCTCCAGGACATGTGGAGGAGGCATCCAGAAGCGTGAGGTTCTTTGCATACAACGCATGGCTGACGGCAGCTTCCTGGAGCTTCCTGAGACATTCTGCTCAGCCTCAAAACTGGCCTCCCAGCAAGGCTGCAGGAAAGATGACTGTCCTAGCGAGTGGCTTCTCTCTGACTGGACAGAGGTATGTACACTTCCCAGAAGGAGATCATGAAAGAGGCATGAGGAGGAAAAGAAGGCCCCCCAAACTTATACACACAGAAAGTAAGAACAGAACAAAATGATCCTCCTAAAATTACGGAACAGTATTTTTGAAACCATTTATACCATAGGCTATAACTAGCTTTTAACTAGGCTGCAGGGACATGAGTTAAGTAGCCAGCCCTTACTCAACAATTGGAAGCATGGAATTGTAAACGGGCTCCTCATGGAACAAAACCAGGCTTCATTCGTGCTTTTTAAGCCCAAGATTCTTCTCAGAACACTGGGTTCTTCTCCCTCTCTCTCCTGATCGCCCTGCACCTCCTACTCCCAGATGTTTCTAGTCTCTAGTCAGGAAGGGCAAAGCCTCTCTAGTTCTTCTCTTCCAAGTCACTGGACAATAAGGAACATGATTTATTAGAAAAAGAAATCCTGTCAGTTTCCTGGCTCCAAAACTTCAACAACTTCCCACCAAGAAAACTTGATTTCCCCTGTTGCCTTTCATTTGGGGAGATGATTGCCTCAGCCCTCTCCATCCTGACTTCCCTCCCAGGTGAGGGCTATACCCCCAACTAACCTGCTTTTCTCAGTAATTCCTACTCTAACACTCTAACACTTAGTTCATTTGCACCCAGCTTCGTCTTGTTTTCAGCCCCCACTCCTCTGACTTGCCTGCAACTCCCCCAGCTTCAAAGGCCTGCATGTCTTCCGCAGAGAATTTTCCCCCCAGAGACACTGCCTCACCAGCAGAGTTAGCCAAGAACAGCATCACCAGGTCTGAAAGTGAAAATCTCCGTGTCAAACCCAGATTCAAGATTCTCCTTTTCCTTGCACGGAGCACATGAGCTGGCCTTGGATCCCACTGCCTCCTTGGTAGTGATGCACGGCTCCCAGGAGGGGGCTGCGGCTGGCTGGAAGGCCTCACACAGACCCTTGCTTCCACGGAGAGGAAGGCTGCCTCTGAAAATTACAGTCATCACATTCAGACTAGCTTCTTAGAATTCTTGGCCATATTTTATGAACCCAGAGAGAGTTCCATCCGATGGTGCCTGCTCCCATCAGTGCCACGGAGAGTCAACCATAGGCTGACTTACATACTTACCATAGGTTTTGTATCTTGCCAGTCAAATTGCCTTCTAGTCGTATCTCACCCCAAATGTCTCAGAACAGAAGGAGGAATGATTATTTTTCATATTTTAGAAACAGTTTTATTTCAACAGGTTAAAAGATCAAAAGTGTGTACAGTAAGTATGTGTGTAGGTTTCTGTGCATGTATAAACATGTTAGAATTTTCCATGGATTGTTGATTCAGGGTGTGGTATTACATACGAAAAAATCTTAACAAAAATAGCAGTACGGGACAGAGCACTAATGTATTTGAGAAGTGAGCGGATGATGAAGAGCTCCTGCAGGGCACATTCTGTAAAAGGTATGACTCTCCTAAGTCTATAGGTGATAGTCTGCCATCAGTGGGATGCTGAGAAAGGGACTTGTGTGTTTCATAATTGTCCCCTCAGGTCCCTGAGTGTGTGGCCTCTGAGCATATAGGTCTACAGAGAATTCAGAAAAAGTTCTTTTCAGCTTGCACATTTGAAGGAGGGCCTTTGTGATTAGGAACTAAAGAAAGAACACGGCTGAACTGAGGTCCCACGTGTCCCCTTAAGTGAAGCAGACCTTAAGAACAGTATCTCGGGTGGCTGAGAATTCAGACTCAAGGATAGGCAAACTTAGGTTCTAATCCTGACTCTGCTACTTACTGGCTATATAACCTTGGGCTACTTACTTAACCTTTCTAGACCTTGGTTTGCACATCTGAATATTGGGGATAATAATAGTGACCACTTACGTGGTTACTGGGAGGCTTAAATTACATGATGCATATAAAGTACTCTGTGCCTAGTAGAAGTTACCCCTGATTATTGTTATGATTCTTTTTCATCCCTGCCCATTGTCAGAAAGGCAGGAAATAAAAGCAAGCATTTACCTTGACTGGCTGGACTCAGGGTCATGGCCTAGGCCTCCCACAGGCTTTGCCAGTCTTCTTTGGGAGAGGAAGTTACATTTGAGGAACTAGGAAGAGTTTAGCCCTTATCCAAGGAATGTTTTTAGGTTCTGAGTTTTCTGGGTTGATGAATGGAAATTCCAAACACTGGGGAGGGACTTGGAATGGTGGGAAATAACCACCAATTCACTGGAATTAAACTCAAACTGGTGCCATAAAGAAGTGCTCCTGGGGGGTGTTCAGAGAGGCTGCGGTTGGCCCTGTCGTCCCAACAGCCCTTCCCTTGGCCCTCTGGCTGAGATGAGACATGCATTCCACACCCCCCACACCACTCCCTGTGGGGAAAGGAAGGCTTGGATGATCTATGGGTGTTTTTCATCCTCAACTATCTGGGCTCAATCTTATGGTTACTGCACAGAATCCCTCAGAGACAGAATTAAGCCAAAGTTTTAGACACTTCAAATAAAATTACTTTCAGATTCTATTCTGAGAATGAGACCTCTCAAAAGGCCTTACTTCTTTTTTAGAGAAACCCTTGCATCTCCTGAAAGAGTTGGCTATTAAATATTTCCAAATCACATTTTTATGGAAGTGTTCCCCACCCCCCAAAACAAATATAGAAGAAATGAATATCACAGTTGTCAATTTTAGAACCAGAAGGAATAGAAGATGCTACAGTCTAGTTGTTCTTTTAAAAATTAAAAGCACAGAACCCTTTTCTCAAGTGAAATGTTATTATGAAACCAAACCTCTAAAACATAAAATCAGAGACGTTTTGATTGGAGTGTAGCTAGAAGTCCCAGTTCTGTAATGGTGGGGTCTCCAGGTCACCAGAGAAGCCCCTGAATCACTTCTCAGCATGGTTGTAGAACATGGTTTGAAAATCCCTCCTCTAGCTTAGTTTCCGTGTTTTAGAGAGGTGGAAGTTGAGCCTAGAGAAAGAATTGACCTAAATCATAACCCAATCTTCTGACACACAGTCTATTTTTCTACGTGGCAGCACTAAAATGACCATGCTTTGGAAATTTCCCAGCTCTTTACCTCCACCCCACCTGATCCCTGGATTTGGCACTGTCATTTACAGTAAAATAAGGGATGGGTGGAATCTAGAATCCACGGTCATGAGGGAACAAAAGCATTGAGTTTGATTCTCTTCTCCATTTTTTGCATCTTAAATGTGTTTCAGGGTGCTGTATATCGTAGCACTTGGCATGGAATAGTTCATTTCAATGGACTAGCATAAAAAACTTGAAATTGGATGATAGTATTTTTGGGGTTTTTACTGTCATTTTTCAAATTACCATGGCACATTGCCATGACCCTAGTTCAAGCCTTTATCATCTCAAGCCTGGACTACTGTAGCAGCCTCCTCAACTGATATCCCAGCCTGCCATCCATCTCCTACTCCCATTCCTCCTGGACACTGTTGCCAGATTAACCTTCTCAAAACACCTCTTTCATCATTTCACTCCTCCCTTCAATGGCTCCTCTTTGCCTTATGGGCCAATTCCAAACCTCCTGCCTGAAAATTAAGTCTCCAACATCTGGCTCCGAACTACCTCTAGCTCCTGACACTCTCAACCTGGTCCGTCCTTTCAGTCAACCTAGTTTAGCTCTGTCCCCCGGTCTGCCTTGGACTTACACTCTGAACTCTTCTACCTTTGTTCTGAACACTCTCCTGCCTCCATGCTTATTCCAGGTTCTCTGCACCCACCCAGTTTCTACCCATCTTCAAGACGTTGGCCAGGAAATCACTGATGCAGCATAAGCATTCAACAACTGTCAGCATTAATTTTATAATACTTAACTTATCTTTTAGTTTTACTAAATTTTTTTACTATTTAATTCTTTAAACAGATTTGTTGAAGTATAACTTACATACTGTAAAATTCAACTTAGCATAATGTTTTTAAGGTTTATTCATATTGTAGCACACATCAGAATAACAGTCCTTTTCATGGTGGAATTATATTTTATCATACAGATACACCATATTTCAGCTCTTCACCAGTTGATGGACATTTGTTTCCACTTTCTGCCCATTATGAATAATGCTGCTACGAACATTCACATACAAGTCTTTGTGTGGATGGATGTCTTCATTTCTTTTGGGTTGATAAAATTGTGAGGTCATATGGTAATTTATATTTAACTTCTTAGGAAACTATCAAACTGTTTTCCAAGAAGACTGTACTATTTTCACACCAGCAATATATGAAGGCTGTAATTTTCCCACATCCTCACTTAAAATAATAACTTATTATTGTCTTTTTTATTATAGCCATTCTAATGGATATGAAGTGGTATCTTATTGTGACTCATTTCTATTTCTCTAATATACTGTTTCATTTTAACAGTGTCTTTTGACTTTTTCCCCCTATTTGTTGACAGCACCCTGAGGTTAGGAACCATCTTGAACATCTTTTCTCCATAGTATCTAGCACCTGACCTCAGACAAAGTAGATGCATAACAATTATCTGATGCTTGACCTTAAAATATTATAATTCATGTATGAAGGAAGGAGAAAGGAATTAGTATTAACTCAGTGTCATCTCTGTGCATGATTAAAATGTATTATTTTGCTTAATGTCCAACCTTACGAAACAAGTATAAGAAGTAGAACCAGACCCAGAGAGTTTAAGTAACTGCTAACTAGTGAAATGCTGAACTGGGATTTGAACTCAAGGCTCTATGTCTCTAAAGCCAAGGTCATATAAATAAAAACAGGCAAAAAATCTACAGGAAACCTTAAAGTAGAAAATGTTAAGAGTAGAATGCAGCTACAATATGGATGTGTTTTCACACATTGTTACACAATTAATATTTCTCTCTTTGTCCTAGTGGCTACTGCTTTTCCAAGCCACTTTTCTCCTATTTTGGTGAGTTTGAGAGCCTACACAAAAACCAGTTAGCCTCTAGTTCCCTACATTTACATGCATTTGGCCTTTCTTTCCTCACCAGTGTTCCACAAGCTGCGGGGAAGGTACCCAGACTCGAAGTGCCATTTGTCGGAAGGTGCTAAAAACCGGGGTCTCAGCTATTGTCAATTCCTCCCTGTGCCCTCCCCTGCCATTCTCTTCATCCATCAGGCCCTGTATGCTGGCAACCTGTGCAAGTGAGTATTTCAGAGCTCTGGGGCTGGGGAGACGGAACCCACACAGAAGCAGCCATAGCCACTCAGCAGCCTCCCTAAACCCAAGACCAGTGGGAGACTGTCAGGCAGTAAAGCCCAAGGAAGGCAGCAGGCCGGGAAGCTCAGTTGGAGATGGAAAAGGAATCTCAATTACACGTGGCCAGGCAGAATTCTCTTCTCTGCTGCAAAAACAGTTTGCAGTGGGTAGAGCAAAGTTCACTTGCTGGTATACAGAGATCTGGAAGCTGGAGTCAGATATTACTAATGAAGTCTAATGTTATCCACTCTGGGGTTTTAAACTACCCTAAGCAGATTTGTTCTGTTTAACATTAATCCCTAGGTCGTAACACTTCTGGGCTCTCCTCCCTGGGTACACTAGGGCCCTGGCGCTCTGCAGGACCCAAAGGGTAAACATTTGAAAGGGAGACATTCTCTTTCCCTTTGTCCTCTGCCTCTATTTATGATGCTTCTTTTTTTTTTTTCTTTAATCCTTTAAATGAGAGGAACTGCCTTTCCCCTGGAACCCCCCTCCATCTAGAACCCTGAATCTCAGCTTCTAGACAGAGTCCCAGCAGGGTGATTGCAGGTCGCCCCCGCGTACCTCATTAGTTCTCCAGTTAGATCATGGCAGCAGCTTGATGGCCCACAGCTGGTAGCCAGTTCCTCCCCATAGAATATTAGGTCTAAATGAAGGCCTTAGCCAAAATAAAGTCTGAAGCATGTTCTTCACCTCTTCCCTTGCCCCTCACTGTCTCTTTCTCTTGGCCCTCTCCCTTTCCCTCTCTTTGTCACTGTAACCCACTCGGTTTTTCTCTGCTCTTCCCTTTCTCCATCTGTCCGGCTTCCCTTTCATTTTAGGGCCCGGGCGCCCATCCACAAAGCACAGCCCTCACATTGCAGCTGCCAGGAAGATATACATCCAGACCCGCAGGCAGAGGAAGCTGCACTTCGTCGTGGGGGGATTCGCATACCTGCTCCCCAAGACCGCAGTGGTGCTGCGCTGCCCCACAAGGCGCTTCCGCAAGCCCCTCATCACGTGGGAGAAAGACAGCCAACACCTGATCAGCTCCGCCCACGTCACCGTGGCCCCCTTTGGCTACCTAAAGATTCACCGCCTCAAGCCCTCCGATGCGGGCATCTACACCTGCTCTGCAGGACCAGCTCGGGAGCAGTTTGTGATTAAGCTCATTGGAGGCAACCAGAAGCTCGTGGCTCGGCCCTTGAGCCTGAGGAGCGAGGAAGAGGCTCTCACAGTGAGGAAGGCCCACCCCAAAGAGGCCCTGCAGACCCACAAACACCAGAACGGAATCTTCTCAAATGGCAGCAAGGCTGAGAAGCGAGGCCTCGCTGCTGACCCGGGGAGCCGCTATGATGACCTTGTGTCTCGGCTGCTGGAGCAGGGTGGCTGGCCCAGGGAGCTCCTCGCCTCGTGGGAAGTCCAGGACTCCACGGAAAGAAACACGTCCTCTGAGGAGGACCAGAATGCAGAGCAGGCCCTTCTGCACCTGCCTTTCACCATGGTGACGGAGCAGAAGCGCCTGGATGACATCCTCAGGAACCTCTCACAGCAGCCCGAGGAGCTCCGCGACGTCTACAGCAAGCACCTGGTGGCCCAGCTGGCCCAGGAGATCTTCCGCAGCCATCTCGAGCACCAGGACGCGCTTCTCAAGCCGTCTGAGCGGAGGATTCCCCCTGTGGCCCTTGCTCCTCATAAACACGTGTCTGGCTTCAGCAGCTCTGTCCGGACCTCGTCCTCTGGGGAGGCCATGGGTGGCTCTCGACGGCCGCACCGCAAGCCCACCATCTTGCGGAAGATCTCAGCTGCCCAGCAGCTCTCGGCTTCCGAGGTGGTCACCCACCTTGGACAGACTGTGGCCCTGGCCAGCGGGACGCTGAGCGTGCTTCTGCATTGTGAGGCTGTAGGCAACCCGAGACCTACCATCAGCTGGGCCAGGAACGGAGAAGAAGTTCAGTTCAGCGACAGGTAAATCTTGGCAGCCACCTGGTCTAGCAAGGGATGGGGGCAAGGGACCACATCTTGCCCAAGATACACTATGCATTCTTACTTCAAGGTGTTTCCAAGGGTAGGGCTTAGAGCACTGGGCCTAAGGGATCACACTGTGGGTCTCAAGCCATCTCTTAACACTGATAGACTGCTGGAGCAAAGACAAGGTATTTAATTTCTCTGAACTGTATGCTCTCCTCTTTATAAGGTGAATGACAATGTCTATATACCCCAATCCCTGTAGGATCCCAAAGATTAATGAGTACTCTCTGGATAGCTTTGAACTTTTGGCAGAAAGATACCATTCCAGGCCAAGGTACTATTACATTACCACTTTGTGAGATGAGCCATTGAAAAGCTTATACACCAGGATACTATCTCCATGTGTGTGGTCTCCCAGCACCGGAGGGAGAGTGCAGCCAGCACCTGCTGTTCCCCTTGGGTGAGCCCGTCCTCTGTCTGGGCTGGAACAAGGCTATTCCAGAAAGCTTTTATTCCCCGTGAGACCTGTGATCACTTATCCTAATATTTCTTGGTGTCACTGTTTTTGAATGTGTCATTACTGGGATGACAGCGTGTATTACTTTCTCATTTTCTTGGACCTTTGCCATTCATAATGTAAAATCAATAGTGGCAGTAGAAGTAATGAGAAGCATATTTTTTTAACATTACCTATATGCCCAGCACTGTACCATGCTTTCTACATACATCTCTTTTAATCTTTACAGTAACCCTGACAACAGTGAGAGCTGGCATTGAATTTTGACTATCTGCCAGGCATGTGTAAGCTCTTTATGTCATTTATCTCACCAAATTCTAATAATAGCCCTGGGAAGTGAGTACAATTTTTATCCGCACTTTACAGAAGAGAAAACAAAGTCTAGTAACTTGCTAAAGATCATATTTATAAGGTGGCAGAGCCAAGATATGTGACAAAAATAAGGCAATCAATGGAAGAATCATATACTATGGATGAGAGAAAACTTTAAGGTCCACCAGTCCAGAGTCTCATTTTATTTTTCTTTTCTCTGAATCCACTTTGAATTCTCTTTTTATTAAATATACTTCTAAATGCTGTTATTCAGCTAATCATCTTCTCCAGCCTTGCTACCTTTGGGTATAGGAAAGACAGAAACCAGGATTTATTGTGCCAGGCAGTATGCCAGGCTTATTTATATGTAAGTACATTTGTTACTCTAACAGTCAGTCCACAAGATTGACACCACCATCCAGTCTCACACAGAAAATCGAGGTTCATCACCTCACCCAACAACATACTTTAGTAAGCGCTGGAACAAGGGTTCAATATCAAGTTTATTTTATTCCAAAGTGTAGTTTTGTCTACTCTTCTGAGACTTGGTGAACAGATGTGGCTTTGTCCAACCTATTGGCCCACATCTTTTGTGCCTTTCAGATGTCGATCATATTGCCACTCAGCCTTAGTACTTTGAGGCCAAATAGCTTTAATAGCAATACTAAGTATTTTTTCTGTGCGTTCTTACTATATGCCAGACTCTGTGCTCAACGCTTTAAAGGCATTGTGTTGTTTAATCTTCCCCAAATCCCTATGGGTAAGTACTATTATTGATAGCACATCAATGGTAAGAAAGCTGAGGCACAGATGTTAGACCCACACAGAATGCAGGCAGCATGCATTGAGAGCCCATGATGGTAACCTCTCCTCTTGTTTGCTTCTTGGGCCTCCCAAGATCATACTTTTCTTGATCAGCTTTGTAGTCATGATTCTTGCAATGCTTTCTAGAAATCTTTATAACAAATTTTTGTGTCAGGCCAAAGTTGCAGTAAATCCCTCGAAGGCCATTGAACCGCTGAGAGGCAACCCCAGTGTCAGGCCTCCTTTATGTCGGGTTCAGGCCAAACAGGGTGCCCAGGCAGCTGGTACACTGGAACTCACCTCTGTCAGTGCACCTGTCATACTCACTGAACCTAGACCATGCCATCCTCTCCATTAGCCAGTTTCTCAAGTGTAAGTACCATTTTATTCATATCCCCTGGTCCTACTGCCCAGGACTGGAACTAATGGTATTGAAGGCAGTAGCTATTGGCTGTGTGAGGGACAATGTGGGAATTAACATTTCTTGACTAACCAACTACATACACTGTGCCCATGCTAGCAACCTTCATAGCTATCATTTCACTGTCCACCACAAGGCATAACATATGAGCTGCTTCAGAGAGGAGGAAACCGAGGCTCCCAGTCGTTAAGGACCTTGACAGTGTTAGACAGCTAGTCAAAGGTAGAATCCAGATGGCAGATTCAAACCCAGTTCTGTCTAACTTGAGCCCATGCATTTTGAGTGAATGAGTAAGTACATGCTTCCATGCATCTGTACTTCACTAGGAATGCCAGGTGGCCTCAAGATTCTTGCAGTTTTCTACCAGTGATTTCCAGGGGCCCTTCCCTTGGATAGTACCTACTTCTAAAGGCTGTAGAACAAGACAGGCTGCTGGGAAGGGGGAGGGCAGTCCTAAGGACCTGGGCCTGCAGGGAGAGCACTGAGGTCATGGCTTACTCAGAGGTTCTGACAGCTGCCTCAAGTGCTAGACATTTTTAGTGAAATCCAAGCATCACAGACCATCTAGGTCACCTGTAGGAAAGATGTGGAAGGAGTTAGGGGACTGAAGGCTTCAGGCTGACCTTGCGAAGGCCCTTCACTTTTCCTGGCCTTAGTCCCTTCATTTCAGAAGTGAAGGGGTTGTACCAGATCATCCCTGAAGACCCTTCTACCTCCTTCACGCATTTACAAAAGGCCGCAGAGGTTAAAACCCATATGTTGGTGGGGGTGGTGCAAGCCTTGAGCACAGGAACTTCAAAATGTGTCGTGCAAGTTGTTTCTGAGGGCTCCACCAAACGGGTTCATTGACCACATGAGTTTGGGACATGTTCACTTAAAGCTAAACAGATGTATTTACTGCTGGATTTTATTTCTATTTTTTTAATATAGTGCTTGACTTTTTTCCTTTTTTAGTATGAAAGCAATAAAGGAGCTATGAAATTCAAATAATACCTGAATCTATAAAATAAAAATGCAAGTCTCCCTCATCCCCCAGGTCTTATTCCCCAGAGTCTGTCACTCTCAATAATTTGGTATACAACCTTTTGGAATTTTTATATATTTGATTGTGTTATATATAAAACACATATACACACATAGGCTTTGGTTTTTTAATGGGATATTACTCATGCTTAGCAATTTGATTTGGTTTCTACTGAACAACATGTCTAGGAGACATTTCATTATATTTGTAGGTATCTATATCACCATTTTTAATATCTGATTACTATTCCTGAGTGCATTTAACTATCCCCCAAATGAAAATTATTTTGGCTTCTCCTTTTTTTTTTTTAACTCCCCTGAGCATTCCAACATGAGCTGTGACCTTCCAAGTGGACAATATAATGTGCCGTATTTCCCAAGTACTACTCTGATCAGTGAACAGTCTTTTGACTGCACTCAGGAATAGGTTCAGTGGAATCTTGCTAGGAGAAGACACATGACCACCAGGGGCTAAAGATACTAAAGGGGCTGGACCTACGGCAGCAGAGGGCAAATCCTGGATCTTCAGCCACCAGGACTTTGGCATGAGTGTAGGTGAGAAGGAGCATTAAGAGGGAAAGCATGTGAAGGGCATGGACAAACAGTTTTACAGTTTTTGCTGCTATCAAGATTTTTCTAGATCTTGACAAAGCTTTGTAATGCAAGTTAATGGCACACAATAGGGGAAGATAAGAGATTTCTGTTTCTGTTCTCTGACATTGTAGTTTTTGCATTCTACCTAGTTAGCCAGTAAGAAATATGACTGGAGCTTAATTTTTTGTACAGTTTTCCAAGTACCGTTTGGGAAGAGAAAGTGAATGTATCTGCACAGAGCCCACAGGAGGCACAGAGCTGCCATTGGGACTCCTTTGTGATGGGTTTTGTTTGTCATCATTACTGTGTCTGGAAGAAGCTCAGAAATGCTCATTAATTCTCAGAGGTGCTGAAATATCCAGTGTTAGAGTTCAGTCAGTCTGTTTTTGCTTAGTACCCAAATCCATCTTTCTGGAAAAGCCTGCGAGATCCAGCTCGTTATTGGTCTGCAGGATTTTGCAAAGTATTCAGGTGTGTTGAAGTACATTCTCAGTAGCCTGAGCCAGCAGAACAGGTCAAAGGAGGAAGAAGTGCCTGAGAGAAGTCTGTTACTTCTTTGGCTTTTAAATATACCAAATCTTGATTTGAAAGAAAGAAATTGCATGAAAGAATCACTATCGATGCAGATGCAATTATATCTCATCACATAGAAATGAAGTCACGTGATTCTTAGACGCTCATGTCAACTTAAGCAATAATTTACAGAATGTCTCTGACTGTACTATGGCAGACTGTGCATCATAGTTACTACGCCTTCCTTTATTTCACAAACATTCCCATGCTTACTCAGAGCCAGACGCTATGTTAGATTCTGGGCATAAAGGAAAAGAAGACTCATTCCTTGTCAGTGAAACTCAAAGGCTAGTTTGGAAGCCAGAGAAGAAAATGCAGGGTTTTAAGTACCGCAAGAGGGGTATGGATATTTATTCATTCCATAAATATTTATTAATCTACCTGTCATATGCCAGATACATACCTAGTCACTGGAAATGCTGTTTTAAATGAAACAGAAGTCTGTGTTCACTTGCAATTCACATGTATTTAGAGTCCTTAAATTTCTGCACTGGAAAGGCCTTTCAGATCACTGTATCTAAAAAATCACCCCATATCACCTTCTATCCCTTTAACTCTGCTGTTTTGACCACAGAGAATGCAAGACAACCAGAAAAGTACACAAGAAAAATATCAGGTGGTAATAAGTTTGGGCAGCAGATTAAAAGAGCGGTTTGATAGGAGTGATTTGGTGACCACTTGAGATAGGTACACTGAGGAGGTTACCTGGAAGCCAAGATCCAAACGATGACCAATGTCCAGCAGTATGGCGCCAGGCGGAACAGCACCGCTGGACAGGGGAAAGCAGTACAAGGCCCCCAAAGTAAAGACAAGTGGTGTGTATTGAAGGAACTCCAAAAGAAGTTCGTAAGTTCATCTGGCTGGACTGGTAGGCAGGAGGGAGAGGTGATATAGGATGAGGCCATGAGGGAAACCTGAGACCAAGAGAAGAGGTTTGGGTTTTAGTCTGAGTATCACAGGGAGATTCTGGAGGATATTAGGCAAGAAAATTACCTAATTTCTATTTTTATAGACTCACACTGGCTACTCTGTAGCCAGTGGATTGTAGAGGAGCCTGAGTGGAAGGTGGGAGGATAGGAAGTGGTCCTTTGCAATCATCCCTGCAACTCCACAAATGCATACTGGCATGAGATAGTGACAGGGACCAGGCAGTGAGACAGTAAATAAGGAAAGGCCACCGCTCTCCAGAAACTAAGAAACACTGAAGTGTTGGTTTAGAATAAAATAACTTCAGCCACAAGTTTGTTTTAAATACCAGTGGGGAGAATGCTTCTCTTAAAATTTCTATGCTTTTAAAAGTGGATAGAGGAGGAGCTCCCAAATTCAGTGTGCATAATAATTACCAGGAACTTGTTAGAAATGCAGGTTCCCATATCCTATCCCAGAAGCTCCTTCTGCAGTAGGATTCCATAATTTGCATTTTTACAAGCACCACAGGTGATTCTGAAGCCAGAGGTTCAAGGACCACCTTTAAGAAGAGAAGCACTCAGAAACAGGGAGGAACCTCAGAGTAAAATTACCCATTTGCTAGTTAAAAACTCTGGTGGAGGGAGAAAGGACTTCATGCTAAAATGACCCTGAGGAATTCCAAGCACTCTCCCGTCCCCCTGTCTTCCCTCCTAGACTCCCACCAACCCACGTACTTGCGTGTGGGTCAGATTTAGTTCGCCCCAGGCCTTGGATTTGAGAGAGACCACAAAGCGCCTGTATGTGAAGGGAGCAGACATGACAGAAGTGGACAGACTCCAAATCTGCCAGTTTTCTGGAAAAGTTCTGGCCAGGCTAGAGGTTAAAATAACTAAATATGGCCACCTGGTTCAGCCTGAGAACAAAGAAGCAGGCTGGACTTTTAGCACAGCCATCTGGGTGAATTAGAAAGTTCTTTTCACAGGGCTTGTGTGCGGCTTGATTTTGAAAACGAGAACTCTGCCTCATTTTCTTTTCTCTTTCATTACCTGAAACCTTTCAGCTTGTGTGCCTCCAAGTTGACTGGTCTCAACATTTTGCAGCCCTGCAAAGTCTATTAGAAGTACCATAGCCTCACTTCAAGGGTCTAGTGTATTAATGGTACCTGAGTGGTTTATAAACCTTAATATTATTATAGCCCTAAAGTAGCCAGCTTACGTCCCAGAAATACTTTGCACATAGAAGGCTATCTTAAGTACCCTCCAAGGTTGTTACAAGTTTTTAAAGTCCTACCTGATATATCTACTCAGTGTATTATAGAGTTGGCCTCTATTTGTCCACCTCATATTCTAAAGCTGCATGCAGTATACCCTTCTCTTGGAAAAAAACCATCCCTACCAAAAGAAGTTATTTCTTGCTTGTCCAAAAGAAGGAAGTTGTCTCTCAAAACAGTCCTTATCTAATCTGAGCTCTCAGCAGCACCATACACAGGCTAAGCACATCTTCCTTTAAAACACTTTTGTGCTACTTTAGAAACCACACACACTTGGATTACTTCCTGCTTCTCTGGTTATTCTTTCTCAGTCATCTTTGTGGACTCCTCTTCCTCTATTCCACTCTTATCTACCCTCTTGGGAGTCTCAGTCTGTATGCACTGTTAAGTCCCAAGGCTCCAGCATTCCGTGTACGATGAGGATTCTCATGTATCTAGCACCAGCCCAAATCTCTTCTGGCTCATATGCACAACTGTCTGCTGGACATCCTGACCCACCCAGATGCCCCCCAAATAGGTCAACTCTATATACCTAAAATAAACCCCTGAATCCCTAGCTCACTAAAGTTCCACCATCCATGTAGCTTCCCAAGCCAAAATATTTCTAGATTGTTCTAACCTCCTCAGTGGCTCTTTTTTTAAAATTGAAGTATAGTTGATATAAAATACAGTATTGGTTTCAAGTATGCAACAGTGATTCAACAGTTATCTACATTATTAAATGTTTACCTCAACTAATATAGTTTCTGTCAGCATGGAATGGTGTTACAGTATCATTGACCATATTCTCTAGGCTGTTCTTACATCCCTGTGACTAATTTATATTATGATGGAGATACTGTGCCTCTTTATCCCCTTCACCTGTCTCACCCACCCACCCTAACCCCTTCCCTACGGTAATCACCAATCTCTTCTCAGTGTCTATGAGCCTGTTTCTGTTTTGTTCATTTGTTTTTTAGATTCTACATATAAAGTGAAATCATATGGTATTTGTCTTTCTTGTCCCAGCTTATTTCACTTCATATAATACCTTCAGTGGTTTTATCATTCTTCACGTTTCTCTGTTCTCACCGCCTCTACCTTAGTAATCTTTATCAGCTCTAGATGATTGCAACAGCCTCCTAATTCTGTGTCTGCCTTCTCTAGACCAGGGTTTAACAAATTACTGCCAGTGGCTTTTGTATTTTTTTAAGGGTTATTAAGAATGGTTTTTAAAGAGTTATTAAGAGAGCTATTGAAATTGAGCCTAGAGCTGTTAGGGTAACTTGCTCACACTTAATAAGTGGTAGAGCTGGGATTTGAACCCAACATGACCCCTTCACGTAGTACCCTGTACATAACACTCTATCTACTAAAAGCATTTCTTATCTAATCTGAGCCCTCATCAGTGTTCTACCCTACCACCATATATTAGAACTAGCTATTTGTTTTTCTACATTACCTTCTAGATTTTGGTAATCTTCCTGAAGGGCAGATGTTTAAGAGTGTTTGTTATTTTCTCAACAATTCCAAGAACATAACATACTCAAGAGATGAAAAACTGATAAAAGAAGGAAGGAAAGCAGGAAGGAAGGAGGGAAGGAAGGAAGGAAGAAAGGATGTGTGGATGCCCATGATTAGGAGGGAGGTTTCTTATTTGCTGGAGACTATGGTCTGCATGGTTGTGCATAACCTGGATTTCTCATGCACAGTTATGGCAGCTTCAAAGTGGTGCCAGCTCCCAACTAAATATTTCTGCTTTGCCCATGTGTTCTCCATTAGAGAAGTTTCAGGAAACTCCAACCAAGATTCTGTGGCACACAACGGTGATATTTGAAAAGCACACCAGAAGAGCAAGTACAGGGAGTAAATACTTTATGTCATTCTATCTCCTATCACATCCAGACAAGTAGAGAAATCATCATTATGGCTAATGTTTACTGAGCGCTTGCTTTGAGCTGGGGACTCTTCCAAGTGTTTTACAGGTGCTCATTTATTCTTACAATAATGCTTTGAGGTTCCTAACCCAGTTTTACAAATGATGAAACTGAAGCACAAAGACATTAGATTAACTTGCTTGGAGCTTTACACTTAGTAAGGAGTGGAGCTGGGATTGGAACCCAGCTGTCTGGCTCCAGGGACTTTTTTTTTTTTTTTTACTGATTTTAACCTCAGTTGAATATATGAATTTTGCTATTGTTTTTAAAAGAAGCCATTGGGGTCAGCTAGATCTTGCATAAATTAGCATTCACTCTTCTGGCCACCTGGCTTCCAAACTATGAGGCTTTTGTCTTTATTTTGGCATGTGCTTTAGGGAGTGCCTTTACTTCTATTGGCAGCTCTACCTGTACATATACACACCCAGCTATAAAAATGCACAAGCTAGGCATATATTAGGCAGTCAGTAGGCACTATAAGAGTGACATCGGTGTTTGTGTCTCTCGCTGTGTATGTTTACAGTGTTGATGGCCTGTGCATATGTGTGTTTAGAGACCTAGATCACAAGCAAGATGAAGCTAAGCTGTTGCTTGTGTTTTAGTTACTCTGTATAGACACTGAACACTTATCGGGCCCTCCTGCATTTTGAGTTGCTATTCAGGCAAAAGCTAACTGCAGTTTGCATTTGGATAAGGTGCCACACTTGAAGAACCTCACGCATAACTCTTTCCCACATCTAATACAGGGAGGCTCACATAAGATAGCCAAATATACATTGAGTATTCTTACATCTAAATCCAGTTCCAGAAACAATACTTGTAAGGCTGCTGCTGATTTCCTTACAAAAAAGAAAAGCCAGATTCTTCAAAATTGGCACTGGAGGTTGGATTACCAAATTGGCAAGGAAAGCTGGATAAAGATTGGATTTTTTCCTGCCAGAAAGATCTAAATACTGCTGATAGCCCACACTAGCAGGGACATCCCTGCTTGCTATTCAACACTATTGGTCTAAGAGTGAGCCAGTAGTCACAGGCTAATATAAGTCTTCAAGCATTTAAACAACACCTTCCTAAAGGTTATGGGATTTTTTGAAAGGAATGAAGGTGAACATGAAGAATAATATGGAACTGGATACATTGAGGAAAATACTGATTCCTTTTTTAGGAGTGAAGTGGCTCACAGGTGGTGTTCCAGCTTCATGGAATCCTAGGGAAAGGGCTAATGCCAGGAGAGAAGTTTCTGCCTTTTAATTCCGAAGTCCATGTTTTCTTTCTATACTGAGTCTGCCTGATTCGTGCTGGTCATTTCTGGCCACGGCCTTGGTCAAGAGGAACAACCTGATGGTACATCAGTTAATACAGAGGGCAGCCCACAGCGTTAGTAGGACAGCAGGGCTAGAACCAGAACCACTTAGGCTCCAATTCCAGTTCTGCTACTTAGTATACATGTGACTTCACTTTAACCTATCTGATTTTGTCATTAGTTAAAATTAAAATCATCATACCTGCCCTTAAGAAAAGCAAGGGTTTAAAGAACAGAAATAATATTTGTAAAGTGCTTGGCATAGAAGGGATACTTGTCTGTCAGTATCTATAATCGTTGGCATTTAAATATAGGGCCAATAAATCACACCATCTTTCAGGACATCACAAAAAAGGAGCTTTGCTCCTATCTTGAGGAACTCTTAAGCACTTGTTCAAAAAGTTGAGACAGAAGGGTATCTAGGAAAGCACAGTGTGATGGAGAATTATCAGCCTAACTCCAGGCAATAGGAGAGGATGCTTATACTCTACTGACATTTTTTCTATCATTCCTGACCTGGTAGGAAAGAGAAATCTATATGCTCTATATGCTTATAATTCTCAGACAGTTTTGGACAACATTCCAAAGTGGTGTTGAATATCAGGTGCATCAAGGAGTGTTTGGAAGGCTTTAGCTTGGGCAATACAGAGTATCCACAGATGGAACCTTCTCGGAATAGAATAGAGAATATGCTGAGAAGTGCCTCCAGGATCAACTTCAGAACCACAGTTGTGAATAATGCTATGTATGAACGTCACAAACACATGAAATGCAATTTCCAAGTTTGCAGAGAATGTAAAAACTGGAGTCCCGGCAGACAGGAATCAAAGAAGAAACCAGTTTCAGTTTGGTTTGGCTTGTTGCCTTTACAGAACTAAAGGAAATGGGGGTGACAAATGTTTTTCCCAATTGAAAGTGTAAGAATAGGAGTCAGAGAAAAGGGGGCCATCTCAGTAAGTACTTAAGCCTCGGAAAAAAATAATAAGTTGAAGGTCAGTCAAAGGTCAGAGAAATGACCAGCATGAATGAGGCAGCAGAGAGCCCTGGAGGACACAAGACAGTGACAGCCAGGTGGCACAGATGGCATAAATGAGGCTTAGAGTCTGGCACTGTCTGCTCCCTGAAAGGCTGAGGGAATCTGAAAAGATTCCCCCAGCAGTTAGTTTTTTTCTTCCTAGAAAAATGTCCTAGCAAATGGCAGAGTTTTTAAAAAGTAGTTAGTATTTTTGTATAAAGAAGGAAAGCACTAAAACAAGCCAGAAATGAAAATTCTTATGTGTTCTAGATCAAGGTCTGCAAACTTTTCTATTAAGGGCCAGATAGTAAATATTTTAGGCTTTGCACTAAAATATCTCTTTCCCAACCATTTAATTCCACCATGGTAGCATTAAAGCAGCCATAGAAAGTACTTAAACTGGTGTGGCAGTGTTTCCAATAAAACTTTATGTACAAAAGCAGGTGACAACTGACTGGAATTTGATGATCCCTTTTGCAGATGAATAGGAAATCCAGAGTTATTTCACGCAGTGGTTTGTAGTTTGAAATGCATTACCCAGTAAGCAGATAGAACAACATGTATTAGGAAATTCAAGACTTCATGAATATCTGAAGAGAAAGAAACTGAAGGGTTTGGCAAAAAGCATTGGGACAGGGTTAAGAATGTGTGGTCAGGTGGCCTTTCCCATTCCAAAAATATTTTCTGTACTTCCACCTGGAGCAATAATAAAGCTTCCAGCATTAAATAAGTTTTAGTTGGCAATTACATTAAAAACAGCAAAGGTTAAGAAAAGTTACCCTAGCCAAATGGTGATATGAAACTTCACAAACCTTAAATCTGTTCCCCAAAATACCTGTACAAAATAAAACTCTCCCTTGCAAGTCCCTGGGCTACTATAATTTTTGGTTTCAGAAAAAAATTGTTGTTCACAGAGGTCTTCTCACAACATTCTTTTTTTTTTTCCTCCAACTTCAAGCTATTTAAAATCTCGAATATTCTTGTTAGTGATTGTCCATTTCCCTGAGTAACTATAAACCTTGGCATGAATTACACCCCCCTCCATCCCCCCCCCACCACCACCACCAAAAATTAAGCCAAACCACATGCCTTGCTATTAGGCCCCAGCAGATGCCTGGATATGGTCAGTTTTTTAAAAGTCAAAGGTCATTCTCCATTCCTGATTCCACCATGCACTACCTAAGCAAGTTACTTCTCTGAACTTCTGCTTCCTCTCCCAAATGAGAGAAAAATATCAGTCTAATAACATAATAGAATAAAATTACATCAAATTAATATACTGGTCTAATAAACATCGGTTCCTACTCTCCCTATGTGGTTGATTTGATTGTCCTAATCTAAGGAATTCCTAGGCAGGAAAAAAAAATACATTTCAGGGTAAAGAAAAGCCCTCAACATCTCCTCCTAGAGTTTAGAGCTGATGTTCTTTGCACAGCTGCCTTTAACTTTGCTCATTTGCTTCTAAGCCCACTTTTTTTCCAACTATCATTCTTTTAGTCTCATTATTTATATGCTTTTTTTGCAACTGCAGGATTCTGGCTTGTTTTTAAGTGTTCTAAGATTTCAGTATTTAGTTAATAGCATTAAAGCAGTTTTGGAAATAAGTAGCTGTCCTTATTCAGAGATTCCTGAGTCAAGAATAAAATTAAGGCAGTTATCAACCCAATGTGCCATGTATCCTACATCTCCTGCACCTCCTTTGCATCCCCAGAGCCCCCACTGAGGTAAACACACTGCGGCTCACTCCCTGTTCTTGCACACAGCTACCCCTTGCTCCCTCCGCAGAGGCCTGATGGCTGGGTTTTTCCTTGACAGCCCTATATTTCAGTCATATCCCCATGGCAAAGCAGTTCCTCCCAACATCCTAAATACTTAGACTCAGGCATGAAGAGTGAATAAGAGTGACGGTGATGTCAAGCACAGTAAAACAGTAGCAGTAACCTGCGCTTGCACAGTTTTTACCATGTCAGGCACTTCTCTGTGTTCTTTCAATACCTGAGCTCATGTGAAATATTCACAACAACACTAGATAGGTGCTATAGGTGCTATACTTATCCTGAATCTATATATAAAAGCACTGTGTCGCTGGGATGGTAAGTAAAATGTTTGCCTGAGGTTACAAAGTCACAGAGCCAGAGTTGGAACCCAGGCCACAGGCCTCCAGAGTATGGCTCTAACCACTGTGCTATATGGTCAGGATGGCCATTTTCTGCTCCATTGCTCTGAAAGTGGCTAAGCAAGTACTTATGGAGCATGCCAGCACTATGCTGGGTACTGGAGAGGGAACTGTGAAAGAAATAAGTGTCCCAGCCCTTCAAGTATTATTTACAACCTAACTGAATGACCAAGACATTCTAGAGTGGAATGGACTTTGTAATACAAGCTTAGAACAACTCTGGAAGATCAGAAAAAGGAGGGATTCTTGTGCACTGTGGTCACACAGGAAGTAGAACTTCTTAAGAGATAGGAAGAAATTGGAAGGATAGATAGGAGGAAGAAAAACATCAATTCAGCCCCAAGTTAATGACAAGGAGAGTCAAAGAGGCCATCTCAACTGAACAGACAAGTTTTCGTTGAGATGTGGGGCAGGTACATCAAAAGCTGAGAAAGATTCTGTTCTAAAGAGAAAGGATATACCTGTGATTTCCAGCTTCCTGTCCTGTGTTGAGACCCAAGATGGGTTTAAGGATGCTTGCCTGTCACCTTGGAAAATACATCATGGCCCATGTAGCAGATGGGTATTTCTGTGTGCAGAGCTTGGAAATTCTCTCTGGCACCTGGAAATTCCAAAGAGAAATTCCAAGATGGTAAAATAAGTTACCACCCACTGTATCATTGAAAAAAACAGACAGGCAACTAATTTACTAGATGCATCTGATCTTTAGGCTGATGCCTTTTTCTTTAGAAAACCGTTAAGAATGGGCCTATGTACTCCTTTATTTGATCCTCCTAAGACCTCTCTGGCATGAGTATTATCCTCAATTTGGAGAAAGAACTTAGAGGCTCACAGAGCTGAAAGGCTTCTCCAAGACCACCACATGACTCCATGTCTCTTGACTGGAATTTGGAAGCCTTCCCCTCCACAGTAGCTTCACACGGTCCTGGAGGTCATTTTGAGAGATGGGCCTGCCCAAGGCAGTGATGTTCACGGCTGAGCCAATGACTTGGAAGGCATTGTGATACTGCCCTGTTCATAGAATTGCCAGAGACTCTCCATTCGACACCCAGAGCCACCTCCTCTCCAGATAAGAGTACACTGTCCTCACTGTGCTACAAATGCAGAGGAGATGGCTTTGCCTCTGGAGCTTCTAGTGTAGGAGTAGCCCACGAGCAGTTTGTCCATATGCTGCTCACATGCATGACAAGGATTTTAACTATGTAACTAAAACAATTATTTGTACTCTTCTAATAGCTCCTTATTAATTGGTAGAAGGCTTGAGAAAACATGTTGTCACAAAGAAACTTACAAGTAAGGCCACCTGGAAAGCCAAACTGTTCCTTCACTTTCTAGTTAAAAGTATGACCAAAGAAAGAAAGCAGGAAGTTTTAGTCCCATAAGCCAAAAGGGAAGTGGGGTGTTGGTATGGGAGAAAAGCAGCAAGTATTAATGTACCTAATATGACCACAGGTCCCATTTGCTATGTAGGTCTTAATTCTGCTCCATTCCAAGTCCCCTCATCCACTGATTCCTTAAATTCCAAATAACTCCAGAGAAATCTTTCTGGTTTTGCTTGGAAAGCAGCACTATGTTTCATGCCCGTGCAGTCTAAGACAGGCCTGTCAAATCTGAAACCTAAATACAAGCTGACAGAAATCAGCTACTCACATATTAAGTTAAATTAATAGAGTAGATGCCTGAAATACAAAGAATATGTGTTGGGTTTTTTTTTTCCAGGAATCTCTCTCCCTAGATGCCAGGCTTGATGGAGAGACTAGAACAAACCTCAGTCTTCACAGCATGCCCTTTCCTTTGCTTTATCACGTTTGCTAGAGAGCCCTGCCTGGAAACCCTCTCCAGAACTATTGCACCCCCTAGTGGCACCCTCCAAATACCCATCTAGGGATTCTATGGGCATATTCAAGACACGATAAATTGAAAAAAAAAAAGTGCTGGACCAAGAAATCCTATTTCAGATCCTGATAACTGCCACCAAATAACTGTGCGGCCCCCTTGAGTTCAGTTTGAACTAAAGAGTTCACTTTTACGAATATAAATCCTTTCTGAGTATATGCAATGAATGACAAATTCAGATTTTGTCCCATGTAAGTTTTGCCTTAAGACAATATTTAAAGCTGTTTTGGTGAAAACAACTACTTTAGCTTCTTTAGCTTTGCATACACACTTTATAGGATAAAAAATATACACAAATGGTAAAGCTTAAGGTCTAGATTTGTTCCTTTCCATTTTCACAGTTCAGAACCCTACGGCTTTGCGCCTGGTGTGATGGATCTCCTCCCTTCTCTTCACCAACTTTGTGGAAATTCTTTTCCCAGCTTCAGACTTGGGCAGAAAGCATGACAGAGGAACAGGTGCAGCTATGAAAGCTAACGCCACCTAAAAAAAAAAAATAGGTTGTTCAAGCCCAGTATGGGAGTGTAGTTTACACCCTCTGTATGAGGCCAGGCAGGTGCAGTAGTTTTATGAGAGAAAAAAATCTGAATATGGAGATGTAATGAATTGGGGGAAATTAGCAGATCTCATGCCCCTCTCCCTCCCTTCCTCACAATCTTTTCATTGCCCCTCGTTCCTCGTATTTTGTTCTCTGCTCAGAGCGTCCAGTAATACCAAAGAAGGGTCATTGGAAACACAAAAAGATGGTCTGGAAATTCCTTAGGTTTCTCATTCCAACAGTTACCTCTGCTGGGTAGGAAAACATTTCAATTGGGTCTTAGAAGTTGGTAAGCTGAAATATAGGAAGATAAAGGGATTTGCCAACGGCAATTACTTAAATCCTAGCAGGACCAAAATAAAGTTCAGAAGACCTGTCTTCTAACCTCTGCTCTGAATGTCCAATTCAAGAACCCTTTCTGTAGGGAAGAGAGACAGTGCTGGTTTTAGGGAGGCAAATATTCCAAGGGACTTGGGAATTAGCAAATTTTAATCCCTGCCTTTTGAGTGTGACAAAACTGAATAATGATTTACTATGTTTAGTCATCCTAAGTAGTCAATTCTATTGAAATTGGACTAAGCCTGCTTTCATTATTCCTGTTTGGAAATTGTGATGGAGGCATACATGCTCCTGGGACATCACAAAGATTTAAATCATAAAATCAATTTTTAATTTTTTAAATGTAAGACAGTCTGAACACCTAAAGAGATTTAGCAAGCATGCAATGTTTCCCCTGTTAAAATTCCTTTAGGAAACAGTGACAGTACTACCTAAAATATTATAAGGCTTACCAAAGTACAAGTAAGTTGTATAGTCATCATTCTCTTATTAACTTCTTTGAAATAAACTAACATGTAATTAGTTGACATTGAGAAAAAGCACTTAACCCTTGGTGGAGGAGTGAATGAATAAGTGGATGAGTTCTTTCACCATCTTGTCTTCTCTCACAAAGCTTCAGCTCTGGTTCGGTGCCACAAAAGCTTGACTGTCCTCAGTAATAGCGGTGATGGTTTGGAATGGCACCGGAGCAGACATAAACCATCCAGTGTCCTTCCCCATTTTTACCATGACTGCCCATAGGTAACTAGATTGAAGACTGATGTAAGCCTTGCCCCTCCTCTTTCCTACCTTTCCTTGAGGAGGTTAGAATAAGCAATGCAACCGGGCCAAAGCCCAGAAGAGTGGAGGGGGCCAGATTCACTGCCAGACTGGTCACCCACCTCAGGACGATTAAGAGCTGACAGGAGGTGGTGTCAAACTACAAATACCACAGAGTCTGGAGAGGATCCAGCAAGAGAAATAGTGAAAAAAGAAAAGAATTGTGTAGTAGGGAGAATGTGTTTGATGGAAAGGAGATCTGACCCCTCATCTTTATTTCACGACCAAGTCTTGAGAGTCCTCCTGGCCATTTCATGCCTTTTTACCCCCTTGCCTGAAAAATGACCCATTACCTGCATGCCTCCTCTAGATGCGTGTTAACATGATATTAAGTGAACAGTTCTTTTGGTGTTTTGAAATTAAGGAAGTGGAAATAATCACAAAGATGGAAATAATTGACTATAAGAACCCAAAGCCACCTCTAAGTCATTTAGGTTTGCTGTGGAATGATTTACCAGCCTCAGGCCCTGCCAGATCCATGCACTGGTTCTCTGAGCTTCCCATCCTGTTCTCCCTGCCATCCTTCCAGAATCCCACACCCACATTCCAGTTATCATCAGCCTCACCAAGTCACCAAGACATTGGCTTCAAGTCATCATTAGTCATTAATCCGTTTAACTGCCATGATGTAGCAGGTAGTTCTTAGACATGGCATAAATCTAGAAAAGGATAAATAATAGAATGAGATTGGAGTGGGTTTTGAAGCTATGGCAGGCACACACAATTTGATTCTTGTAATTTCAGGTAAATCAAAGTGTCTGAACTAAATGGTGAGTATCCTGGAAATCTCTGCCACTGTTCTGAAGGGCAGGCTTTGCCTTCATTATACTGGGTACCTCCAACAAGGCATTCTGCCAAGTACTGTGGGAAATACAATGATAAGATCTGAGGTTTATGCCTCATAATGTTTACATATTAATGGAGATAATAGATGTATATATGGCTTCCTAGAATTGAGAGGTAGTTACACATCAAGATCTTTTCATCAGTATTTGCTTCCTGGCTTCCTGTTACCCACTTCCAAGCCTTTTCAGATGCCTTTCTCTGTATCTGGAAGCCCTGCCTACTTTCCAACATCCAGCCATGCCCCATTCCTCCTCTATAACTTTGCCTTTTCTTTAATAAGCCTTCCCCCAATCCATCTGCACCATTCACTGTAGCAGCCCCTTCCACGCATTTCTGATGTGTATGCTGTATATATTCAGTGCACATATGCTGTCTGCTCTGATAGTGTTTAGATCAAGTAATCAACAAGCTTCATAAGCAACCAGAAACCTCCTTATTTGAGGTTGCTGTCAGAATCACACCAATCAAAGTGGCAAGAGAGCCTGCGTTCCTGAGTGTCACTGTGGCTGGTTTGTCTCTGTTGTTCAAACAGGGTTCTGAATGTCCCCCTACGTTCCTTCCTACATTACCAATATTAAATGCCAGAAAGGAGTCAACTGGCCTGACCAGGTCTGCATTTCTCTTTTGTTGCTCCAGGATTCTCCTACAGCCAGATGATTCCTTACAGATCCTGGCACCAGTGGAAGCTGATGTGGGTTTCTACACTTGTAATGCCACAAATGCCTTGGGATATGACTCTGTCTCCATTGCTGTCACATTAGCAGGTAACATGAAAATCCTTGTTCAGTTCAATTCAGAAGCCATTATTAAGTGGGTGCCTACAATGTGCCAAGTAGGCCCAGGAACACATAGATAAATGAGATCCATACTCCTGCCTTTAGGAAGTTTATAATCTATACTTATAACTAATGGAGGTGAAGTGCAATATGAAGTAGAATGAAATAAGTACCATAACTGATAACCAAAGACTGTGCAAGGACATTTCAGTCCATTGGGGTGGCTTTAGAGTTGATATGAGTAGATTTTGATCAGCAGAGGAGATGGGGGAAATACTCCAGGCAGAAAGAACAACATGAGCAAAGGAAATGTGTACAAGTAATAAGCATGTTGGGGAACATGAATCATGACCTAAGACCACTGCATGCTCTTTTGGGATCCTGGCATTTCTCCTTATTATACCTTGCAATGAAGACTTTAAGACCCATGGGTAACTGGAATTATGTGGTCATGGTTTGGAGCAGGAGTGTTCTTGCTGATTCTGTTTTATTTCAACCTCTTACTCTAATGCACCTGCCAACACTTTGCCTTTATCCATAGAGGTCAGGCAAAACATTCTACACATGTGAATGACTTAAGAAAATTGCAGTTCAGAGTTAAATGTCTCCCAAAGTTGTGGTCTTGTAGTAATGTACTCTTATAAAACCTCTCTTACATAGGACAAATCCTTGCCTTTGAAACTAAAAAAGACCATAGATACCAGCTAGACCAGTGCCCTCATTTCTCAGAGGCCAGGCAACCTTATGTCACACAGCCACTCAGCTAGTGGGGGAGAGGAGGGACCTGAGGTCTCCTAATGCCCAGCTCATTGTTCCCTCCACTTCCCTGCTGATCCTACCAAAACAGGATCCTTTTTCTCAGATCGGGGTCACGCAGTCTCTTTGGCAGTATGTTGCATGTGTTCATATTTATTTTTTTCAGTCGCTGCCCCCATCAAATGATTCAGTAGATGCTGGAAAAGCCAGCATCACCCCACACTGACCTCATCAGTCCATGCTGGGATTATGTTGTCACACACTTCTCCAGTCACACATGCTACTCCCTTGCATATCTGTTTAGCAACAGTATTTCTGCCCCCATGACCTAAGGCTGATCTGGAAAAGGACCTTCAGCAGGAGGCTTTGCTGGGAAGATGAAAGTCAACATGAATAAGGCAAGCTAAGAGGCCCTGGGTGGATTAAAGACTGATATTATTAATGCCTATTTTCTCATGAATAGAACATTTGCTTTTCTCCTAATGTATTCCAGTCACAATCTTTATTCCCCTCTTTATACAGAGTCCAGATGCTCAGCACCGCTCCTGTTAAATCTCTTCTGCCCTCCACCCTCCAACCTGCCTTAGCAAGGGCAGTGCTGACATCCTTCCAGTTTCTGGCAAATAGTGGCTCTTAAAGGATTAGCTCTCTTGTTTATATTTATCCAGATGCGGTTCAGTTCTGTCCGAGTCCAAATACCCTTTGTTCACCTGAATTTAATATGGTTAATGGGAACCTGTCTGGAATTAAGCAAAGCAATTGTGACATCAGGCTTGTCTTCAGCTCTTTGAAGAGGAGCTGTTCGAGGCTGCCAAAAGGTTCAAAGCCAGAGAAGAGAGAGCAGCCAAAGAGGCACCAGGGGACGGGAGGAAGGGGGCTGATGGATGAAGTGGATCGCAAACACCACGCCTCGGGCTTAGGGAGCTGCTTCTTTGGGCTTCAGTGCTGGGGTTGGTTCCAGTCTGCTGGCGAATTTGTCTAACAGGCCTTTAAAAAGTTAAGACTCAAAATGTGTATGTCACCTTAAGATTGCGTTTGTCCTTACCCAGGCTTTTCATCTATAGCTATGCCAGTGTCAACACACAGCATTAAGCGGCTCACGAGCTACTGCTCTGAGCATACCCTCTGCCAAGTATCGTGGACATTTAGCAAGCAGTAAAGCCTGCATTTTGTGCCCAATCATGCCTACAGACTAGTAAAGGCAATAGGTATATATGGAACTACCTAGAATCAAAAGATAATTACAGTTTCCTTCAAATGTATGCTTTAAGGTCCCGTGTAGTGGCATTTAAGATACAGCCCAAATATGTCCTAAACTGGGGGGTGAGGGATGGTGTCAAGCATTTCTAAATTTGATTACCAATTACACTGCTTAATTAGCTATGAAATTTTGAACAAAGTGTGTATCTTCATTGAGTCTCTGTTTTCATCTGTGAAAATGAAATTACTAATATTTTATGAGGGTTGTTGTGAGGTTAAGATTGCACATGTGAAAACGCACTTAGCCCAATGCCAGGCACATAGTTAACACCCAATAAATGTTTCCTTTTCTACCTCTACCTCTTCTAAAATGAAACACATCCTGAGAGCAATTCTAAAATGTGTAAAACATTAGCCCAACTTTGCTGCCATGTATTTTTCCCTGTAAGTCTTCATACTGAAAGTTTTCAAGTATGGAATTAGGAGCCGATTCAGCTCACTTGCGATCAGACTCTTTTGGTAAACCTCCGTGCTTCTGTACTTCTAAGGACATGGCACAGTGTGTGCATCGACCTCAGTCTGAATGTAGGCTGAAAGGGGAAAAAAATTACTTTGAGGTTCAAGATACTCAGGTTTGCTTTGTCAGGGAGGCATGGACTTCGGTGTAGGCAGTGCACCTGAGCTGACCAGATGCAGGGAAATGTATTCCTAATCAACAAGAGCAGGCAGAGCACCGGCAGTTAAGCCTGGGGGCGCTGGAGCCTCCTGGTCTGGATTTGAATCCTGGTTCTGTCACTTCGTAGCTCTATAACCTTGAGCAAATTCTTTACATTCTCCAGCTCAGATTCTTCATTTGTAAATGGTGATAAAAATCGTGCTGTGTCAGGGAGTTCTTGTGGAGATTAAATGCATTCATTCATATAAAATATTTATAATTGTGCCTAGCATATAGCAAGCCCTTAGTATTCGTTAGCTATTAGTATTACTGTGATGATCACACATAAAACAAAAGCCGAGTTATTTTACGGTAGAGGAGACTCCTTTTCAGAGACTAGAGTGCTCACAATTCCTCTTTCTCAGTGTCAGCTGGGGAAGCCGAGCTGGCCCTCTGAAAGTGGCTAGAATGCCTGCCTTCAGAGCGAGGGAGGTGGCTTGTGGTAAGGAATCTTTCACATGGACAGAGGAAGGGAGGCCTGATGACCTCTCCCTGGCCTACAGCCAGACCTTTTCTGCTGAGTCGTCCCATCCTCTGGACTGAGTGTGTTGCCTGTCCAGCCCTCAGATTCATTTCAGGGCCATTACGACTACACACAGTTTTTCCTTAAACATATAGTTTAGTTTTAGACGTAGTATTATAGCCAAATATTTCTAGCTCTACCCTCTTTGAGTCTGTAAAATATTGTCTATAGCACCCTTTTGCTTCTCTCCAAATTCATCCATTATGTGTTAGTTTTATTTTTTAAGACTCAGAGATTTGAGAGCCCTTTGCAGGTGTCTGTCAGCATGGAGATGGTCAGTAGTTCCCTGCCTACATCCCTGATTCAGGAAACTCACAGCCATGTAAACTCAGGGGCCCAAAATTTCTTCCTGTCCTAACTTGACTTAATCAAATGCCCGTTTCACTACCCAGAATGTAGATAAGAGTAGCAAACGGTGGAAGGGGTAAGAGGGAATATAAGAATATCATTGAAATGTCACATACCTAACATTTTGAAGTACTGATTACTTTGTATCAGGTATAAACAGGGCTAGGTAAAGGAGAGTCTCTGCTGTACATAAAGATAGGCACAAAGATGGGTGATCCATTTAACTAGTCAGATTCGGTGCTCCGCTAAGTTGCTCAGAAACCTCCCAGACCCGAATGGTTTAGGCAGCGTTCTGAAGAAAAGCATTCGTTTCTTGGTGAACCGTTTCAGCCTGAATCAGCAGAGTTAGCTCTACTTACCAATGCAGATGAGGCCTGCCCAGGTGTAGACCGTGAATGAGGTCAGAGCCTTAAGAGAAACGTTTTTGGTTGTCACTGACTTTATAAGATCACAAAAGAGATACTGTAAGGCCTGCCTGACATCATCAGTGGAAAATGAGAAGATGAGGGCTGAGGGGTAAGCATATCTTTCACTGAGAAGAGAGAGCACCGATGAGCTCATCTGAAGTTTTCACAGGACGGGAAAGACAGAAAATATTTCTCCTTTCCTGGCATGTTTTTCTGCTCTTTTATGAGTTGAATAGCTGACACATATTGTGTCTAATAAAGAGATCATAGAAAATCAAATAAAAGGCAGTTGTCTTTGAAATTCTTCTTTCTCTGCCCCCTCCCCATCATGATTTAGTAACTACAATAGAAGCAGCTTTGTAAGCTTTTCATAGTGAAAGCAATTTCACATTGGCATTTCTCAGTTTTTCGGTCAGCAATTCTGTTAACGGAAGGAGGGGTGTTACTGTATAGAGTTAGAATCAGGGCCTTGTCCCCGGTGGCAGAGACTGACAAAGTAAGGTTTGCTCTGAAGGTAGACAAGTTGGCTATGTTCCTGATGGCTCCTGAAAGAGAGGGGAATGGCCATTGACTAATTCTAGCTGCTGTCAAAGGCCCTTATTATCTGATAGACTACTGAGTAACCAAGGTCCTTAAATTTCCCTCAAGATGCACAGATGGGTAGAATGCCCACTAAAGCATCCTAGTTTATAACACTGAGATAAAATGAGTAGGAGTGCAGTGTGAGAATCTAACTCACTCTGCTCCTCAGTAGGCTAAAGGGAACAAACAAGGAAGCACAAATGATCCAAGTAACCATCTCAGATCCTGAAACTGCAAAATCCCACATGTACCCAAAGGAATGAGAGAATGGTGGGTGGGCGAACAGGCGGGCTCTACCGTATCGTTGGGAAGCTGTTTCTCGGAGAGGCTTGTAGCATCCTGTGGCTGTAGCAGGTATGGAGTTCGTTGTGTAGGATTCTGCAGGGGAACAAGCAAAAGAAATTATGACAGTGCCACTTGCTGCCTTAGTCTCCTGAGGAATCAACAACTTCATCTGAGTAATTAGAAGGGGTATTGGCAATAACCTGACACACGAGCATTGACAAAAACTCTCTTTAGGGAATGGTAATGAAAATGAGGGTGGAGAGGGAAGCTAGACAGCCTGGGAATGTTCAGGAAAGGGCGATCTAAGTCCTGCCCACTTCCTGTGGTCTGAGGGATGCTGCAAAATCATACTGAAGGCACAGTAACCAAACAGAATAGCAAAGGCAAAGAAACTCCAATTCCTTCTCATTTTTTGTGCAAGAAAATTAGTAGTTACATTGTTGACCCTGAATCATCAAAAGTAAAAAGGTTAAATCAGACTAAAACTTTTTTTTTCAGTTTTACTGAGGTGTAATTTACATGCCATAAATTCACCCATTGTAAGTATGCAATTCATTGATTATTTTAGTCAAGTTTCTAAGTCGTGTAACCATCACTAAGACCCAAGATGGTGGTTTTAAATTTTTTATTGAGGTATAATTTACATACTACACAATTCAGACATTTACACTCACAATTCAATGGCTTTTAGTAGATTGACTTGTGCATCCATCACCACACTCAATTTTAGAGCTTTTTCATCATCCCAGAAATAAACTCCACACCCCTTAGCCATCGCTTCCCAATCCTCCCATTTCCCAAGCTCTAGGCAACCTCTAATAGGCTATCTCCATTGATCTGCCTATTCTAGACCTCTGTATAAATGGAATCGTAAAATACATGGCTACTGACTTTGTTACTGACTTCTTTCACTTTGCATGATTTTTCAAAGTCCATCCATGTTATAGCATGTATCAATGCTCGAGTCCTTTTGAATGGTGTTATAGCATGTATCAATGCTCAAGTCCTTTTGAATGGTGGAATAATATTCCATTGTATGGACATACTACATTTACTCATCCATCCATCAGCTAGATATTTGGGTTGTTTCCACTTTTTGGCTGTTACAAATAATGCTGCAATGAACATTCACGTGCCAGATTTTGTGTGAACATGTTTTCCTTTCCCTTGGGGATGGGTATCTAAAAGTAGAATTGCTGGGTCATTTGGCACATTTTTGTTTAACTTTTTAAGAAACTGCCAACTATGTTTCAAAGTGGCTGCACAATTTTACATTTCCACCAGCAGTGTATGAGAGTTCCAGTTTCTCCACATCCTCACCCAGCCTAGCTATTATCTTTTTTGTTATAGCCATACTCATGGATGGAAGTGATATTTCACTGTGATTTAAATTTATATTTCCCTAATGATTAACAGTGTCAAGCATCTTTTTGTGTACTTATTAGTCATTTATGTATTATAGTGATAACTTTATTAAAACAACAAAAAAAGATCATCTTATAGTTCTGTAAATCCAAAGTCCGGTAGAGTCTCACCATGATAAATTGAGATGTCATCAGGCTGCATTCCTTTCTGAAAGCTCTCAGGGAGAATGCTTTTCATGCTTATTTAGGTTTTCGGCAGAATTTAGTTCGTTGTGACCTAGGATCATGATCCCTGTTTTCCTGCTGGCTATAAACTGAGTGCCAGTCTCAGCTACTAAAGGCTGCTGTATTCCCTGGCTCTTGGCCCCTCCTCCCCTTCAAAGCTAGAAATACTGGATTGAGTTTTCTCCTGTGGCCTCTCTCTGACAAAGTGTTCTGTCTCCCTCTTCTGATTTTAAGAGCTCATCTGATTAGACTGGGTCCACTTAAATAATCTAGGATAATCTCCCTATTTTAAGGATAGCTTGTTAGCAACCTTAATTCTGTCTGTGACCTTAATTCCCTTTTGCCGTGTCACATAATATAGGCACAGCTTCCAAGCATTAAGATGTAGACATCTTTAGAGGACCATTATTCTGCCTATCACACCCTGTCTGAAGGGCACAGTTTATTTTCAACCAACACTTGCCAAATAAATATGCAAATCTAATATTGAAAGACCTTCCAATTTTTCCAGATAAGCCAAACCCAAGCACATATGCATATACCTATTTTAATCTTTCCACTTTTAATTGAGCTGAACTAATTCAGTTTTTTATAAAGATTATTTTCAGGCTGAACATGTCTGTGCTGTGAACATATAGCCTAGAGGCTACCAGTATCCTCTGGTTAAATCTTCCATTTTCTGACTCTCTGATCATGTATTATACCTCATTTCCCAGGATAGTTTCAGAGTATTATTTAAAGTCCAATCATTTATTTTATTAGGTTACACTAACTGAAACCATGTAATGATTTGGATGGGAGACAAACATTTATTTTTTACTATTACTAAAAACGAAGCTTACTGTAATAATAAGTAAGATTCTAGAGAAAGCATTTGTCTCATTACGAAATTTAGAAGGAGATTTGTAACTATAAACCTGTGTCCTAATACACCAGTCAGTTTTAAAGAGATGCACACATGGGTCTCTTTTAGACTAAGAGTTCTATGAATCTCTTACAAATGAAGTACAGCAGTCCCCACCCACCACTGCCAGCTATACACTGCCCTTACCTGAAATTCTAGCATTTCCAAATTTACTTCCTTTATCCTTGGGAGATTAGAAGACTAGATAGCAAAGAAGAATAGCTTTTGCAATGACATCTTGGAAAAATAACAGATGAAAGGAAAAGTTCTCAGAGGACTGTGAGGAAAGAAGTGTGCAGAGTTAACGAGAAGGTCAAATGCTCACTCAGGAGGCAGGAGGTGGAGGTGAAGGAGACCTTGCAAGAGAGACAGCAGGACAGGAAGGAGTTAAAAACTCCTGAGCTATAAAATGTGAAAGGTGTTTGAAAGGAGAACCAGACTAAGAAAGGAATTTAATATGACTATTATCTGTAACAAAGCAACCCTTGTTGAAATTGCCAGGTACTCAGATACTTCCTGACAAGTTTCTGGATAGCAAAGGATGGTTAACTGGACCTTGACTGTATCCATCATTACTAACTTCAGATATATAAGATGTTGGTATTTATAAGGGCTTCCATGGGATCAGACTGATCATAGTCCCTTAAACTTTATTTAACTCATGAGGTCTTGTCTTCTTCACCTGGGAATTCTCATTTCAGGGTATTCACCAGACTTAACTCCCAGGGCCCTTGAGAGAGACCTATGGTGATTGCAGAGGAAGCAGAAGCCTGCATGTCTTAAGGCATTGCTTTGATACTCTCACCTTTTACAAGTCATTATCCATTGATTAAATCTGGATTAAATACAATTTTCTTAGTTTTAACTATTGAAGGTATGTGAAATTTATAATCCCTCATTGCTGTATATTCAAGTATCTTAATTAGTGAGTGTCACTCTCTTTTTCACTTTCTCTTGAATAGAGATTTGGGTCCCTGTGGATATCCTACTGTTTTCTAGAACACAGTTCGGGGGGATTACCAGCAAGTCAGTCAGGTATACATTGTTTGACAGCTTCTCTGGAAGCAGATGCTTTCTGGGGTATCCAGTAAGATCAGCCTTGCTGTAACTGTTAAGCTCTGTATCTGTCCAGATACCAAAAGCAGTTTGGGGACAATCCACCGTATTTTAATTACTACTACTTATTATTATCCTGAAATCTTCACAGCTCTTCAAAATGAAGCAGTTGAGTTGTTCTCATTAATGGATTTGTTCCCTCTCCTCTTTCCTTTCTTTTTCCTCTTTCTTTAAACTTCTCTTTATTTTAACAGAAATACTGCCAATGATAGCTAACATTTATTTAAGCCTCACACTGTGCTAAGGAATCATTCTAACAGCTTCATGTGCACTAATGCACCTAATCCTCTCAGAGCCACAGAAGAAGAAAACCAAGGCCCAACGAGATTAAATAACTTGCTAAAGGTCACTCAGCTACTAAGTGATGGAGTCCAGGCCCCCGTCTCAGGCCCACTATCCATGCCCACAGCAGGCATCACTAGTTTATCCTACATTTTTGCTGCTCAGTCCTCATGAATGTAACCTAGAATCCATATATGAGCAGGACTCTAGGAAGTACTGCCAATCACCAGCGTAGGCTTCAGAATCTCAACCCTATTTGCCATTTATGCATCCTTGCTGGAACTCTCAAGTGGCCTCCAAACTTGCCTCCTGTAGTCCTTGTTTCTGTCACTGCCCAGTATCCCAGTCATCCTTGACACGTCTTCTCATTCTCCTTGCTAATGAACGCCCATGCGTGCTTCCTAACCCAGACTGCCATGAGGTAAAGAGTGAGAATCTGTAGTCATTGAAGTACAGTTAATTTTTGGTGGCTAAGGATAGTGAACAACCGTCTTCAAATGACATTTATGATTGATGTTAGAATTAAAAGAAGACCTATTTGACTCATTCAATGAGTCAACAAATTTCATTAAATCTGGATGAGTTAGTATTTCTAATTATCATAAATAAAATCACAAATATATAATGGCTAAACTATGATAAGTTATTTCTTGCTCACATAAAGTCTAAATCAAATTATTGCACAAGAGGGTTTCTGTGGTCAAGAAATGGCACACTTCCGCTCACATTCCATCTGCTAGAACTCTGTACCTTTCCCATACCTAATTGCAGAGAGGCTGGGAAATAACCTAGCTGTGTAGCTAGGAAGAAGAAAAGGGTTTGCTTAGGAGTAAATCAGTCTCTGCCATGGCTTCTAAAATGGAAGGCGTCATGCTGTTGAAAACAAAGTTTCTGTTAGCACAGGCCTGGACTTCAGCCCTGAGAAAAAGTTACTCACAATGCTCTCTGTTCTTGGCTGCACTCAAAAAACAAACCTTCCATCTCCTCTGGCTCCTCTTTCAATCACCTTTATACTGGGCCAAAGATATTTTTCAAGCACATATGTTCAGATTTTTTCCCATTGGGTTTTGATTTTACCCAGAATCACACATGAGGGAAAGAGGTATGAGCCAGAGCCCAGCTATGCACAGGAATGTATTTCCCACATTAACTCCTGGGGTTGCTCATTTGTCCCTGCCTCCCTCCATCATCCGTCCTGCAGGGTCAGGACATTGCCTGGTGGGCTAAACACACTGGCTGTAGCAGCATCACGAGGTGGCACTCCTTCACAGCACTGGCTGCCAACACGGAAGATTTAGCCACAGCTCAGGTTCACCGGTTGAACTGAACCCCTTGTACTCAGGCCCCCTTTGGGCTGCCCTATCTACTAGTGAGGTTCCATGTTACTTGTAAGAGGAATCATAATCCAAATACTAAGGGGTATGCTGAGGTCTGAAGGAACTGAGCAAAAATGATTCCCTTAACACTTCTGTTTCTGTGTCTGCCTCTCTCAGAGGGACTTGATTCCTCATATTAGGCCTGATAAATTGAAAAGTTTGCCTTTGTTTCTGTTCTTCTGTTTTTCTCAACTACACACAAATTTACAGATTAAATGAAAGAGTGATCTCTAAACCCTGTCAATTTCCATAAATGAGCACTTATCGACTGGCTGATGCTGACTCTGGCTGCTGGCACCATGTACATTGACCTGTGGCTGAGGCACAGCTCACATACTGCAGGGGGTCTGTGATCACGGGTCAGCTCTCTTGGCGTGTTCTTCTGTTTTGCCTATAGTGAAAGCCTTTCTGATACTGCGTGCCAGGACCTTTTCCTAGGACTCTCTTAGCACAAACATACAACTTGTCATTTCACTCCCTCTCTGCATCTTGTTTTCTTCCTAGCCAACTTCTATAATTAAAGGAGCATTTGTAAGGTGAAGTAACCACACACAGATACAGGCTTGGCAGCACAGCAGCGCTCACTCACTAAGGTGATCATCCGGGTGATCTGCAATAGGCTTCCCTCACTGTTATGCTTTTAAATGGCCATTAAAGATCTCCCAGATGAAATTTTTGAATAGAGAACTAGTAGTGGCCTCTCAAAAGAAATCTCCTCAGCTCTTACCAGCAATCAGAGAAATCAGTTAAAGGAAAACTCAGAGTATAATTTGTTCATTATCAAACCTGGCTGCATATCAGAATCATCGAGGAACTCCTTACAAATGGGGATTACAGGGTCCCTCCCAGAACAAACAACTTTATCAGAAGACTGAAATTCTGTCCCTGGAGAAGCCTCTGGGTCTACATACTGGGCCTGGGATGGCATGGTTATGTGCCCTGGAGGAATCTATCTCCTTGGCAACCATGGTTGAGTGAATAAAAAGGCACCAAAAAACGATTTCATGTTCACCTTGCCCTGGGGTAGGAAGGACCTTAGAATCCCAAGTCAAAATCATGGCCCTGTCTGCTGGTTTTAAACCACCTAAGATTCAGGTTTGGTAGGTCGGGGAGTGAGAGTCAATAATATATACAAGCTTTTTCTAATGGTTGTAAGAGGGTTGACAGCTTAAAAAACATTGTTTTCATTATACCTTTCTACTGATTATAAATGCTTGGATACCTTTGAGTTTTAACAATGGATCATGAGTAATAAGAATGTTAAGTAACCTGTGTTAAGAACAGCGCCTCTAGTGATAGGACAGAAGGCCGTTACTTTTCAGAAAAAGCTCGATACAATTAATTAAAGGCTGGACTTAATTCAATGACATTCAAATTTTATAGCTATACACTTGCAGCTGTAAAAACCACCTTTATTATTAAAATTCCTATAGGAAAAATAACTTGGTAATTGTGAGTCTAACACTCTCTAGTCCCTAACCTGCTTTCCCCACTGCCACCATTGTTTTTATTACACAGTGAGACAACTATTGTATTATAGCAGGACAGATTATGTTTTTAACAAATGCCCTGGGGTTTCTGAGTCAGCCAGTCCACAGATAAGAATTTGAGATCCCCTGTGACAAGCACTGGACTCCAGGTGAAAAATCCAAGGTCCGGTTTAGCCCCACTACTTGCTTGCTCTGAGGCCTTGTGCAAACCATGGAGCCTTTCACAGCCTAAGTTCCCTGTCTATATAAAAGATAGAAGTAGCTTACCTATCTTTCAGGGGTGTGAAAGCAAATTCAGATAAAGCACACAGCACACAATATGCACACATACATGCACTTACTAGATATCTATTGAGGACTCACCATGTGCCAGGACTTGGTGGTAGAAATAAAGAAGAAAGGAAAAGATATGAGAATCCTGCATTTATGGAGGTTACATTATGAGGGGTAGGGGCAGCGAATACCCAGATAAATAAGATAAATTCTGATAGTTTTTCTGCTTATGAGGAAAAGTAAGTGGGTGGTGAGATCATAGTGACTGGCAGGGGAGTGAAGGGGTCATGCTATAGATGGAGTGGTAGGAAAAGTCCCACTAAGAGCTGTTATTTGCACAGAAACATAGATGATCAGAAGAAAATAGCCATGCAGAAGTCCATAGGTGGAGGACGTCAGGGCAAAGGAAGAGCCAGGGCAGCTGTGCTGACATTTTGGAGGAGGGGAAGGAAGGCCAGTGTGGCTGGAGCACAGTGACTGATGGAGAGTGTGGCTTCAGGGACAGATACACAGTGGGGCCTGAACAGGAGGGATGGTTGGGCATGAAAAGAAGCTTGAAATTTTGTTCTAATTGTGCTAATAAAAGCACTGGATCATCTAAGCTGAGGAGTTACATGATCTGATTCATGTTTTAGAAAGATTGCTCTAGCTGTCATGAGAAGAGCAGAAGCCAGGGCACCAGTTAGGCTGTGCGATAGTCCGGCCAGCAGGGGCAACAGTATTGGGTCATAGCAACAGACAGGCGGCTAAGGTTTGGGATGTGTTTAGGGTTAGAGCCGGGAGCATCTTCTGGGAAGGAGGCAAGGTGAATATGCCATTATTAATTCCATGTCATCCCAGCTGCATTCTCCTACTATCACCCTGCATTAGTCTCAGAAACCATCCTGGTACAAAATCACCCACCTTCTCCTCAGGTCATAGCTATGGAATACAGGTGAAATAAGGAAAAGGCCCCTAAACACTCAAAACAAATATGGGAAGCCTATGCTAATATCCAAAGGTGAGCTCTTCAGAACTTCCCTCAGTTTCTGCCCTTAAACATAGCTCTGATGAGCTTCATAACTGATGTCTAGAGGCAATTAAAAGGGGAGAGGAGGGACTTCTGGGAAGATGGCAGCATGAGCAGGGCAGTGGAAATCTCCCAAAACCATATATATCTGTGAAAATACAACAAATACAACTATTCCTAAAAGAGAGACCAGAAGATACAGTACAACAGCCAGGCTATAGCTACACCTGCGAGAACTCAGCACCTCACGAAGCGGGTAAGATACAAAGCCACGACCCGGCGGGACCCGACCACTCCCACACCCCAGCACACTGGCAGGAGCAAAAGAATCAGAGTGGGGAGGGAGTGGAAGCACAGGCCTGCCAAATAACCAGCCCTGGTGATCTGCACTGGGAGCACAGACACACATCGCGTGGTGTATCGGAGATTAGAGAAACGGAAGGGCAGGATCTGAGATGGAGACTGCAAGCAGGTCCCCTCAGCCGGCTCCCCGGGACAAAAGAAAACCGGGCGCTTTTTTAAAAGTCTTAAAGAGACAAGGGCCCAACAGCGGAACAAAATCGTCCCAGCATACTCAGCCCAGCAGGCTGGTAGTCGTGGGGAATATCAGACCCCTTGACGGTGGCAGGGCAACGCAGCCAAGCCAAGGCTTCCCACAGAGATCAGCAGCCTGCCATTCATTCCCCCCCGGCCGGCACCGCAAACGGTCTGGCAGAGCCACCACGGCTGCAGAACAGTGGAGGAGCGGCCCTGCCCACAGCAACCTCACAGAATCTACTCCCAGCTGGCACGCAGAAAAGCAGGAAAGACCCCAGAACCCAGAACAAGGGCTGGAAAGCACCAAGGGGACCAGAAGGCACCCAGAGAGACTGCAAACCCCTGCAGTGCTATAGGCTAGGCTGAAGACTACCACGCACACAGGCAGCTCAGGGGATTATCCCAGAGACTGCCTCCTGGTGTGCGAGAAACCAGTTCAGGCCCTGGAGAAGGGAAAGGAGAACAACAAGCAGGAAGGGACTTTGTTCTCCCAGCTGACACACATGGCACCTACCAGTGACCACTTCTATCGCCATGAAAAGACAGAGGAATATGGTCCAGACAAGGATCACACAGACAACCCCAGAGAGAGGGCCTGATGGGATAGACTTACACAATCTTCCTGAAAAAGAATTCAGAATAAAAGTCATAACCATGCTGATGGATCTACACAGAAATATGCAAGAGCTAAGGGAGGAAATGAGGAGAGATATTACAGAAATGAGACAGTCAATTGATGGGCTGAAGAGCAGACAGGACGAGGTGCAAGAGACTGTTAATGGAATAGAAATCAGAGAACAGGAATACAGAGAAGCTGAGGCAGAGAGAGATAAAAGAATCTCTAGGAATGAAAGAATATTAAAAGAACTGCATGACCAATCCAAACGGAACAATATTTGCATTATAGGAATACCAGAAGAAGAAGAGAGAGAAAAAGGGATAGAAAGGGTCCTTGAAGAAATAATTGCTGAAAACTTCCCCAAGCTGGGGAAGGAAATTGTTTCTCAGACCATGGAAGCCCATAGACTTCCCAACACAAGGGAACCAAGGAAGACAACACCAAGACACATAATAATGAAAATGGCAAAGATCAAAGGCAAGGACAGGGTATTAAAAGCAGCAAGAGAGAGAAAAAAAGATCACCTACAAAGGAAAACCCATCAGGCTATCATCAGATTCTCAACAGAAACCTTACAGGCAAGAAGAGAATGGCATGATATATTTAATACAAAGAAACAGAAGGGCCTTGAACCAAGAATACTGTATCTAGCACAATTATCATTTAAATTTGAGGGAGTGATTAAAAAATTCCCAGACAAGCGAAAGCTGAGGGAATTTGCCGCCCACAAACCACCTCTACAGGATATCTTAAAGGGACTGTTCTAGATGGAAGCACTCCTAAGGCTAAAAAGATGTCACCAGAGAAAATAAAATCATAGCAAAGAAATCAGACCATACAAATACTAACTAAAGGCAAAAAGTAAAATCAACTATCCAGAAAAACAGTGAAAGGAAATGTAAAAGAGTACAGAATAAAACACCTAGTATATAAAGAATGGAGGAGGAAGAATAACAAGAGAGAGAAATAAAGAATCATCGGACTGTGTTTATAATAGCTTAACAAGACAGTTAAGTTAGACTGTTAGATAGTAAAGAAGTTACCTTTGAACCTTTGGTAACCACAAATCTAAAGCCAGCAATGGCAATAATTGCATATCTATCGATAATCACCCTAAGTGTAAATGGACTGAATGCACCAATAAAAAGACACAGAGTAATAGAATGGATAAAAAAGCAAGACCCATCTATATGCTGTTTACAAGAGACTCACCTCAAACCCAAAGATATACACAGACTAAAGATGAAGGGAAGGAAAAAGATATTTCATGCAACTAATAGTGAGAAAAAAGCAGGAGTTACAGTACTTGTATCAGACGAAACAGAATTCAACACGAAGAAAGTAGCAAGAGATAAAGAAGGACATTATATAATGATAAAGGGGTCAGTCCAACAAGAGGATATAAATATTATAAATATATATGCACCCAACACAGGACTGCCAACATATGTGAAACAAATACTAATAGAATTAAAGGAGGAAATAGAAAGCAATGCATTCATTTTAGGAGACTTCAACACACCACTCACTCCAAAGGACAGATCAACCAGACAGAAAATAAATAAAGACACAGAGGCACTAAACAACACACTAAAACAGATGGACCTAACAGACATCTACAGAACTCTACACCCAAAAGCAGCAGGATACACATTCTTCTCAAGTGCACATGGAACATTTTCCAGAATAGACCACAAACGAGGCCACAAAAAGAACCTCAGTAAATTAAAATATATTGAAATTCTACCAACCGACTTCTCAGATCACAAAGGTATAAAACTAGAAATAAATTGTACAAAGAAAACAAAAGGGCTCACAAATACATGGAGACTTAACAACATGCTCCTTAATAATCAATGGATCAACAACCAAATTAAAACAGACATCAACAATATATGGAGACAAATGACAACAACAACACAAAGCCACAACTTCTGTGGGAAGCAGCAAAGGCAGTTCTAAGTGGAAAGTATATTGCAATCCAGGCATATTCAAAGAAGGAAGAACATTCCCAAATGAATAGTCTAAAGACACAATTACTGAAATTGGAAAAAGAAGAACAAATAAGGCCCAAAGTCACCAGAAGGAGGGACATAATAAAGATTAGAGAAGAAATTAAAAAAATCGAGAAGAATAAAACAACAGAAAAAGTCAATGAAACCAAGAGATGGTTCTTTGAAAAAATAAACAGAATAGATAAATCCCTAGCCAGACTTATTAAGAGAAAAAGAGAATCTACACACATAAACAGAATCAGAAATGAGAAAGGAAAAATCACAATGCACCCCACAGAAATACAAAGAATTATAAGAGAATACTATAAAAATCTATATGCTAACAAGCTGGAAAACCTAGAAGAAATGGACAACTTCTTAGAAAAATACAACCTTCCAAGACTGACCAAGCAAGAAACAGAAAACCTAAGCAGACCAATTACCAGCAACGAAATTGAATTGGTAATCAAAAAACTACCTAAGAACAAAACCCCCAGGCCAGATGGATTCATCTCTGAATTTTACCAGACATATAGAGAAGACATAATACCCATTCTCCTTAAAGTTTTGCAAAAAATAGAAGAGGAGGGAATACTTCCAAACTCATTCTATGAAGCCAGCATCACTCTAATACCAAAACCAGGGAAAGACCTGACCAAAAAAGAAAATTACAGAACAATATCGCTGATGAATATAGATGCAAAAGTACTCAACAAAATATTAACAAACCGATTTTCAAAAATACATCAAGAGGATCATACACCATGATCAAGTGGGATTCATCTCAGGGATGCAAGGATGGTACAATATTCAAAAATCCATCAACATCATCCACCACATGAACAAAAAGAAGGACCAAAACCACATGATCATCTCCATAGATGCTGAAAAAGCATTTGACAAAATTCAACGCCCATTCATGATAAAAACTCTCAACAGAATGGGTATAGAGGGCAAGTACCTCAACATAATAGAGGCCATATATGACAAACCCACAGCCAACATTATACTTAACAACGAGAAGCTGAAAGCTTTTCATCTAAGATCAGGAAAAGACAGGGATCCCCACTCTCCCCACTGTACTGGTACTGGAGGTCCTAGCCACGGCAATCAGACAAAACAAAGAAATACAAGACATCCAGATTGGTAAAGAAGAAGTCAAATTGTCACTACTTGCAGATGGCATGATATTGTACATAAAAAACCCTAAGGCTCCAGTCCAAAACTACTAGAACAAATATCTGATTTCAGCAAAGTTGCAGGATACAAAATTAACCCACAGAAATCTACACATTGCTTTCCTGTATACTAACAATGAGCTAACAGAAAGAGAAATCAGGAAAACAATTCCATTCACAATTGCATCAAAAATAATAGAATACCTTGGAATAAACCTAATGAAGGAAGTGAAAGACCTATACCCTGAAAACTACAAGACACTCCTAAGAGAAATTAAAGAGGACACTAGTAAATGGAAATTCATCCCATGTTCTTGGCTAGGAAGAATAAATATGTCAAAATGGCTATACTCCCTAAAGCAATCTACAGATTCAATGCAATCCCTATTAATATGCCAACAGCATTCTTCAATGAACTGGAACAAATAGTTCTAAAATTCATATGGAACTACAAAAGACCCCAAATAGCCAAAGTAATCCTGAGAAGGAAGAATAAACCAGGGGGAATTACGATCTCAGACTTCAAGCTCTACTACAAAGCCACAGTAATCAAGACAATTTGGTATTGGCACAAGAACAGACCCACAGACCAGTGGAACAGAATAGAAAATCCAAACATTAACCCAAACATATACAGTCAATTAGTATATGATAAAGGAGCCTTGGATATACAATGGGGAGATGACAGGCCCTTCAGCAGCTGGTGTTGGCAAAACTGGACAGCTACGTGTAAGAGAATGAAACTGGACTACTGTCTAACCCCATACACAAAAGTCAACTCAAAATGGATCAAAGATCTGAATGTAAGTCATGAAACCATAAAACTCTTAGAAAAAAACATAGGCAAAAATCTCTTAGACATAAACATGAGTGACTTCTTCATGAACATATCTCCTGGGCAAGGGAAACAAAAGCAAAAATGAACAAGTGGGACTATATCAAGGTGAAAAGCTTCTGTACAGCAAAGGACACCATCAGTAGAACAAAAAGACATCCTAAAGTATGGGAGAATATATTCATAAATGACATATCCGATAAGGGGTTGACATCCAAAATATATAAAGAACTCACGCACCTCAACAAGCAAAAAGCAAATAACTGGATTAAAAAATGGGCAGAGGACATGAACAGACACTTCTCCAAAGAAGAAATTCAGATGGCCAATAGACACATGAAAAGATTCTCCACATTGTTAATCATCAGAGAAATGCAAATTAAAACCACAATGAGATATCACCTCACACCAGTAAGGATGGCCAACATCCAAAACACAAACAACAAATGTTGGCGAGGATGTGGAGAAAGGGGACTCTCCTACACTGCTGGTGGGAATGCAAATTAGTTCAACCATTGTGGAAAGCAGTATGGAGGTTCCTCAAAAAACTCAAAATAGAAATACCATTTGACCCAAGAATTCCACGCCTAGGAATTTACCCTAAGAATGCAGCATCCCAGTTTGAAAAAGACAGATGAACCCCTATGTTTATTGCAACACTATTTACAGTAGCCAAGAAATGGAAGCAACCTAAGTGTCCATCAGTAGATGAATGGATAAAAAAGATGTGGTACATATGCACAATGGAATAAATATTATTCAGCCATAAGAAGAAAGCAAATCCTACCATTTGCAACAACATGGATGGAACTAGACGGTATTATGCTCAGTGAAATAAGCCAAGCCAAAAAAGTCAAATATCAAATTATTTCACTCATATGTGGAGCATAAGAGCAAAGAAAAAAACTGAAAGAACAAAACAGCAGCAGACTCACAGAGCCCAAGAATGGAGTAACAGTTACCAAAGGGAAAGGGACTGGGGAGGATGCGTGGGAAGGGAGGGACAAGGGGGAAAAAGGGGCATTACGATTAGCAGACATAATGTTGGGGGGACATGGGGAGGGCTGTACAACTCAGAGAAGACAAGTAGTGATTCTATAGCATCTCACTACACTGATGGACAGTGATTATAATGGAGTAGGTGGGGGGGACCTGATGAAGTGGGGAGTTTAGTAACCATAATGTTGCACATGTAATTGTAGGTTAATGATACCAAAATAAAAAAAGGGGGGGGGGAAGAGAGGAGAAGAACGTGGGACAGAGTCTAACATGAGGTTGCGTGACACAGTGCAAGCAGAAATAAAGGGTAAATAGAAGAGGGAGAAGACAAAATGTATGAAAAAAACAAGTATAAGACTCCAGTGGGCATTGTTGAATGATGGTTTTCTTCACAGTGAATAAAGGCACAGAAGAGTGAATACCATTACAGAATGTCCTACCTGTATAATGGTTAAACCAAAATTAAATCTATTTGACTTACAAAAAATTACGCATTACGTATGTGAAATGATTTCATGTGAACCCTCATTTCCTTAAGGTGCTCAGTAAATGAATCTTCTCAATGTATTTTGTGTTCATGGACTTGAAGTACTGATGTTTATTCCCAGCTGATACAGGCCTATTAAAATGTAATGTACACAGAACTTCCACTTCCAAGAAGATGTCATAGACATTCTTTCCCCACTCCTCCTGCTAATATGATTGAAATCCACAGATAGTATGTACAAAGCCAATATAAGAGACTGAAAAGTGGAGAGGAACAAGCCAACTGGCTCAAGACTTTGAGAGCTGAGGAACAACAACACAATCATCACTTTACCTCCTGAAATCCAAAATTTGGAGCTGAGGAAGCTGGCTGCCAGAAAATGGGAACAGAAATGATGCCCCAAATAAAGACTGCTCTCTCTAGCCAAAGGACCAGCCTAGCAAGGTAACACTTTTGGAAAACCCCGCTGGGCTCCAAGTACCACAGAGAACATTGTGGTCCATCAGCACCCACATGAGCAAAGGCTGAGTGGGGAACCTACACTCCATCTCATCAGACTGAAACAAGGTCCCTGAATATACCCTGGCTATAGTATCAGAGAAGACGTTTATCCTCACCAGGGCATGATGTGGAGAGCAGATAGGGAGCCTGGGATTCCACCCTCCCCCTGCCATACCCTTCTAGCCCTTTTGTCTGGGGTGGTGGCAGAGACAGCCTCCTGAGAGCCAGGGCTTTCACCCAGCACCCAGTGGTAATGAGGCCCCTCCTGTGGGGGGGTCAGGGGAGACTATGAGGGGAGCCAGAAGCCCCACCCCTGCCCGGCAGTAATGAGGTGCCTCCACATGGGTGACAAAGGAGGCCAAGTGCAGACCTGGATTTCTACTTCCACTAGGTAGTAACAAGGTGGTACCTCCCTGTTCCCCACCTAAGAGGTTTCAGAGAAAGCAGGCTAAAACAGGAGTTTTAAGTAAGATCCAGAGTTGCATAATATAGTAAAAAAATGTCCAGGTTTCAACTGAAAATCACTCATCATACCAAAAACCCACTTTCAGCACTCTTATTCAACATTCTTACTCAATTCCAGCACTCTTATTCAAGTGCTAGAAGGTCTATCCACTGAAATAAAACAAGAAAAGAAAAGAAAAGGCATACAAATTCAGAAGGAAGAAATAAAACTATTTTCAGATAAAATGATCAGCTCCTCATAAAATACCAAGGAACCTACCAAAAATGTCCTTGAACTAATATGTAAGTTTAGCAAGGTCACAGGATATGCTAAAATCAACTATTTCTATATACTAGTAGTGAATACTGAAATTTAAAATATAGTGTCATTTACGATCCCTCAAAAAAAACCCAATTAGGCATTAATACACAAAATGCATAAGGACTAACATGATGGGAACTACAAAACTCTGATGAATGAAATTAAGGAAATGTAACTAAGTAGACCTGCAGTGTTCATGGATTGTAATATTCAACATAGTTAAAGATGTCAGTTCTCCCCAAATTGATTTACAGGTTTAATGAAATTCCTACCAAAATACCAGCAAGATTTTACAGTTATAGACAAGATTATTATAGAATATATGTAGAACAGCAAAAAAAAAACTAGAATAGCAAATAAGAATAAAGTGGGAAGAATCAGCATACCAGTTTCAAAATTAAGTATATAGCTACAATAATTAAGCCTCTGTGGTATTGGTACAGGGATGCATAGATCAGTGGAACAAAACAGAACCCAGAAATCCACAAAAATATGCCGCACTGATTTTCACAAAGGTACAAAAACAATTTCATGGAGGAAATCTTGTTCAATATGTGGTGATGGTGTAATTGCACATCAATAGGCAGAAAACAAGTGATTTTTGACCAAAGTCTTACTCCTGATACAAAAATTAACGTAAAATGTATCAAAGGCTTGTTACATATAAAACCTTTAGAAAAAAACATAGGAGAAAACCTTCAGGACCTAGGTTTAGGTAAATAGTTCTTACATTTAGCATCAAAAGCATGATGCATGAAAGGAAAACTGGGCTCCATGAAAGTTAAACTTTTGCCCTGTGAAAGATCCTGTTAAGAAGGTGAAAAGAAGGAAGGGATTAAAGATTGTGGCATGAGAGGTGAGACACAGGCTTTCTCCTAAAACTACATATAATATGAAAATATAATTAAATCAACTAATCCTGAAGAGCAACAGGAAAGAGGACTGCACCAAACTGCATACACCTGGAGAAAAGAGCAGACCTCACAGAACAGGGTAACATACCAAAGCTGTGGCCTGGTGTGACCCAAGCCCTTCCCCCACCCCAGCTCACCAGCAGGAGGAAGAGAAACCGAGCAGGGAGAGAGTGGAGGCCTGGGACTGCTGAATACCTAACTCTGGAGATCTGCTCTGGGAGCACAAACCTACAATTCATAGTGCTTGCATGATACTCTCATGATTAGGGGGTTGGAAAGCTAAGACAGGCAGAATTCCTGGAGAGACTGAGATTCCAGCCGCTTATGTAAAGCAGGGATCCATATCCCACTGCTCTGGGAAAAAAGAAAGGCGGACAGTCTGAGAGACTTCCTAACAAGGAAGCTCTTAGCAAGAGGGCTGCTAAAGGGGCAAGGATTGCACAGAGCTTACTGCTCAGGAGAGAGGACAGGTAGACAAAATTGTCCAGGTGCACTCTGCCCAGCAGGTTGGGAGCTTTGCCATATAGACTCTCATATTTAAGGAGAAAAAAGAAATCTTCCTCCTTAGATGATCTTCAGGTACTCCAGCTCCCTGGCTGGCTACACAGCTCCAAAGACCCCCTCCGGGATATGCAGCCTACTGCACCTTTCTCCCGGCCAGCTCCACCTGGCTCGCAAACCGGCAAACCCTACCGTGGCATTAGGCCAACCAGAGGGAAGATCTGTCTATAGCAACTACAAACGCAAAGCATAGAGGTTTATACCTGTGTGCTCAGCCTGCTGGTTCAGGCAGTGGAGACAGGCATAGCAGCCAGGAAACAGCCCTTTCCTCCCCCGAGGCACCAATACCACTCCCCTGCAACACCTGACATTGCTTCAGGGACTGAGCAGCTCCAGGGAATAGAGCTTCAGGGCACTAGAGGGCGCCATATACAAATATGAAATGCCAAAAGAATATGGTTCAGAGTAAAATTATTAATAGCACTCCTGAGAAAGATTTAAATGACATTGACCTCATGAATCTTCCTGAAAGGGAGTTCAAAATAAAAATCATTAACATCCTCAAGGAGGTACGAAAAAATTTTCAAGAACTCAGGAATTAATTCCGGTCAGATATCCAATCATTGAAGAGCACAATGGATGGTATTAAAAGCAGATTGGACACCGTGGAGGAGACGATACATGAAATAGAAACTAGAGTAGAGGAATACAAAGAAGCTGAGGCACAGAGAGAAAAAAGGATCTCTAAGAATGAAAGAATATTGAGAGAACTGTGTGACCAATCCAAAGGGAACAACATTCGCATTATAGCGGTACCAGAAGAAGAAGAGACAGGAAAAGGGATAGAAAGTGTCTTTGAGGAGGTAATTGCTGAAGACTTCCCCAGTCTGGGGAAGGAGATAGTCTCTCAGGCCATGGAGATGCACAGATCACACAGCACAGGGGACCCAAGGAAGACAACAGCAAGATATATAGTAATTAAAATGGCAAAGATCAAAGATAAGGACAGACTATTAAAAGCAGCCAGAAAGAGAAATAAGATAACATACAAAGGAAAGCCATCAGGCTATCATCAGACTTCTCAACAGAAACCTTACAGGTCAGAAGGGAGTGGCATGATGTATATAATGCAATGAAGCAGAAGGCTCTTGAACCAAGAATACTTTATCCGGTAAGATTATCATTTAAATTTGAAGGAGGGATTAAGCAATTTGTAGATAAGCAAAAGCCAAGAGAATTTACTTTCCACAAACCATCTCTACAGTGTATTTTGGAGGGACTGCTATAGATAGATGTGTTCCTAAGGTTTAGTAGCTGTCACCAGAGGTAATAAAACCACAGTAAAGAAAGTAGAACAGCTAATTACTAAGCAAATGCAAAAATTAAAATAATTATCTCCAAAGTCAATCAAGATATAGGCAAAGAGTACAGAATATGATACCTACCATATAAAGAATGGAGGAGGAAGAAAAAGGAGGAGAGAAAAAAAAGAACTTTTGAATGTGTTTGTAACAGCATATTAAGTGAGTTAAATTAGACTCTTAGATAGTAAGGAAGTTAACCTTGATCCTTTGGTAACCACGAAACTAAAGCCTGCAATGGTAATAAGTACATACCTATCCATAATCACCCTAAATGTAAATGGACTGAATGCACCAATCAAAAGACATAGAGTCACTGAATGGATAAAAAAACAAGACCCATCTATATGCAGCCTACAAGAGACTCACTTTAAACCCAAAGACATAAACAGACTAAAAGTGAAGGGATGGAAAAAGACATTTCATGCAACTAATGGGGAAAAAAAAGCAGGAGTTGCAGTACTTGTATCAGACAAAATGGACTTCAAAACAAAGAAAGGCACAAGAGACACAGAACGACATTACATAGTGATAAACGAAGATATAACCATTATAAATATCTATGCACCCAACACAGGAGCAACTACATATGTGAAACAAATACCAACAGAATTAAAATGAGGAATAGAATGCAATGCATTCATTCTAGGAGACTTCAACACTCCACTCACTCTGAAGGGCAGATCAACCAGACAGAAAATAAGTAAGGAGACAGGGGCACAGAACAACACAACAGAACAGATGGACCTAACAGACATCTACCAAACTCTACACCCAAAAGCAGCAGAATACACATTCTTCTCAAGTGCACGTGTAACATTTTCAAGAATAGATCATATGCTAGGCAACAAAAAGAGCCTCGGTAAATTTAAAAAGATTGAAATTGTACCAACCAGTTTCTCAGACCACACAGGTATGAAACTAGAAATAAATTACAAAAAGAAAATGAAAAATCCCACAAACACATGGAGGCTTCACAACATGCTCCTAAATAACCAATGGATCAATGATCAAATAAAAACAGAGATCAAGCAGTATATGGAGACAAATGACAACAATAATTCAACACTGCAAAATCTGTGGGAGGCAGTGACGGCCGTGCTAAGAGGAAAGTATATTGCAATATGGGCCTACCTCAGGAAAGAAGAACAATCCCATATGAGCAATCTAAACTCACAATTAACAAAACTAGAAAAAGAAGAACAAATGAGGCTCAAAGTCAGTAGAAGGGAGGACATAATAAAGATTAGAGCATAAATAAATAAAATCGAGAAGAATAAAACAATAGGAAGAATCAATGAAAGCAGGAGCTGGTTCTTTGAGAAAATAAACAAAATAGATAAACCCCTAGCCAGACTTATCAAGAAAAAAAGAGTCTACTCACATAAACAGAATCAGAAATGAGAAAGGAAAAATCACGATGGACACCACAGAAATAAAATGAATTATTGGAGAATACTATGAAAAATTATATGCTAACAAACTGGATAACCTAGAAGAAATGGATAACTTTCTAGAAAAATACAACCTTCCAAGGTTGACCCAGAAAGAAACAGAAAATCTCAACAGACCAATCACCAGCAACGACATTGAACTGGTAATCAAAAACCTACCTAAGAACAAAAGCCTGGACCAGATGGCTTCACTGCTGAATTTTATCAAACAATTAGTGAAGACCTAATACCCATCCTCCGTAAAGTTTTCCAAAGAGTAGTAGAAGAAGGAATACTTCCAAACTCATTCTATGAGGCCAGCATCACTCTAATACCAAAAGCAGGCAAAGACACCACAAAAAAAGAAAATTGCAGACCAATATCCCTGATGAACATAGATGCAAAAATACTGAACAAAATATTAGCAAACCAAATTCCAAAATACATCAAAAAGATCATCCATCATGATCAAGTAGGATTTATTCCAGGGATGCAAGGATGGTACAACATTCGAAAATCCATCAACATCATCCACCACATGAACAAAAAGGAGGACCAAAACCACATAATCATCTCCATAGATGCTGAAAAAGCATTTGACAAAATTCAACACCCATTTATGATAAAAACTCTCAACAGAATGGGTATAGAGGGCAAGTACCTCAACATAATAGAGGCCATATATGACAAACCCACAGCCAACATTATACTTAACAACGAGAAGCTGAAAGCTTTTCATCTAAGATCGAGAACAAGACAGGGATGCCCACTCTCCCCACTGTTATTCAACATAGTACTGGAGGTCCTAGCCACGGCAATCAGACAACACAAAGAAATAAAAGGCATCCAGACTGGCGAAGAAGTTAAACTGTCCCTGTTTGCAGATGACATGATATTGTACATATCATGTACAAAACCCTAAAGAATGCACTCCAAAACTACTAGATCTAATATCTGAATTCAGTAAAGTTGCAGGATACAAAATTAATATGCAGAAATCTGTGGCATTCCTATACACTAACAATGAACTAGCAGAAAGAGAAATCAGGAAAACAATTCCATTCACAGTTGCATCAAAAAGAATAAAATACCTAGGAATAAACCTAACCAGGAAAGTGAAAGACCTATACTCTGAAAACTACAAGACACTCAGGAGAGAAATTAAAGAAGATACCAAAAAATGGAAACACATCCTGTGCTCATGTATAGGAAGAATTAATATTGTCAAAATGGCCATCCTGCCTAAAGCAATCTACAGATTCAATGCAATTCCTATCAAAATACTAACAGCATTCTTCAACGAACTAGAGAAAATCGTTCTAAAATTCATATGGAACCAAAAAAGACCCTGAATAGCCAAAGCAATCCTGAAAAGGAAGAATAAAGCTGGGGGATTACTCTCCCCACCTTCAAGTTCTACTACAAAGGCACAGTACTCAAGACAATTTGGTACTGGCACAAGAACAGACCCATAGACCAATGGAACAGACTAGAAAGCTCTGATATAATCCCAACCATATATGGTCAATTAATATATGATAAAGGAGCCATGGACATACAATGGGGAAATGACAGCCTCTTCAACAGCTGGTGTTGGCAAAACTGGACAACTACATGCAAGAGAATGAAACTGGATTATTGTTTAACCCCATACACAAAAGTAAACTCGAAATGGTTCGAGGAACTGAATGTAAGTCATGAAACCATAAAACTCATAGAAGACAACATAGGCAAAAATCTCCTGAATATAAACATGAGCAACTTCTTCATGAATGCATCTCCTTGAGCAAGAGAAACAAAAGCAAAAATGAACTCATGGGACTACATCAAACTAAAGGGTTTCTGTACAGCAATGGACACCATCAACAGAACAAAAAGGCATCCTACAGTATGGGAGAATATATTTGTAAATGACATATGCGACAAGGGGTTAACATCCAAAATATATAAAGAACTTACACACCTGAACACCCAAAAAGCAAATAACCCAATTAAAAAATGAGCAGAGGATATGAAGAGACAGTTCTCCAAAGAAGAAATTCAGATGGCCAACAGATACATGAAAAGATGCTCCACATCACTAATCATCACGGAAATGCAAATTAAAACCACAATGAGATATCATCTCACACCAGTAAGGATGGCCAGCATCCAAAAGACTAAGAACAACAAATGCTGATGAGGATGCAGAGAAAGGGGAACCCTTCTATGCTGCTGGTGGGAATGTAAGCTAATTCAACCATTGTGGAAAGCAATATGGAGGTTCCTGAAAAAAATAGAAATAGAAATACTATTTGACCTGGGAATCCCACTTCTTGAAATTTACCCAAAGAATACAACTTCTCAGATTAAAAGAGACATATGCACCCCTTTGTTTATTGAAGCACTTTTTACAATAGCCAAGATATGGAAGCAACCTAAGTGTCCATCAGTAGATGAATGGATAAAGAAGATGTGGTACATATATACAGTGGAATACTATTCAGCCATAAGAAAGAAACAAATCCTACCATTTGCAACAACATGGATGGAGCTGGAGGATATTATGCTCAGTGAAATAAGCCAGGCAGAGAAAGACAAGTGCCAAATGATTTCCCTTATTTGTGGAGTATAACAATGAAGCAAAACTGAAGGAACAAAATAGCAACAGACTCAGAGACTCCAAGAAGGAACTAGTGGTTACCAAAGGGGAGGTGTGTGGGAGGGTGGGATAAGGGGATTGAGGGGTATTTTGTTTTGTACACATGGTGTGGGGGATCACCGGGAAAACAGTGTAACACAGAGAAGGCAAATAGTGAATCTGTGGCATCTTACTTCACCCGAGGACAGTGACTGCATTGAGGTATGGGTGGGGACTTGATAATACGGGTAAATGTAGTAACCACATTGTTTTTTCATGTGAAATCTTCATAAGAATGTATATCAATAATACCTTAATAAAAAAAATAATAAAATTTTTAAAAAAGAAGATGAAAAGAAAAGCTGGGAGAAAGTCTTTACAAACCACCTATCTAGCAAAGGACTAGTATCTGAAATATAAAGAACTGTCAAAATGCAACAGTAAACAAAGTAAACAATCCAATTAGAAAAATGTTCAAAGGACATGAAGACACATTTCACCCAAGAGGATATAAAGATGGCAAGTAAGTACATGAAATGATATTCAATGTCATTAGCCATTAGGGAAATGCAAATTAAAGCCACAATGAGATATCACTACAGGCCTACCAGGATGGATAAAATTAAAAACTAATGACAACACCAAATGCTGACAAGGATGCAGAGAAACTAGATCACTCATACATTACTGGTAGGAATGTGAAGTGACACAGCCATTCTGGAAGACAGTTGGAACAGTTTCTTTAAAAACGAAAACATGCAGCTACCATGTGACCTAGCAATTGCATTCCTGGGCGTTTATCCCAGAGACACAAGGCGTATATTCATACAGAAATGTGTACAGGCATGTTTCTAGCAGCTTTATTGGAATAGACAAAATCTGGAAGCAACCCAGATGCCCAACAAGTGAAAAACTAAACTGTAGTGCCTCCATACCATGGGATACTAATCAGCCTTAAAAAGGAACAAACTCTTGTTTGATACACACTACTGAATATCGATCCATGCAACCACGGTCCCATGTGATGCCTAGAAGAATCTCCAGATACTTTCCTGAGTGAAAAAGAGTCAATCAAAAAAGGTTACATACTTTATGATTCCATTTATAGAATGTTCTTGAAATGACCAAATTAACAGAAGTGGAGAACAGATTAGTGATTGTCAAAGGATTCACGTGGGTTGCAGGCAGCCTGAGGGATCCTTGTGGTGATGGCAGGGTTCTTTAGCTTAGCTTTCTCAATGTCAGTTTCCCGGTTATGGTATTTTACTCTACTTTTGTAAGATATTACCATTGCGGGAGACTGAGTAGAGGGTATGCAGTTTTGCTTTGTGTATTTTCTTACAAACGCATGTGAACTACAATTATCTCAAAATAAAAAGCTTAATATAAAAGCAGCTCTTAAAAATAGAATGTACAGGATTATTTGTTAATTTAGTAACATGCACAAATCATCCCATCTTGTTGGATACCACGCTCTGTCCTCTGATTCTTCAATCCTTATTCTTTTTCTGACAAGGCTATGGTGTGCAGATGGGTGGACAGTTTTTCTAGTGTGCAGTTACAATTTTTTCAAAGGAAAACGTGGTTAGTGGAACAGGCCTGGGTACAGCAGTCATTCGTTGTTGGTTATCCCAGGTTTCAAGTAATACCCTAGGCCGACAGCCACCAACTAATAAAATCTCACATTCCTTCTCGTCTTAGGAAAGCCGCTAGTGAAAACATCACGAATGACTGTGATGAACACCAAAGAGCCTGCAATCACAGTGGATGTAGGGGGCACCATCAAAACCGTGCAAGGAGTGAGTGTGACAATTAACTGCCAAGTCGCAGGTGAGGAATTTATTTCTGTGTTCATTGCTTTGCTCAAATAATATTGGAGCCCTGTGCTAGGTTTGGGGATACAAAGGTAAATACAAGTTCTACTCTTTTGGATTCAAGGCTATTAGGAAAGCTAAGGCATGAACCTTAGTCACTCTGAAAGTGGAATGCTACAGAAATTTAGAGGAGGGAAGATTAAGTCTGACTGGGACCCATAAGGTAGAAGTGGTTTTTTTATCTCAGCCTTGCACACTGATAGAATGTGAACATGCAAAGGTGGGGACAAAAGGTGTTTCAGGTGGACAAAAGACTGTGAAAACTTCGTGGGAGTGGGAAAGCCTCAAGACTGTTAAGGACAGTGTATACTTTGGTCTGGCTGCAAGCCAGAGTGCTTCCCCTATAATCAGGTGGGTTGCACCTACACCAAGGGAGACTTTGAAAGTCACCAAGAGAGTGACTTTAACAAGCTATACTTCCAGAAGAGTAAGCCACTAGCAGTGCATAAAATGGATTGAGGAGTAGAAATACTGGAACAGAGAGGCTAGTCAAGAAGCAGCAGGATGCATTGTAGGCTAGAGGGGAGGTAATGCAAGCTGAGGGCAGTGGCGCCGAAAGGGCAGGAGCAGAGGAACATGAGAGAGCTGGCAGGGGTGAGGTCCACTGGAACTGGCCACTTACTCCCTCAGAAGCGGGTGGGAGTCATAAACCCGAGTAGCCAGTGCTGTTAGGTCGTGATACAGACATTGCCCTTGGGTTGGTCTTGAAAATTCGGGGGCCTATCAGGGCCAGAAAGTCACAGGGAAGTGGCAGAGCAGTGGACAATAGCAGTGTTACAATGCTCTCTGTAAGGTATTTACCTTCAGGTAAAAAGCAAGACACCAACTTGGAGCTGAGCAACGCCCAGCTGCTGACTGTCCCTTCCTGTGGACCGCTGGTTTGTGCCCTCCACCCTCAGGGTTTTCACTCCCACAGTGCGAAGAAGAAATGAATGGCTCTTGTTCCGGGCCCAGCCAAGTCTCCCATTTCTGTCCTCATCAGATACACCCTCCTGTAACCCACCCAAACCCAGGTTCCCCGTCATCCCCTGCCTGCGAGGCCGACAGCCAGTAGCACCTCCTGCTCTGGGTGATTCTTCATGTTACATCTCAGCCCTGTCAGCAGAGGGTTTACCTCCACTTGTGATTTATAAGCCCAGAGAACTCATTTAGAATAAGTAGGAGGAAGACGTTGATAAGTAGAGCATGTTGTTTCCAAAGAACAGCCAGGTCTGGTTTTCTCTGAAATATTCTGATAGCTCCAGGAAACCAGAAATATAAATCCATCTCTGTCATCATACATTAGCTACTTTTTTTTTTTTTGTAAAGCTTCCCTTGGCCTGTGCCTGCAGCCTCATCAGTGAAATCTTCTAGAACCAAATCCCTTCAAGCCCTTTTCTCCCAGATAGGGAATAAGACAAGAGCTCTTCCAGGGCTTCCCGTGAAGAGCCCTCTGTGCAAGGGCTGATGGCATAGGGAGGGAGGGCCCTAGGGTACAGAGCTGCCCCCACCACCGGTCACTACGACACATGCCTCAGAGATGGAGCACTGACTGCAGGTATAGTGGACCATGTTGGGCCTCTTCTTGCTGGTGTTGGTTAGAGAATGGGGAGCAAAGGGCAGCAGAGCAAGGAACTGGGCATTTAAAGGAGACTGAGAGAACGAGAACCCAGGAGGGGCAGTGTTTACTGTGAGGAGCCCAGGATGCTAAGCCAGCTTTGGCCAACTCTTCCATGCTGCCTGGGGCTCCTTCTTCCTGCCTTCGTCAGGAGACTCACTCTTGGTAACCTTGTCGTGGGATCGTAGGTTTTGTGTCTGGTTTTTGCCTGGCCATGCACATTACAGTCTTTATTTTTATTTTTATTCATAGTATTCATTTGTATTAATTATAGTTAACTAAAATAAATGTGTGTATCTGTCATCATGCCTTTGTTAAGTAAGATATTTATTCAGAGGGTTGGAAAGAGACCTGCCTTTGGTTACACAGCTGGTCTGTGAATTTACTGGACAAAGAAATCATCCCTGAGCTGGGTCTGCAGTCAAAATACTGACAGCTGTAATGCTAAATGTCAGAAGGACCTACTTTGCTGCTACAAGGGGCTCTGTGGTTCTTCTATGCATGATTTTAATGGCTGTATTATAGTCTATTTCAAGAATATTACATAATTTACATAGAGTAACTCCTGGGCTTACATGTTTAAGTTGTTAGCACTTTTTCATTAAATAACTTTGCACTATATGCTTTCATCTTGTAAAATGAAGCTTCACGAATTCTTCCCAATCCTTAAGCATAAAAAAATACTAAGCAATGAGTATAGTATGATGAGGCTTTTTCTTGAAAAGTGATCCATCCACTATACCACTCCCATATTTGTTCTCCATTTGAAAAGAGTTCAGAAAACTGAGTATGGGGGAAGAGAAGTGTTTTAGTCACTGGGAATAGGAGGTGCTAAGGGCCTGTGGTAGAAAGCTCATGCTGCATCTAAAGGAGTGAAATATGGCTGGTGTGATTATAGTATAGAGAACAGAGAAGAACGTATGTCATATGGTTAAGGGGATGTGGGAGAGTAGGCAGTGGCTAGATGTTACACACTCTAATATAGATTGTGGTACAATTTGGGGTTTTATCCTAATGGCAAAGGAGGCTTTTGAAGGTCTTATTTAGGAAATAAAATTTTGAGGACTAGAGATGCAGAAAGAGTGTTGAGGAATAATTGATGGGCAGCATATTAGGATAGACTCTGGTAACAAACAGACCCCTAGCCTTATAATAGATCAAACCAATAAAAGTTTATTATTGTTTACCTAAGCACCCAAAGCATCTTCCTGGCCAGCTGCCCCATGCAGTCATTCAGGGTCACAAAATGCTGGTGACTCTGTTACCTTTTGAGGTCTCCCTGGGGGGTATCTCTAGCCTGTCATCCAGAAGAGGAGAAAAACAGTACATGAAGGATGGCTGGGAAGGCATTTAAGGGCCACAACTGGAAGTGGTGCACATGGCTACTTCTCACATTCCCTTAAATACATGGCCATTCACAACTACAAGAGATGTTGGGCAGTGTAACCTAGATGGGTACCCAGGAAAAGAAGAAAACAGGTGTGGTAAACAGCAGTCAGTGTCTGGCATAGTCAGTCTGGAGAAATGTGGAAAACAAAAACCTCCTTTCCAGCCTTCCATGGTTCTTTAGAATAACTGCCAAGGCTGCTGTATCCTTTCCTTGTCTTGCACCAAGCCACTGAAGAAGCTTCTAAAACATATCACGTCAAGGTGCACCTTTCAGTGGATGGCCCACCTCAAGATGTTGAGAAGCTGCCATGGTGCAAGTGGCCTTCCAAATATAACAAGTGGCCTAGTTAACAAGAATATCCTGGCTGGGATTTTTTTAAAAATCTTATATCACACTAGCTGGCAGCTCAATAGAGATAAAAGGCACGAATCCTTATAATCATATCAGGTTTACAACCCATTATGACCAGACTCACGTACTGATCCTTTCAAGCAACAGGGAGAGCATTGTATTGTTGATGAGAGCATTGTGTTGTTGATAAGAATGCCACCAAGGGGAAAGGTAAAAGCAAGTTTTTTTTCCTTCCCTTTTTTAGACACAGATCATACCAGGGAGTCCAGAGCATTGAGCCTATCCAAGTAACTTGTCAACAACATAGCTTTGGACTTTGTTCTGTGGTAGAGTGCATTTTCTGTCATTTCTCAGACATTTCTTTCTGTAGAATGTGCTGTCACATCTCAATAGACTAGAAAGGAAAATAATTCCCCCACAACCTGACCAAGCTTCTCAATAGGAAGAGAGCTAACAAAGCCAGCACACATGGACTCTGGAAACCTCCTTCCTTCCTAACAGCAATCTTGGGGTTGCAATTATAGCAGAAAAGTCAATTCTGGAAGTAGAAAGTATTTAAGGATTTACAGTTCAGAAACAATAGTGCATATGTTCAAATCTTTTCTAAAGAAGCAGTCTGGCGTAATGGCAGGTGGTGTCACTCATCTGTTAAGGTGGGGACCTGTGGCATCACTTGTATGAGTTTGGATCCCCACTCTGCCATTTGTAGGTCACTGACCGGCGCTGGGGTGAGGTGTAGGGGGGACAGACTCTGACCTGGGTCACTTGTCAGGGATCCAAACTAATGTCACTGTAGGCAGCTGTCTTACTCTGTTTGAGTTCCGCTTTTCTCATCAGTAAAATGGAATTTATAATAGTGCCTAATAGGATCATTGTGAAAAATTGGATTGTGTTTATAAAATATTTGGTTTACTGCAAATGTTCGATAAATGTTCTTTATCCCTCTAACATGTTCCAGATATTTCGTGTAGGTCCTGGCCATGGCGCACTCCTGATGCTCAGGTATTCTGAACGTCAGTATTAGGCATGTGCACCTGGCTTACACAGGGGCTAGTGGCCTTTTCAAAAGCGTCATTGTCATCTCCTGAGAGAAAAAGAAAAAGCTCTATGATGCCTCGTTTATTTTTCCTGTTCCCTTATTCCATCTTTGTAATATGTCAGAGTCAGTCTTAGAAGGATTAAAAAGATTCTGAAGCATCTTTTTGGTGTCATTCTCTGCCTAAGGACCACAGTCCCAGGCAGGATGCCCCTAAAATGACACCAGCAACAGCTCCTTCATTGGCAAGTTCATGATGCAGGTCCGTACCTGAGTGAAATTGAGCGAGGTTAGTAAAAAATATATTAAAGACCATCTCCTACATAATTTCTCTTCCCTAAGCACTGCTGCCACTTTCATTGTTCGAGTTTTACAGAGACTGGAGGTTACTTCTTTCTACCCTTTACTATTCCTGAACATTTCCGTTTCTCCCACGAAACTCTCCTCCCCTCACCTGAAGAATTCAGCCCTTTTGGTAAACACCCTGATTTCACGAGGGCATACAGCAAAGAGTGGTGGAGAGAATGAAAGAAGCTTTCAGCCACTCCTGGGGAAGTGAGAAATGGCTCCCAGGTCTCGCCCCGTCCCTGGGTCCTCCTCCTCTCACCTACCTACCGTATGCCTTTCCTCTCTCCTTGCACATCTCTGCCTCTGGCTGCCCCACAGGAGCCCGGGCCCAGAACAGAGGGAGCACTGCTGAGCCTCAGGGAGTCTTGCACAGGGCTGTCTGCGCTACCCAGGGGAGCCGCACAATTGTTGGCCCCACGGTCGCGGAGAGTGTTCACTGAGTCATGGTGCTTTTTTTGGCAAACCTGGAGGCCTGTATAGTCCAATCTCTTATTCTGCCTCACTTGTTTGGAACAGACTTAGTTCCCATTAGAGACTGCGTGCTGCTGCCCACAGCCCTCCTCCAAGGAGCGTGCCAGTGAGAAGTGCTGCGTGTGAGCAGTTCTTAAAGGGAAATAGTTGTAGAAAATGATTTGTAGGATCTCATTTTCCCTTGAGCTTTCAGTGTAGAAATGGCTGGGAGTATTTTCTTCAACTTGCTTTTCACAGGCTTTCTCCTGAATGCTGTGGGTTTTTTTTTTTAACACGTGAAAACTGAGTAAAAACTCAGTTTCACTTTGCCAGGGTCCAAAGTCCAAGCTGGCATGGCTGGGCAGCGTGATGCTCTTGCTCTCCCTAGTGGTGCTGCTATGAAAATCAGCCTCTCACCTGCATCTCTTCTCCAGGTGTAGTTACACACCACATCCGCTTGGCTCCTCTCGTGCACGTGAGCATCAAGTATTGGGGTGTACGCCTCTCCCTGACGTGACAAGGATGTGGTATCCAAGTCCCCAGCCCCCTTCGGCAGCCCTGCCTCCTCTTTCCAGCCAGTCTTCTGGTTCCTAGTGATTTTCACTGAACTATGGGTAATCAGGGTAAGAGAGCAGACCAGAGAGTCACACCTCCATCACCATAACAGGAGAAAGGACCCACAGATTGACAGAACACTTTGGCCACCACCTTAGGCCACTGCTCCAGGCCTGAAAACCCCCCCTGGGGCAGCAGAGCAGCCAGGACACCAGTGAATCCACACAAGATGGCTTCATATTAGCGAGGAAGCATGAGACCACCTCCCCCAACCCCACTTTCCCCCTCTGGGAGCTCGGGAACAGCAAGTGCCATGAGAAGGGCCGTGATGGGGGCTCTTGAGCTGGGTGTGGCAGAATGGGCTGCTGCCAACTTTTGTTCATCAGATTCAAGGACAAGTAACAGGTGCACAGGTAACCCCTGAAGACATCTGATCCTCAACAGAAGGCTACCCATTAAGGGCAGCACTTCCCTTGCCCCAAGGGCAAAATCAGCCCCAATTCAGGGGAAGCACAGGACTAAAGGTCTGGCTCTTTGACTATTCTGTCTTTGACCACATTTACCAGGATTGGACATCTTAAACATGCCCTGGATACATGGCCAAGAGTTCTATGAGTGAACTTTGTGAGCTGGGTCAGCAGGCTGAGTGGTGCAAGGGATTGAGCTCTCTGCTCCCTGGAGACCTGTGAATAGATGCCGTAGACTTTCTTCTCCCTGCTGAGAGCTCAGCCTCCAGCCGAGCCTCCTATGCAGACCATCTTGAAAGGCTTGTCCTGCACTGGGGCCTGCTTCCCAGCATGTCAGCCAAACCAGAGAGAACCGTCCTAGAGAATGAAGGCTGATCCTTTGTCTTAGTCTACTCAGGCTGCTATTACAAAGTACCACTGACTGAGTGGCTTAAGTGACAGAAATTTATTTTCCATAGTTCTCAAAGCTGAGAAGTCTGAGATCAAGGTGCCAGCCCATTCAGTTCTTCCTGAGAGCTCTTTTTCTGGCTTACATACAGCTGTCTTCCCGATGTGTCTCCACATGATGGAAAGAGTGAATTAGCTCTCTGGTCTCTCCTTATAAGGCACTACTCCCATTGCAAGGACTCTACCCTCAGGATCTCATTAAACCCAAATACCTCCAAAGGCCCCACCCCAAAATTCCATCACACTGTACGTGGTTAGGACCTCAGCATTTTCCCGGGGTTGTGGGGGAGACACACATTCAATCCGGAAAACTCCTACAGGGCAAGCCCGACTTCCAGAGACAGGTGTCCTATCATGATTCACATGCTCATGCTCTCCGCAGCTCGCTCTTCTCCGGACAATTAACTCAGATTGAATGAAGTACTTCGTTTCTGTCTCTTTTTCTGTGGTGCAGCTGACCATAGTTCCATGTTCTCTTGTTCTAAGAAAACACATAGGCTTCAAAAAATACAGGCTGGTTCTCTACCTATAGGGTCAGCTCTGGTAAGGGTCTAGCTGCTTTCGTTTGTCTGGGTCATAATGTATTAACATTTTGTAGCTCTTTTTATTGAATGGTAATACCTCTACAGAAAAGTGCACCTATAAAGGTACCAAGCCCACTAGACCTGCCCCCAGGTCAAGAACAGAGAATTATCAGCAGCCAAGCCCCTGTTCCCCTTCTCGGTCACAACTCCTCCCCATTTTTCCCACCCCCTCAGAGGAACCACCACCCTGACAACCTAACAGCATAGACTGATGTTACCAGTTTGGGGTTTTATTTACAAAAATGAAATCAGCATACACTTTTATGTCTGGCTTTGCTTACTCAACATGGTGCTTGTTTCACGTAGCTCTCGGTTATTCATTTTCACTGATGTATAGATCTGGTTCTTAGGTTTTTATGTTTTCTCCAAAGAATTGGGTTACTTTCCTTCCACCTTGGCAAGTGCACTTTACCAGCTGCTTGCTTTCTTTTCCTTTTCCTCTTTCCTCCTGCCTCATCAGCGCAAGTTTTAAAAGACAAAAGATCTCAAGACAACTGGAGGTTGGAGGCATTATTTAGTTTGGCCAGAGGACAGTAGCAGATGCCCAGGCAGATGCTTCCTGCAGAGCAGCTGCTGGGAAGGCCCGCCAAGGGACTATAAATGCCTCCAGGGTCACCTGAATGTGTTTGGTCATGAGTTTATGTTTTTTCTTCCTAGGTGTGCCTGAAGCTGAAGTCACTTGGTTCAGGAATAGAAGCAAACTGGGCTCCTCTCACCATCTCCATGAGGGCTCCTTGCTGCTCACCAACGTGTCCTCCTCGGATCAGGGACTTTACTCCTGCAGGGCAGCCAATGTCCATGGAGAGCTGACCGAGAACACCCAGCTGCTGCTCCTAGGTAAACACATCAATGCTGGTTGCCCCAGTGGACCCTGTTGGGGGTCACTGTCTAACCCACCCTCCACCTCCTCTTCCCTTGATCCAGTTAGGTACATAAAGGTAAAATCAATTCCCTTCTCCCCACCTTAGGTCCTTCCAATTAATAGGACACAGAATCAGGCAGACATCCTGAACCCAGAACTTTGGCTCTGCCACTTACTGTGTGACCTTGGGCAAGTTACTTAACCTTGCTAAACCTTAGATACCAGTTGTTGTGTGGAGACCACACAGGGCAGGTATCAAATAGAGGTAACAGAAGTAAAGCAGTTATTCTTAACTCCTTTGTTAAGGATTTCTTTGAGGATCAGATGAAAACTATAGATTACCCCCTCCAGAAAAATTCATGCATGCAAAATTTTTCATATAATTTCAGAAAGTTCATAATCTAGTCCACCTAACGTCCGCATGTGTACCCCCCATCTGAGTTTATTCAGGCTACTATAACAAAATAACAAAGTGGGTAGCTTATAAACAAATGTGTTTCTCATACTTCTAGAGGCTGGAAGTCCAGAATCAGGGTGCCAGTCTGGATGGGTTTTGGTGAAGGCTTTCTTCTGGGCTGCAAATTCCTGACATCTCGCTGTGTCCTCATATGGCCAAAGGAATGAGCCAGTTCACTCCGGTCTTTTTTATATGGGGACTGATCCCAGTTGAGGGCTCTGCCCTCAAGACCTAATCACCTCCCAAAGGCCCCACCACTTAATATTATCACTGTGGCAGGTTAGGATTCCAATGTGTGAATTTTGGGGGGACACAAACATTCAGACTATCTCACCCCCAATATAACCCTAGATGAAAGGGTCTAACACAGTTGACTCTTTAAACAGATATCTGAAAATAACAAATGCTGGGACACCATCCAGCCCTTGCTCTTGCCCAGTGCTGGACTTGGCCACATTGCTAGCTCTAACCCTCTTGTCCCAAAGGACCCTCTGCTTATCTTCCCCACAGAGTCTGGGAGTTGGTAGGATGGAGTAAAACCGCTTGGTTTTTTCTTTTTTAAAAAAAAGAAGGCAATTATTGGAGCACTTGTGCTAGTTTTTTCACCAAGAGAGCACTATCTTTCTAAGGGGAAAAAAAGGGAAAAGATGAGAAATATGAATAATTACACACCACACATAAATTACACATTCATACATTATGGGCTTCCTCAGGGAAGAATAAACTTTACGCTTGTATTTTCACACCCCAAATTGATGATATACCAAAGCAGAGGGTCTCTCGCCCCTGGCTGCTCAAATTTCAGAAAGGCCCAGGTGGGTTTTCATCTCACCGGTGGCTGTGTAAACCTCCAGCCATCTTAGGAAGCCACAGAAAATCAGCTCAGTGAAGGATGTCATTTGTGTTGTGTTGGATTTCATCCGGCTGAGCTGCTCGTCTGGAGCCTGGGGCCCAGAGGCTGTGACCCCACACTGAGCTGCGGTGCTTACTGTGGGTTTTTTCTCCCCAATAAACCGTCCTTGTTGCCTCTACTAACAGAGATGAAAGTGTGTGGCTGCTACCGTAACTTTGCCAATGAGGCGTGTGTGTTCTGTGAGACAGTTCCTGCGGCGTTCCAGCTCTAATCCGGTGTAGCTGTGAACATGGAGCTTGAAAAGCATACTGTCTTTCCATTCCGACCAAACCTGATGGAGGAAAAATCGTTATTTAGACTCAAGTTTAGGGCTTTTCTTAATCAGAAGTGTTGGCTTATTAGTCAAGTTTGTTGGTATTTATATATACTTTATGACCATAGAAGTGATATCTCTCTGTTAAGCTACCAATGTCTTGGCTTAATTTTTAAACTAGTAATTTTGTGTATAAAAATGAGGCTTCATGCTGCATTCTGTGACTTAACCTGTAGCATGGAGACTTGAAAGGTAATGAGACAGACTTTCATTTATTCATTTGCATAGCCATTGGATGACTATTCATTCATGTTGCCTCTAAGTTTCATATAGAGCTTTAGGACTACAACAGGCGACCTCTGTCCTTGCAGAATTTTTAGTTTCCCTAGGAGAATCAAATGGGCATGGACCAAAGAAGAAAATTATGATAGAAGCTGTCAGGACAGTAGGAGGGGCCAACATTCAGGCCAGAGAGATCCAGTGGTTTTGAAGATGGGACATGACCTTCCCTTCTGGCTTTTAGTAAGTAAGCAAAGGCTTCCTGAGTTTTACTTCTCTTGAAAGAATATTGAATTGCAACGTCAAGGGAACCCAATGTCCCTCAATGTTCAGTTCAGTATTCTAAAGGGAACATTAAAAAGGGTGGCAGGAAGAGAGACTACATTTAAGTAAATTGCCACCATCAATTCCTCAAGTCATGGAATTTCAGAGTTAGAAAAAGATCTTGAAAATGGTGAGGTTCCTACATACACTATACTTGGAATTTAGAGGCAATACTTAATGAATCTCTCTCCAAAGGCTATTTGAATAAATGAATGAAAGTCTGTCTCATTACATTTCAAGTCTCCATGCTGCAGGTTAAGTCACAGAACTTGGCATGAAAACTCATGATTGTTTTTATAGATGAGGAAACTAAGGCTCAGAGGGATTAAGTGCCTTGCCCAAGTTCGTGCATGACAGAGCCACAGCTCAAGCTAGGGTGCCAAACCCAGACATGGTATTTTTACTCTATACCATATAAAGAATAGTTTTAAATTATGTAATATACATAATATGTATGTCTTTATAGTTTTTTAATTATTTTATATATATAAGAATTTCAAGCTCATCATTGTTTTCTGTATGCAATGGTCTTCCACAGTCCAGGCAGAGTAAACAGAAGGTACGTTTCTGAAATAGACTCTGGCACCATCATGACTTCTTTGCCATCCCTAACAAGTACCTAACAATGTGACAAACACATAGTAGGCCTTCACTGAACACTATTGAAATGACCATCAATTGCAAGAGCAACACATTTGCTTCTCTTTCTACACCAAGTGCTCTAGAAAAAAAAAAGGTGGGAGTTGGTCTTGTGAGCGTGAGTTGCATTGCTGAAGCGGGAGCTGCAGGAAGAGAAGGACCAGGATTCTGCTGCTTTTCCAGGAGAATCTGGCCTCATCCCACTACTAGGTTCAGTAGGTGCTTTCCTCTTTATCTGTGCAGTGGAAGTGATAAGCAAGCCACTGTATTTCCCATTTGTGTCACTTTAAGCTCTGGTTAACTGTGACCACTGATGACTTCAGCTCTCTTTATAAGATCTTGAATGACAAACCATCACTGTCCGGCTTACCGGGTCCTACATGGGCATAAAAATCCAGACCACAAAGCAAATCAGCTTATCAACTTCATCAACAGACCTTTTTCTTCATAGAAAAAGCCATTCATAAGCTCCTTTTAAGTAAGAAATTCCTGCGGTATATCCCTATCTGTGGGGAAAAAGTGCTCTAAAGAATGTTATAATGAAAAAAGAAATGAGAACTATTTAGTGCGGGACCTGGCATATAGTAAATGCTGAAGAAGTGTTGGCTTTTTTAAAGTGTTTTTGTAATATGGTTTGATTTACCTACACATTTATAGGGACCCAGTAGGACTGTGGTAGAAAGTGGTATACAGTAAGGAACACTGCAAATCAACAGGCCTGATTCTTATTACTGACCTTATTGTTTCAGGCATCGAATATTACGTCTGAAATACAGACGCACCTTGAAAGGCACACCTTCTCTGTAGGAAAAAAATGTTAAAAGGCAACAATAGTAATGCCTGCCTTACACACAGACATATTTATAGGCGTGCCCACGTCTTCTCACCTTAATACAGCCTTTAGCTTTAACCTGCCTGATGCACTATCTGCCTTCCTGCAGAGCCTCCTGAGGTCCCCACACAGCTGGAAGACATCAGGGCCCTGCTTTCCGCTACTGGACCAAACCTTCCTTCAGTGCTGACATCTCCTTTGGGAACACAGCTGGTCATAGATCCTGGGAATTCTGCTCTCCTTGGTGAGTCCAACCCTCTGGAACATTGGGCAGAATTCCAGGGCTGGACAGAATTTATGGATGGGTGACTGCTTGCAGGTGGGGGGTGGCCAACAGGAAATCACTAAATTGCCTACAGAATCTAGACTCACCAGTGGAAACTTGGCTGACTTTCCATATGAGGTGAGTGCCATTCTTAGTCTGGACTCTAGTTTGTCTAGATTCCAGTGTGGCTCCCTTCTGAGTCCTCTTGGGCCGATGCCACATTCCAGATCCTGTCAGACTGATTTGCTGAACAGTGAGTAAAGAATGAGCAGTAAAGCACAGCTCCTGCGTCTCCTCTCCCCTCGCCGTCCACACCGGGTGCTCTGCCGTGACATCCTCCCACCTCAGCTAGAGCTATAATCAGCTTTCAAGGATAAAGCTGAAATACCGCCATCCCCCAAAAGCCAGAGAATTCTCGTTAGGCTAGCCTTCTGTGGGTACTGCTTGAAATCAATCCAGATGGACGCCTCAAAGCCAGTGTTTAAATAACTTCACTAAGTACAACTTCACTGGCATCTGTCTTTGGGAATCTTCGTAATTATTGCCCACATAGATGGTGCCCTCTGGTAGCAGAGAGAAGTGAGAGGAATCCATGTTCTGGAACCTCACACCAGAATCATGGAGATGCCAGAGAAACCTCTACATTCCCATCATGACCTCTGGAGATTGTCAAGGTGGAGGAGAATTATTCTTCTGACTTCAAAGGCCTGAAAAAACAAAACAGGCCTACAAAAATGGAAGAGATCCTCATGCTACTTCTTTGTGGCCCCAAAGGTTGGTAGAATTACTCCCATGCCTCAGAAAGGAAAGTTTCTCTATTCACCTCCCCACCAGCTAGCAAGGAACGGGAGGCTAGTGGGATCCCAGTCATACTGGTGGTGACTTACCAACATGGCCACAAGGACCGGTATCTTTAGGATTATAGCACGGAAAGATTACCTTCAGTTTTCATCATCTGAAATTAGGAAGAATGCTTATAGCATATGAACATATAGGGAAGGCTTCTGATTTCTCTATTTCTGGTATGATCTTAAAAATAAGATGCAGATATAATAATGGGTAGCCCTTTTCTGTTCCCTGTAACTTATACAAGCTTGGCTCTGAGTTTTTCCACATCACATTGATCAGAATTCACAGAAGTTGCAAAAAGATTTTTTAAATTTGGCTTATAAATGGTAAATTTATTCCTGATTAGATGTGTGCATTTTAAGTTTTTATTCTAGAGTCTTCACTATGAGAAACAGTCATAACTGTTAATATTGGCCCGGTCACTAGCAGGCTGTGCAGCAGGTGTTTATTTTCAGGTTCAATAACTCTTGGGTCACTCACATGCCATCCAGCATGCTGGAAAAGTTACCATCTCATGTTTTTCTGTGAGAGCTTTACTTCCTTCCTGGAATAATGTTTTGTCTCATTTTAGCCATGGGCAATAAGAATTTGTCGTGCTATTGTGCCTTCTGCCACTACATTCCATTGCTAGCTTACAGTGCTTTTTTACCTTACAATGGTATTTAAATCTAACAGTGAAGAGACACCTTAAGCTTCTTTTCACATTCAGGCTGCTCCATTTGAGTAGACAGTGAATCAGTACCCATGCCTGAATGTAAGTCAAGGGCAAAATGGACTCTAGCAGTGAACGTCAGTGTCTCGCCAGCACAGTAGAACTAGGAGAGATTTGTGTGGAACTGTGGAGGTGAACCGGGAATGACGTCAAGTATCAGGATTCGGTGACGGGGGTCCTTTGGAACACCCCAGGGGCTCGCTGTGATGCTCTGGAGCTGAGCCCTGAAAGATGCATGCGGGCCAATCAGGTACTCAAGGTGAAGAAGATAGCATGAGCCCAAGATGGAAATATGTAGGGTATGTATCAAGTGTCTATCCAGAAATATAAAATATCACTGCTTTAAAACTGGTGATGGGCTGTAAACTGGGATAGAAAGTAGGCCACCAAAAGGAGCAAGCTGCAGCCAGAGCTTGTCTGCCCAGATCTGGCTTGGACGCTCACCCAGGAATTCTAATACCTTGAGCCCCCCAGCTATTGACTCATCCTGATCTGTTAGTTGCCCCCATTGGGACCAGCTCCCATCCCTGCTCCTGTTGGTGGTCCTGCTAGACCAGAGTGTTGTGTTCAGAGTATAAGAAATCAGTCAGGGAAGTGATCCTGTGTCAGGTGGCTGAGAGCTTAGAATCATAAATCATGTCAAACTGTGGAGGACCTTGATTATTAGACCAAGAAAGAAAAACTATGTGGGAAATGAGACCTGTAGAGGGTTTTACAGAGTAGAATGATGTAGTGAAAGTGACCTTTAAACAAATTAATCTGACATTCTGTAAGAATAATCAGTAGTGGGAGCAATGTAATGAAGAAATTATTTTGAGGGTAAAAGGCGTACTAGACCAGCGTGGAAATATGTGGCAGAGATACTGCTGACTACCCCTGCCACAGCCAAGCATCCCTAATCAGTCCCAAAGGTCTTTCTCATTCAGCCCAGGTGTTGCCTTGGAATTCATTTTTACATTCCCACCAAGCATGATGGCAGTTGATATGTAGGATGAAAGCCATTTGCCAACCCTCTTGTAGCCAATAAATGGTGAGAGTCCCATGTATGTATTTCTCCCGCCTACAAGGTCAATTGGCTGCAACAAATTCAGGGAACCTAATGGTTCTGTGGCACAGGGACAGTAACTCATAGACCTTAATTCTCATATTTTCATAAGCAGAAGGGAAGAAGGGAGATTTGAGGTTTTTAAAGCCGTATTTCAAGCTAACTCTTCTCTGTTAAGTCTGAAGTGTTGAGATTCTCAGTAGGTGAGTCTATTCCAGAAATGGCTATTTGTTATCAGACACTCTGGCATTGACTTTACTTCAAGCCATTGCTGCAACTTTTAAGAAGAAATATTGACTGGAAAGCACATGCATGGGCCTATCTGGGCTTCACTTTCTATAACCATAAATGAAGACTTTAGATTAGGAAGTCCCTTGTTGCTCATACTCTTTATTATATGACATAAGCATGAAATGCACCCAGTGTAGGTTCAGCCATGCAGAGTGGACCCACCCTGACTGGACCCGTGGTCCTAGGCAAGACTGGTGCTAGTTCTCTTTGTCCTTGTTTCAGAGCCATCCTTTCTGCATGGAAGCCTAAACTATGCTAGCTGCTCTGGAGGGCAAGGCCCATGCCTCCAGCTGGTGCATTCTTTTTTCCACTGAATTGCCTTTGCACCTTTGTGGAAAATCAGTCGTCCTAGTATGTGTCTAGTTGCTAGGGTTCTATTTTTAGAGCACCAGCATCTCAGGCCTCCCCTAGCACCTACACCTTATTGCAGCCTTCTGTTAAATTTGGGGGGGACTACTAAGGCCCAAAACTAATATTTCTCACAGCATCGTGTGTTGGGCATTAGCACTGATGTTATTTGAAGAATAACTTTTATTGGAGTTTTATTATGAAAGCAATACATCTTCATTGTAGAACAATTTTAAAAAGAAGCGAAAAGAAGAAAATGAAAATTATGTATAATTACCTAGCCCAGAGATAACCAGCGCAAATATCTTTTTCCTAAACATTAATATAAATATCATTATACATATATTTTGCCTAAAATGAAATCGTACTCTATATACTACTTGTAACTTTTTTCATTGAATGATATATAACGATCTTCTTTCCATATTTCTAAATATTCTTATTCTACAGTTTTATTTCTGAGGGCTGCTTTGTTAGGAGGCACCAGATCTTATCCAACCAATTCTCTAATGTTGACTTTTTAGATTCTTTGCCATCTTTTGCTAACATAAAAACAGATGAATATTTTGATTCCTAAATCCTTGTGTACATTTCTGTTTATGTACACCAATCTCTGGAATTGGAATTATCGTGTCAAAAGTTTTGTATATTTTAGGTTTTTGCTATAATATAATTGTCAAATTGCCCCTCCAGAAAAGTTTTACCCATTTATGTGTCTACCAACACTAGAGAATTCCCACTTCCATAAAATATTATCAACACTAGATAAGACCAAGAGTTTTTATGTTTACCATTTTAATTGGTGAATATACAATAGTAAAAACTATAATACAAAAAAGTAGTATTGTTTTTTATTTTTATTCTTTTCATTATGATTTTCAATAATTTTAGTGCTTAATGTTTATCAGTTACTTACATTCACTTATGAGTTATCTGTTCAGGTCCTTTGTTCATTTTTTGATAGGTATTTATCCTATTTTATTGATTTGTAAGATATAATACATACATATTTATGTGTTTGACATATATTTGACATATACATTTTTTAACAGCTTTCTCAAGAGTTAACATACAATGAGTAACATACATTTAAAGCCTAAAATTTGGTGTTTTGATATATGGATATGCCTATAAAACCATCACCATATTCAACATAATGAACATTTTAACCATCTCCTAAAGTTACCTCCTGCCCCTTTATAGTCATTCCTTCACATCCCTGGCCCCATCCAGCTCCCACCCCAGGCAGCCACTGGTCTGCTGTCAGTACAGATTAGATTGGATTTCTTGAATTTTCTATAAAAGGAGTCATACTTTTGTGGGATTTAGCTTGTTTCACTAAGGGTAATTACTTCTATGTTCATCTATATCATAACGTGCATCAATAATACATTTCTTTTTTTGATTAGTGTTGTTCAGATATTCTACAGTTTGATAACTCACTTGTTGAGAGACAGAATGGTCATTTCCCATTTCTGGTTATTACAAGTGAACCTGCTATACATATTCATGTACTTACCTTCATATGGACACCTGCATTTCATTGCTCTTGATTAAACATCTAAAAGTGCAATGGCTGGATAATATGGTAGGTATACATTTAACATTTTAAGGAACAGCCAAACTGTTTTCTGAAGTGGCTGTACTACTTTAGATTCTCACGAGCAATGTCTGACAGTTCTAGTTTCTCCACATCCTCACCAACACTTGCTGTAGTAAACCTTTTTAACCTCAGACATTCTGCTAGGTATGTAGTGGTTTTTCTTTGTTCTAATTTGTATTTTCCTAATCGCTAAGTGTTCAGCCTCTTCTCATGCACTTATTTGCCATCCTCATTTCTTCTTTGGTGAAATATCTATTCAATTTTTTGCCCTGTTTTTTTTTAATTGGGTTATTTATTATTGAGTTTTGAAAGTTCTTTATATATTTTGGATACGAGTCTTTTATCAGATATATAAATTTCCAAATATTTTGTCCCAGTCAGCAGCTGTCATTTCAGTGTCTTTTAAAGAACAGAAGATTTTACTTTTGATGAAGTTCAACTTTTTTCTTTTATAGTTGGTTCTTTTGGTGTCGTATTTAAGAAATTTTGCCTACTCCAAAGTCTCAAATGTTTTCTCCCATATTTTCTTCTATAAGTTTTATAGTTTTACATTTTACAATTAGGTCTGTCATCTATTTTGAGCTCATTTTTATATATGGTGTGACTTACATATTGAGGTTCATTTTTATGCATATGGATCCCAACTTGTTCCACTGCCATTTGTTGAAAAGAATATTCTTTTTTCTACTGAATTGCCTTTGCACCTTTGTGGAAAATCAGTTGTCCTAGTATGTGTGGGTATATCTCAAGACTCTCTATTCTGTTTCAATATTTGTCTCTTTACACCAATACCACATTCGACCCAGTGCCCTATGAATCACGATGTTTTCCAGTCTGGCTGTTGGGAACAGATACTATTCCCTACCCAGTATGATCACCGGAAACTGGTACCTCAAATTCTTTCCCTTTTCCCTTCCTCAGGTAGTTCTTCACATGTGCAGACTGATCTGCATTGTACTGAAGACTCAAGGGAGCCTCTTCTGTAAATTGCTGGAAGCCATTCATTCATTTACTTTCTCTCTCCCTCTGCAGTTCTCTCCTCTCCGATACTCTGCTCTGTGAACCCTAGCCACCTTGGTCTCCCTGTGCTTTCAGGCCCCTCTTCTAAACTCAGAGAGCCCATTGAGCTCCACCTGGGCTTCCCTATGCAGCAGCCTGGAAATACTCTCATGGCATATGCTCTAGCACGTGGGCTCACCTTGTTTTGTTCCCCATTTTGTGGGAATCGGTGTCCTTCATTGCCTGATGTGTAGTGTCTTGAAAACCATTGCTTCATATATTTTGTTCATTTTTTTTTATTGTTTTAGGCAGGAGGGTAAGTTCAGTCTCTGTTATTCCATCTTGATCATAAATGGACATATATATGCAAGATGTATGTGTGTACATACATGTATATGTGTGTATATACAAGTGAATATGAATATAAACACAAACATACATATGACCTGTATGTCTTAAGTATTTCCTAGACCAAGCTGATACCCAAATTTGATAATGATGTTCTAGAATTATTACATAGATTGTTTTAAGAGATAATGTCTTCCTAGGTTAACAAACTATGGCCCATGGGCCAAATTTAGTTCATTTGTTTTTGTAAAGTCGTTTTGGCATACAGCCACACCCATTTATTTACCTATGCATCATCTATGACTTCTTGCACACCATAATAGCAGAGTTGAGTGCTTGCAACAGAAACCATATGTCCATAACTTAAAATATTTCCTTTGTGGCCCTTTACAGAAAATGTTTGCTCACCTCTGACCTAATGCACCCACCTGATTATGTAAAAAAGATACCAAGGTCTATGGTGGTATCACACATCTCCTGTTTGCAATAGGAAGTCCACTGTCTTTCCACTGTATCACTCTATCCTGTAGCCTGTCGCTGAGTTCGGCTTTCTCCATGAAGTAAAAGATCCTGAGAGAAACAAACATAACTTACAGTAGACATCTTCCTCAGGAAGGTCAGGAGACACAGAACACTATATTAGAAAGGCCCTGGATTTTTCTCAGAATGAGAGGACCTCAGTTACCACCAGTAATAAAGTACATATCTATATATGGCTTGAGAAAAGCAGCTTAGTACCTTTTCTCGACATATCTCATTTAGGTGCAGAACCTGTCAGAATGTCTTCCAGAATATATGCATACGGTTTGCTCTGCCCCCTATATTTGGTCCTAACCTCTCCCTCATGAGTGAGCAGGCTGGGATGCTCCAGTCAGAAGAACTCCTTGTCATCTCTGCTGGAAGCTCATGTCATGCTAGCCCCATAGAGAGCCAAACAGCACAAGCCTTTTCTCGTGCCTGGTGATTTACCAAGAGGAGAAGGAGCCAGGCATTCAAACCTGAGTTTACAGAGTGGTTTTTTCAAAAGAAGTCACTGGCCTGGCCCTTCTCCCTAGCCAGGGGCTGAAGATCATAGCTACATATGCAGCAGCCTCTCTGCAGCACCAGCGTGTTCCCAGGGCCCTGCACGCAAAACAGCCCCACTTCCCCTAGCCCTTCCAGCCCTGGAGAAGCCAGGCAGTGAGGCCAAGGCCCACACACTTCTACTGGGCAGTGACGCTTTCTTCTGACCACCTGAGGCAGGAAGCTTACGCATTTTCTTCTCCACTCATTTAGCGTGATGAGAATTGCAGAGCCTGGCTGGCGTGAGATGCAATTCCAAATGTCTCTGTTAAGTGCAGTGATGTTCTTGTCAACCCAGAATGTCACACTGAAAGGAAAAAAATGATTTCTTTCTCCCAGGGCTGAAGTTGTGATCAGGCCATGTCTACAAATCCTATCATAGGCAAGGGCACCATGGCTGGAATGTAGGGGACCCAGGCCTGGGGTCCGACGGGGAGCTCATAGTCACTGTTCACATATGAAATCCTCAAGGAAGGAGGGTGTATCAGAAAACAGTTGAGTAAACATTAATGTCAAAGTTGTGAGCCTTGGTAAGGGGCCTAAGAAGGCAGTCTCTCCAAGATCAATTTACTTTTTCAATAAATATTTCCTGAATGCCTGTTATGTGCCAGGCCCTGTGTGAGGGCCAGGGGTACACAGTTAATATGACACACAAACCTAGCTTTCATTCATTCATTCAAAAAATATTTATTGGGCACTTACTATGTACTAGGCACCAATCTAGATACTGAGGGTACAATAATGAGCAAATAGATTAATATACCTACCCTTGTGCAGTCTAAATTCCAGTTTCTCTGTGGAGGGGATACTGAGCTGAGGAGTCACTTGGGAGAGTGGGTGGAAGTAATCCAAGGGAAGGGAGGACATGCCAGGCAGAGGAATTCCAGAGGAACCAGCAGAAGTTCTGAAGCAAGGAAACCTAAAGCAGTTGAGGAATTGTCAGACTAATAACTAAGGGGAGGGCGACCTAAGACCACGCTCAAGAGAGAAGTGGGATGGGAGCAAGAGCTGGCATTCTGTAAGCCACGGGAAGACCTGCCCACTTTGCACTAAGTGCCATGGTTTAAAGGCAGGAGAGACCTATCAGCTGACCTGTGCTTTTAGAAGCTTGTCTGGCTCTGTGCAGAGGATGGATTCTAGGGGAAGAGCCTAGATAGAGACATGGTTGCAGTTCTCCAGGTAAGAGATGACCATGGATGAAACAGGAGAGAATGAAAGAAGTGAATGAATTCAGGGATATGTAGGAAGTAATATCAACAGGACTTGGTAAACAGATTAACGTGGAAGGGAGAGCTAATCCATGACAGTAGGTTCTCAAAAGCATCTGATTTTTTAGGCTTTTCTCACTGAAACTCATGTACCTCCTATGTGATGATGACACATTTCAGGCCTTGACTCAAGACATGATGCTGGAATCAAATGGAGAACTACATAGGTGTGCGACTGCACAAAGTGTAATTACAGAAGGTTAGTCCAAAGCTGCTGTTGTTAAGTCCTGATTTATTTCCTTAAAACACACCCATTCGGTCTCCTCTAGATGCTAGGTCCTAGGCCGTATTCCCAGCCGTGGAGGAGCTCAGCAGTAGTAGGAGAGACAGGAAAGTCAGTAACGTGTGAGAAGAGCTCTGAAGAGTTGCAGCAAAAGTGAAAGGGAGCAGAGGAGGATAGAGGACTCGTTTCTTTGGCAAAGGGGAAACCAGAGAGGATTTCACAGAGGAGCTGTTCAAGTTCAGCCTTCAGAGGTGGGTAAAAGCATCCCCAGCGCAGATGCAGCAATGCACACTTTCGAGTCCCTCCTATGTTCTGGGCCCATTAAAAGCACTAAGGGTGCAGCAGAGAACAAGCCAGATGAAAATCCCTTTTCTCATATAGCTTTCTGTGGTAGGGGAAAGAGGACATAAACATAAGGAAGTAAATAGCATAGTACATTAGAAGTGAGGGTGGATTCTAAGTGATGTTGAACTAAAAATAAGAGAGGGTGGAAAGAAGCAGCAATTTTTAATTTGATGGTCAGGAGAGGGCTCACTGAGAAAGTAGCCTTGAGCCAAGGCTTGAACGTGAGCTGCTGCGCTCTGCCGGTGTCTGGGGCAGGAGGAGAGAAGAGCTTCCCAGCGGGTGGGAGAGGCCCTGAGGAGTGCTGGGGCAGGGGCAGACCTGGTGTGCTCAGCAGAGGGGCTCGCGTAGTGAGGGAGCAGCGGAGTCATCAGCGCTGAGGGAGAAGGAAAGTCAGAGAGGTAACAAGGCGGAGGGCAAATTGCATAAGGCCTTGTAAATGGTCACGTTAAAAGAACAGTGAGAGAAAAATCTATAAATGCCCAAATTTATAAACAGATGCTATATTGCATTGAGTATCATGGGCTTCTCCAGGATCAGGCCAGGGCAGGCAGAAGGGATTTCTTTTATTGAAAACCACGTGGCCAACTAAATGTTCTATAGCTGACTCTAGTAAAACAGAAGTTTATCAGGCTGGCTCTGGTGCGAGCCAATATTGCTGGCTTAATTTGACTCACATGTGCTGGGCACCTGCTACATCTACATGGCACTGAGCTGGGCTTTGACAGGCATGTGCCTGGCCATTTCCTTCATCTAGGAAGAGATTCCCAATTGCACAATAGAGTTACTGGGAAGTTAAAAAAAGAAAGAAACAAAAAAAACCCACAGCAATGTTCCACCCTAGACCAATTAAGACAGAATCTCTGGGAATGAGACTAGGCATCGGTACATTAATAAATCAATTCTCAGAGCTTGAATGGACTTTCCCATCTCCTTCTACCCATGTAGAGGCTGGTATGGGAAAATGGTATGTTTTTTCATTTAGAATATTCTAGCCTGGTATTCAAGGCCTTTTGCTGTTCAGACCTAAGCACTCCCTCCATCCTCCCATCGTATTTTTGTCTCACGTAACACCTCCATTCCAGGCAACCTTTTCCCTACTAACTGCCAGAGCCCTGAGTCTTCCTTGCTTGGAGTACCCTCTCTACCCCACACTCACTAACCAAAGCCTAGAAGCCTTCAAGGCACTGGCTGAGCTCTTCTGTGAAGCGTTCTTGCAATGCTCCAGCCTGGACTGATCTCACCCTGCTGCCCTCCTGAGGCAACTATTACGGGCCAGGGTTCGGCAGGCTTTTTCTATAAAGGGCCAGATAGGAAATACTTTAGGCATTGAGAGCCATAAGGTCTCTGTTGCAAAGACTCGACTCTGCAGTTGAGTAAAACAGCCACAGACAATAAGTAAGTGAACGGGTGTGTCTGCATCCCACAAAACTTGACAGAAACAGGGCTGGGTTTGTCAACCACTGCTCTAGACCACTGATGTGACACTTACCCTACCACACCTTGCATCATTAAAGATATTTCCCATCTGTCGTGTCTCCCAGCTAGATTCTAGGTCCTGGGGAGAGAAGAGGCTGCCTAAATATTTCAGGTGCTTTAAAACAGGACTAAGTAGCCGGGTCTTGTCTTAGAAGAACTCCTGAGTCATTTCCAGCTCTCATTTCTGTCCTAACTGTACCTTTATCATCTGTCCCACATACTTCCACCCTGACCCCACCCTGTACACTTCCTGATTCTTCTGGTACAGACTGGATCATGCACTTCCTGAACCCAATTATGAGGAAATTCATAAAGCAGCAGCAAGCACCGAGGCCACATCTGTTGGGAAGCCACTTTCACATGGTAGTTTGGGAGACTAAGTGTTACTAGTTCCTCTCTGAAGAGAGTTGTGGGAACAGCACGTTCTGATGGTCACAGATTAGGAAACAACCCACAAGTGGGGGCCCACCGCATCAGAAACTGCAGGTGTGGCAAGGAAAGTGATGCAGAGGAAGGGCTAAAGAAAAACATGAAGGAGGCCAGCATGCTTGTTGAGGAGAAGGAAAGAAAAGGATTTTTCCTGACCCTTTACAAAGAGACATAAGTTGGCATCCATTTCCTCATTTATATTGTAAGCCTGAGGTTTTCTGGCAAAAGGAAAATGCTTTTGATTTCCTATAGCTTTGCCCACAACGAGAATATGCTTTGCTAGGAAGAAAGCTCAGCATTTTGTGGTTGTTTATGGCACATGTTTATGCACTTTTGTCCTTTTTTGAAAAATAAAATTCAGAGTACAGAATAGAGACCCTGTAGAGACTGCAGTAAGTTCTATAGCACAGAGAGTGTAAGACTAGATCAGTATTTCAGAGGCCATTTAGAGGAAGCCACAGGAAGGAATAGAGCAGTTCTTTGGACTGTGTGAACATCCATAAATTTAAAAAGACACCAGACCATAAGTGACGCTGAAAATAACTGGACACAGAAAGCAAGGCAGTAAATCTCCCCATCTAGCCACGGTTCCAACCCACAGCAAGAATCCAGGCACAGGTTTATTTTAAGACTCAAATAATTAGGAAATGGGGACCTTGAGAAACTCAGGCACACTGGCCCCTGCCCTTTCCTGGCACCAGAATACAATTCCCAGGCCCATCTGCCCTCCCTACCATGTTTAACAGGAATGACATAAATGAGTTGGATGTCCCTGAAATAGGTATCAAAAGTCCATCACTGGGAAAACGAGGAACTCTACTCTTTCACTAATAAGGCCTTCTCTGAGCCGGCTCTTGAAAATTTCCACTCTGGTTCTCTGCCCTCTGGTTGTCTGTGTGGTGCTGGAGGCAGTTTTACAACAGCCCCAGGGCCTAGAGGCAGATGGCGGAAGGGAAGACGGGATCAAAATGTAGGGCTTCCTGCCTCTGTTCCCAGCCCACCCTGTAGAGGAGAGAGAACAGGGGTACCTCCAAATCCTCAGCACCTGCCTCCTCATTGACAGGTAATCATCCGAGTGTACTGAGGCTGCTACAACAAATGCCACAGAACGGGTGGCTTAGAAACACCAGGAATTTGTTTCTCACAGTTCCTGAAGCTAGGAGACCAGGATCATGGCTCCAGTCTGGCAGCATTCTAGTGAACTCCTTTCTCCTGGTTTGTAGGCAGCAGTGTCTCACCATGACCTCACAGGAAGAAAGGGTCAAGTCACATAACCTTCATGAGTCTTCCTTTCTCATGAGTAAAATGGGTGATAACCTGCCAAGACCGATTTGTGAGTCCAGTGAGATTAAATCTGTAAAAACATTTTGTGAACTCTAAGGCACTCTAACAGGCACCGCCTTATTCCTGGGGCGAGAAGCAGGGATGGCAGCAAAGGCAGGATTTCCTGGACCCCAAGAAGAAGGCAGAGCCTCAGAGCAGATTCTGGACCACTCGTGAAGCCTCCCTTCTAGTCAAGAGCAGCTTCTACTTGTTCCTCTTTGCCCGATACTAGAATATAGATTGCATTGTCGATTTTTTTAAGAGAATGCTTACTGTGCTGGAGAGTGTGTCTCATAAAATACAGAGAACTCACAGCATCTGAGTAGACTTCATGGGGAAATGGGATCTAAGCAGCACCATGAATGATATATTGGATTAGACAGGCCAGCAAGGAACACAGGTGTGAATTAGACATCCTTTCGTGAGAGTCAGAGAGTCATGAAACAGAGGACAAGATCCAGTTCTACATTCAGGGCTTGGCCTGTGGAGTCCATTGGTGTTTTGTGTATATGATGACTTGTAATGAAATCAAAACTCAGGAAGGGTCTTGTCTGTGGTCAGTTTCTAGGGCCACTTGTTGGGGGTTACAATCTTCCACCTTGTCATGTGTTAAACCATGCTACATCTAGAAAATGTTTGGAAAAGTTGAGTGTGGCAAACATTGTGGAAATCAAGTCTATTTAACCTCTTACCAGAATTAGTTTCAGTTTCTTCTATCTTCCATAGAGCAGGAGAATTGCTACCCAGTTTTTGCTTTATGATACCTTTTTGTTTTCTGCATAAGAGTTTTAAAGTCATACCTCTCTCTCTCTCTCTCTCTCTCTCTCTCTCTCTCTCTGTCTTTCTCTCTCTCACACACACACACCTTAATTTCCTTTCCATGTTGTGCATGGGTGTTGGCATTGACATTATAACTTTAGGCCTTAAGACCCCCAGAGTTTAAAAAACATTGTAATTGTGCTTTGTTCTTGAAAGGAAAAAAAAAGAGGACGGTATGATTTTCTTTGGGGCATCAGTTTGAATATCCTTTTTTGTGTCAGAAAGTACCTTCCAGATACCCAAACTGGGAACACTGGTTGCCTATGGAGAGGAACCAGGTAGCTGGAGAAAAGGCGTGAGAAGGAGACTTTCATAGCATTCCCTTTTGTCATCTTTTAAATTTTGAATCAAGTGTGTGTATTAACTATTTAAAAATAAATGAATAATATCTGTATTAGAAACCTAGCTCAATTCCACAAATATTTCTTGAACCCTTACTATATGCCAAGAACTCCAAGGTACTACAGCTTGGTTAATAGGCTGGGTCTCCCATTCCACAGAAACATAGGGCTAACCACTTGGGAAAACACCCTCCCTTTGTTGGCGGCAGGAGGTGGTTGAGTTTGTTCTCCTCAGCTCTTATCCCCACCACAACAAAGAACTGAAGGGCAGAGGCACAGTAGTGAAGCAGAATGAAAGTTTTATCTGAATAAACTCCAAAGTAGGAGCAGGCTAGAGTCAAGGTAGACAAAGACAGGTTTACTTGAATAAAACAGAGAGGAAGAAAAAACAGAGGGAGGAAAGGGATGCTTACTGAACTGCTGCTCGGCATAGGGCATAATCCCTGACAACTCCTAAAGCCTGTATCACCTGGCATCCAGTGTCTGCTTGAATCTGCACAGTGTGGGAACTAAGCCCCTACCACCCTGGGATTTGGGGGTGCTGCAGAGCACTGGATGGAGTGAGATTATGTTCCGAGAACTTCCCAAAGGCAAAGAAAAGAGATTTTCAGGCAGGCTACTAAAGGGTATGATCATATAGCTAAAGTCCCATCTGGGTCACCCAGGTGACAGGAACTTGCAAGCCCAAATCAGAGCTCTCAGTAGCCCCTCCTTAGTTATCTGAAGTAGGACAGAGAGAATGACACAAAGAGGAGGTGCACTTAAGGTTTTGGGGTCTGGGGTTTTATAGGGCTTTTTGGGTAGGAATCAGCATAAGGCATGATGTATACAGGTGATTTAGAATTCCTTTGGAGTTTTGTCTTAAGAACAGGGCTATTCAGGTGACTGTTGGTCTGGATCCTGGCATTCTTTGTCCACATAGGTTTATTTACACTTTGGATGTCTGTCTCCTGCCCTGGTTATCAAGTTACTTGATTAGGGGCTGGAGGGAGAGGGAAAAACTGCATATAGGTTAAGTTAAAGAATAAGCTGGGCCTTTTTGGCTTGCTAAGTAGATTTTACAATGGCATGATTTAATTGATATAATGAAGATGTGGGCTGCACTCATATACTTTTCTTTATTTGGGGAATATCTGGATAGTCTAAGTTACTCCTGGCCTTTGGAACTTCAACTAATTAATTCATTAATTCTGTGAGTCCTTTCTGGCTCTCTACTTTTATCTGGTTAGCTTTTTGCTTCCCTTTTAGGGGGCTTTCCTGGCCTATTCTCCCTCCACCTGCTCATATCTGTTTTTCTGCCTAACAGCTTACAGGTAGAAAAGAGAGCAGGGGAGTGAGCCAGAATCATATTTTGGCACCCTTCAGATCCCAGTAAGGAGCATACTGGTATAGTTGGATTTTTTGTTTCAAAGTTCTCATGAGCATTCTGGGAGAAACATTTTGCCAGGACATCCCCATGCTAGGATTTCAGGTAACATTTCTGAAAATAGATAAGTATTTGCACTGTTCTTGAAAACCTGTACGGCTTGGTTGACCCTCTGCTTTTGGCTATCCTATATAGCCTCTCAAAGCAAATCTTAGAAAGTAGACTGGACCAGAGGCAAATTAGGCCAAAGGAAAAAATGATGATACTAGTATTTATGCTCTTACTCTAGAAATATAACCTATTAATGTATCTATATCTGTTTAAAAGCTCAAACTCCCTTTTATCCTTCACTATTAACACTTTATCTCTGAAAGGTATGTAGAAATACAGGTTGCATTCCAAAATCATCATTCTGTCAAGAATCTTTTTATGTGAAAATCCATTATATTACAAAATCCTCCATTTGTCTGTTGGCAATGCCTGCTCAGAAATAATGAGCTCCCTGTAGCTTCTGTTGCTGAGGAGATAAGACCAAAAATTCACTCAAGGCCCTTTCTGGAGCATGGCAGGGACCATTGTATCTAATGTGGTACTCTTTGAAATGGTATCAAGATAGATAAGCCAGCATAAGCCTGTGCGTCTGTTGTCCTGCCAGCTTCCTGGGCCCAGCAAAAGAATTCAAGCCCAGAAGAGAATGACTGCAGTGTTCCTACATGCACAACAGAGACTGCACCTCCTCTGAATTCTTCTCCTTGTAATCCTGCTGTTCTTGGCTTTAATGAACTCTGGCGGCATCTCAGATTCTTGCTCAAATCATGGTTCAGAGACCAACTCATCAGTTAGTTCAGGAATGCTTATCAGGGAGATAGAAAGGGCCTCGAGATTTTGCTGAACATTTTTCCTCTAAGCACACTGAAATCGTTCCTAAAATAGTATCGTTTCAGAAAGAAAAAAATATAAAAATTCAAATTACAGGTAAAATAAAAACTTTTATTAAGCAGTGTTTACAGAGCTTTATATATAAGCTTTTTCTATTTAATAAAAAAAATACATCCTGTTCCATGACTTTTGAAAGATTCTCCCTCCTTTTCCACCTGGCTTCTCTGAAAATGTGTCTTCCCTACCCATTAAATACTACAGACAACTCAAAGTCTATAACCTAATAACTTTGTTTATTTAAATTCTGATTCTTTTCAACTCTTTAAAAATACTTAAAATCTGATTAAATATATGTGACATAAAACTAACAGCTGCATTTTCTGAGCCAGCAGCAGTTTTGCAGCTTTGGGTGTTCATCACTTCCCCCAGCCTTACACATCCTGAGGTCTTGGAGGAGAGAGGAGGTTTCTCTCTCCTTTCACATGTTGTTTTATTTCTTCATTTGCTATAAGAATTTCCTTTTTCATTACCATACTCTTATTTTTAAATAATCTCAATTCTACAGAAAAGTTAGTATAAGGCAAAGAACATTTTCTACTGTACCCATTTGACAGTGAGTTGATGACATGGTACCCCATCACTCCAGTGTATTTTTCCTTTAAGTCTTGACAGTTGTCCCAGTAATGTCCTTAATGGCAAAAGAATTAGTCCCAGATCACACACTGCATTTAGTTGTCATGTCTCTTAACTCTTCTTCAATCTGGAACAGTTCCTCAGGCTTCACTTGCTTCTTGTAACCTTAACCATTTTGAAGATGATAGGCCTGTTATATTGAAATAGGCCCCTGAGTTTGGATTTGTCTCATGTTCTTCACGATTAGATTCTAGCTGTGCATCTTTGGCACAAACACCACAGCAGTGACACTGGACTCTTCTCATTGCAGCAGATCACATGATCATGACCTGCCCTTGTGTCATTACAGTTGATGTTAATTCCAGTGACTTGACTAAGGTTGTATCTGCCAGGTTTTTCTATTCTAAAATGATTCATTCTCCCTTCCTTATAATATGTACTTGGTGAAGAGGTACATTGTGACTATGGTATACGTCCTGTTCCCATTGAACTTTCAGTTTATTCATTTTTTTATTTATGTCTGCATGGACACAAGGATTCCTGTCTTATCAAATAGACTATCATCTATTGCTGTCCTGTTTTATTTTGATGTGATAAATTTCCCAGATTCAGACGATGAGAGCCCCTTTAAGATGACCCCTGTACCCTTTGACATATCCATATCATTCTTTGAAAGCGTCACTACTCTCTGGCTCATCTTGAACTTTATCTGCTCCAGTCTTAGAGAATAGCATTTAGAAACTGACCTTAGTATCAGGTCTGTTCACTGATATTGGAGTGTCAGTACTCTCAGGCCTTCTCAGTGCCCAAATGTAAAGAATAGATATATATGCAAAAACATGCATACATACACACAAAAACACACCTGCAGTATATCTATATTTATCTATATATTGGGACCCATAAGTCCTCCCTTGTATCTCTAATTCTTATCCAACTCCACAGGATTTTTTCTCTTTTTCATCATGTCAATATGTGAATTCCCTGGCTCCTACTATCCTTAATATATTTACTTTTTTAATCAAGTCCTTTCTCTATAACCTATCTCCTGTCGCTACAACCTCTGCTTGCACTCAGATGCAGTCCCCACTCCTCTCGGGTTCTGACACCCCTCACCCGGCCGTCACAAGGACCCTCCAGCTCTTCGGCCTGCTCAGGCACACTGCCCGACTCTAGTCTACCATGGCTCCCCCTCCTCCCGATAAATGCTGCCTGCTTTGGCTTCACCTACTGGCTTTTAAACTGAATTGTTAAAGGAAAGGAAAAGGAAAAGAACTGCTGGTGTAGAATTTCTAAACGGAAACTAAAATACTGCCAAACTTAGAAGCTAGAGAGCAAATCAGAGAATGAGAGGAGTGGGCTCCGGGCATGCCCAGCCTTTATACTCTGCAACAGAAAGGTCTGGATGGACAGGTCACTGATGACTGCCTCCAGGCCAGGCCTTTTTTTTTTTTTGGTATCATTAATATACAATCACATAAGCAACATTGTGATTACTAGACTCCCCCCATAACCAAGTCCCCACCACATACCCCATTACAGTCACTGTCCATCAGCATAAGATGCTATAGAATCACTACTTGTCTTCTCTGTGTTATACTGCCTTCCCTGTGCCCCCCCCACCACTACATTATGTGTGCTAATCATAATACCCTTTATTCCCCTTCTCCCTCCCTTCCCCCCCACACTCCCCCCACCACCACTCCCAGTCCCTTTCCCTTTGGCAACTGTTAGTCCATTCTTGGGTTCTGTGAGTCTGCTGTTGTTTTGTTCCTTCGGTTTTTGCTTTGTTCTTATACTCAACAGATGAGTGAAATCATTTGGTACTTGTCTTTCTCCACCTGGCTTATTTCACTTAGCATAATACCCTTTAGCTCCATCCATGTTGTTGCAAATGGTAGGATTTGTTTTCTACTTATGGCTGAATAATACTCCATTGTGTATATGTACCACATCTTCTTTATCCATTCATCTACTGAGGGACACTTGGGTTACTTCCATTTCTTGGCTATTGCAAATAATGCTGCGGTAAACATAGGGGTGCATCTGTCTTTTTCAAACTGGGCTCCTGCATTCTTAGGGTAAATTCCTAGGAGTGGAATTCCTGGGTCAAATGGTATTTCTATTTTTAGTTTTTTGAGGAACCTCCATATTGCTTTCCACAATGGTTGAACTGGTTTACATTCCCACCAGCAGTGTAGGAGGGTTCCCCTTTCTCTGCATCCTCACCAGCATTTGTTGTTCCTATTCTTTTCTATGTTGGCCATCCTAACTGGCGTGAGGTGATATATCACTGTGGTTTTGATTTGCATTTCCCTGATAATTAGTGATGTGGAGCATCTTTTCATTTGCCTGTTGGCCATCTGAATTTCTTCTTTGGAGAATTGTCTGTTCATATCCTCCACCCACTTTTTAATCTGGTTATTTGCTTTTTGGGTATTGAGGCGTATGAGTTCTTTATATATTTTGGATGTTAACCTCTTGTTAGATATGTCATTTACAAATACATTCTCCCATATTGTAGGATGCCTTTTTGTTCTGTTGATTGTGTCCTTTGCTGTACAGAAGCTTTTTAGCATGATGTAGTCCCATTTGTTCATTTTTTATTTTGTTTCCCTTGCCTGAGGAGATGTGTTCATGAAGAAGTTGCTCATGTTTATATTCAAGAGATTTTTGCCTATGTTTCCTTCTAAGAGTTTTATTGTTTCATGACTTACATTCAGATCTTTGATCCATTTTGAGTTTACTTTTGTGTATAGGGTTAGACAATAATCCAGTTTCATTCTCTTACATGTAGCTGTCCAGTTTTGCCAACACCAGCTGTTGAAGAAGCTGTCATTTCCCCACTGTATGTCCATGGCTCCTTTATTGTATATTAATTGACCATATATCCTTGGGTTTATATCTGGGCTCTCTAGTCTGTTCCACTGGTCTATAGGTCTGTTCTTGTGCCAGTACCAAATTGTCTTGATTACTGTGGCTTTGTAGTAGAGCTTGAAGTCAGGGAGCATAATTCCCCGAGCTTTATTCTTCCTTCTCAGGATTGCTTTGGCTATTCAGGGTCTTTTGTGGTTCCATATGAATTTTAGAACGATTTTCTCTAGTTCGTTGAAGAATGCTGTTGGTATTTTGATAGGGATTGCATTGAATCTGTAGATTGCTTTAGGCAGGATGGCCATTTGGACATTAATTCTTCCTATCCACGAGCACTGGATGTGTTTCCATTTGTTGGTATCTTCTTTAATTTCTCTCATGAGTGTCTTGTAGTTTTCAGGGTATAGGTCTTTCACTTCCTTGGTTAGGTTTATTACTAGGTATTTTATTCTTTTTGATGCAATTGTGAATGGAATTGTTTTCCTGATTTCTCTTTCTGCTAGTTCATTGTTAGTATATAGGAATGCAACAGATTTCTATATGATATTAGATTTAGTAGTTTTGGAGTGGATTGTTTAGGGTTTTTATGTACAATATCATGTCATCTGCAAACAGGGAGTTTAACTTCTTCCTTGCCAATCTGGCTGCCTTTTATTTCTTTGTGTTGTCTGATTGCCATGGCTAGGACCTCCAGAACTATGCTGAATAAAACTGGGGAGAGTGGGCATCCTTGTCCAGTTCCCAATCTTAAAGGAAAAGCTTTCAGCTTCTCACTGTTAAGTATAATGTTGGCAGTGGGTTTGTCATATATGTAGGCCAGGAACTTTTTATGTCAAATCTTAGGTGGCCTTTGGGGTACTGTGATGTTCTATGTTTCTAACCTTGAATGAGAGAATGGTATCACTGGAACTCCTTCCACTGGTGCTCTCTAGACCAGGTCTTCTGAACCTGGGGACCATGAGCTTTGGGGACTCTAGAAACCCCAAGTATATGCAAAGATGTGCTTTTCTCTGGTGAACCCACAACTTTCTTAAGAATCTCAAGATTCTTCAGAGCCAATATCCAGCAACATGAACTACTTGCTATACATCAAAACGTTAAAAACAGATTCAGTCTTAGTAGTAATTAAGAGCTGAAATAAAAATATTTGTTGAATAAATAAAGATGAAAAATATGTATGAAATCTGTATTAATTTCTAATTGCTGCTGTAACAAGTTACTACAGATTTCATGGCTTAAGTCAACACAAATTTATTCTCTTAGAGTTGTGGAGGTCAGAAGTTTGAAACAGTTCTTACTGGGCTAAAGTTAGGTTGACCAAGCTGTGCTTCTCTGGAATCCCTAAGGGAATCCCATTTCCTTGCCTTTTCCAGCATTTTCCAGAAGCTACCTACATTCTTTGGTCCTTCTTTCATCTTTAAGGCTGACAGCTAGTGTCATTTTCACATCTCTCTCTGACTCTGACCCTCTACCCTCCCTACTATGGGGACCCTTGTGATTATTTGGGGGCCCTCCTGGGTAATCCAGGACCATCTCCATCTCAAGATCCTTTCTTAATCACATCTGAAAGTCTCTTGTTATGTAAAGTAACATATTCATAGGTTTCAGGGATTTGAATATGGATATCATTGGGGGCAGGGCATTATTCTGCCTACCAACCTCAATATGCAAGAATTCATTGACATGTACAATCATGTATTGTTGCCCAAAACATAAATCAGTATAACACTTCTGGTGGACAGTTTGGAAAATGTGTACCAATATTTTTAAATGATATACTCCTTGACCCAGTAATGCCACCTCAGTTGTGTAACCTAAGGAGATACTTGGATACAGAGATGTATATACTAAGAAAGTCACCATACCATAGTTTATAGTACCAAAAAACTGGAAACCATGTAATTATCAATAAGTAGAGAATTGATTAAATAAAGTTCTAATACATTCATATACAAAATCTTGAGAAATTTAAAAAGACATGTAGATTTATGTTCATTAAGGATACTATCCAAGATTTATCAACATACCCACTGATATATGTGCATATGTATAAATAGAAGATCAACACTCATAGCAGTTAGCATTGTTTTATTTTTTCCGAATTTCTTATCTATAATGAACATGCATTAGTATTTTTTTAAAACAACAAGTTGAGCCTATAACTTAGCAAAGAAAGTATTGAATTCGTTTGCCCTCTCATGAAAATGGCAGTTGTCTTTGGAGGTAAAAATACATCTTGCACAGACATTTAGTGGTTTTGCTACACTGTGTGTTCTCATTGTACAGAAACACTAATGATCTCATACCCTAGACCAGGGGTTGGCCCTTGGGCTAAGTCTAGGTGACCGTCTATTTGTGAATAGTTTTAGTTGGGTACAGCCACACCCGTGTCATTCCTGTTTCATTTCTTTATTGTCTACGACTTCTTTTAAGTCACAGCAGCAGAGCTGAGTAGTTGTGACAGAGACCACACTGCCCACAAAGTCTAAAATATTTACTATGTGGCCTTTTACAAAAAAAGTTGGCCAATTCCTACTCTAGACATTTTTACCAACAATGATGAAAAGCCTTCTACTGTTTAGTTTTCAAGAAATTATTTTGACAAACTGAGAGCAGTATTTATGCACTTTATTATAAACCATTTTCTTCCATATCACCCCTGCAGAATCATAATCCAAAAATGCATAATGCAGGGAAAATCTCATTACTCTAGGGAAAAGTTCTTTCCTTCTCTATTTTCTGGAATTTCCCGGCATTTGTCTTTAGAAACCCCTAGAAGGAAAACTCTAGTGAAATGCTAATTGTACATTTTAATGTGTAGGGTATGTACCTGATAGGTTCCTGAAAAACCCACAGCCTCCCCACCACCGTGTCCTTGCTCCACCCAAGCCCCAAGCTTTCCCCTCTCTCTCCTGTCCTTGGAATGAATGCCTTTAAGAAGGTCAGTGGGGATGTTAGTTCTCAGTTCCATCACTTACACAGAGATGAGGTCAACATCCATGTTTCCAAATGCATTTTCCATTCTAGACCCTCTACCTTCACCTGATGTGAGTGTTTGGAGAATGGTAACACCCCAAAAGAGTGAATTTGATCAAGAAGTTATCTGTTCCAGGCAGAACACTACGCCCTCTGCCTCACCCAGGGCTGGCTTGCCAGGAACCCCAGGTGTGCTGAGGGGACTGCACTGATTTTAGGTCCTCTAAGTCCAGGTGATTCTTTCAAAGGTCGGATTCCAGAGAGCTGAACCTGCTACCCACTAAATGTTCCAAGGGAGTCTCTGGACCAGATATATAGAACCACGGCATATCTGGGAATGGAACAAAAAGATTAGGATCCAAAAAATTAATACCAGAAATGCAAGTTTCAAGACAAAGAGCAGGCATTGGCCCAGCTACTCTCAGATTGTTAGCTGCATGTCACCTTGCTTCAGTGGCCTTTCCAATCAGGGTGGTGGGTTTCTGACCTCTTTTCCATAGGATATCTCTATTTATGGGCCGCTCACGGACCACACGCTCTTCAGGCTTGGCTGCCAAAGGCCAGGCATCACCTGCCAGAACGTATTGCTACCCCAGCAGAAGCCTCATTACTAGTCAGCAGCGTCCTTACAAAGACCACCTCTCCTCACTCTTCCTCCTCGGTCTAAACAGCTCACAGCCCTACTTCAGCTCGCCTGTGTAAGTCTCCCCTTATTCACTTCACTCACGTTGCTTATTCTCTTTACTTTGTTGAGAAGTTTCTGGAGACTGATAGGGGAATAATCAGTTCGGGCTCTGCTCCTACTCACTCTGGAATCCCTCATCAGCAGTTGCTCTTTCCTGACTTGCCACTGAACGCTGTGACGTACCCAGCGAGGCTCCTCGGGATGCCTGCCATGAATATCAGCCATGCTTCACGTCCACTGCTGTTCTGTGGCTTCGGTTCAGCAGAAGAGAACTGAAATGGGGTGTGTATGGGGCTGTGAGCAAAGGCTCTTCTTTTGTGCCTGTGGGTTTTTCTTTCTTTGCAAGGCTCTGGCCCATAACCAGAGCCAACCCTAGGCTGAGTTCATGAAGGCATGTTGCCTCTGAGCTGCTGCTGGCTTCCTTTTTTCCCCCAGCCTAATCTGGGTATTTTCTACCTTGCCCCCCACTGGCCAGAGTGAGGGGCTGAGGACGGCTGTATTATTCAAGGGAAGCGAATACTCCGAAAGCCTGTGGCTTCTACTCTGAAGCTGTTGTTTCCTTCTCCCAGCAGTAGCACCTCTTCTTACAGAGTGCATCTTGAAGTCCTGAAATATTGTCCCATGGCAAACCAAATGTGAAACATCAGTCTCTTTCCTTGGAGAATCTACACTTAGTAGGTGTCACCCATAAACATACACAGAGAGAGAAGTTCTGAACTGGGACCCTCCTCAAAAATATGGTATGGTCCAAATTGGAGCCACTTGTGGGGTTCATTAAAAGGCCGTCTCCTCAGTGGATTGAAACCTCTTCCTCAGCTCCAGGCAGCCTGCAGCCAGGCCTCCTCTGGGGTCATCCCAGTCTTCCCTCCTGGCCGCCAGCTAGCACCTGCCAGCAGCCTGAGGGTAGAGTCAAGCAGGGACTTATAAACCCAGAAATTTGAAACTTTAAAAAAATGCTGATGTGTTTTTAAAGGTGTGCTTTATGCCAAGAGCCTGCTGTCAGAGAAGGACACATGGGAACTCTGTATTATCCTCGAGATAGCTTCAGTCCCAATCAACATTACTGTGAATATAAAGAAATTGGACCCGTTGCCTAAAGCCCCCTTCCCCGGGAGGTGGCCCAGTCAACCCTGGGTAAGCCTGTTATTCAGACCTGCCAAACTCAGACACAAAATCCTGTTTTCATAGCCGAGACATTATATGTGCAGACAACGTAAGTGGCGCCTCACCATCCTTACCTATAAGGGAATAACCAGGTTCTAAGATACAGATGAGGGCAGTGACCAAGCCGTAACCAAATCATTTGGAGAAGGTAAGGCCGTAATCAAGTCATGAATCTGGATGCAGCTACTTCCCTGCTGAGAAGCATATCAGGTTCTTCCACCAGATGCCCAGGAGCATGGAGACATTAGCAAACCCCTGCCAGTGGAAACCCAAAGCTTGCCCTAGGGGTAAAAAGACATTAGGGGAATGGAAAATGGGCTTCTGTAGTTGCTTTTTTCCAGGAATGTTTTAAAGTTAGTTTTCTTTGGGCAAATGTACATGGGAATAGTCTTGGCCTGGTTGTTTGACCAGCTTTTTGGGAGGTCCCAGCAATCAGAGTAAAAATTAAAGTTGCGTGTCTTCTCCCACAGCCTCCTGGGGTCCAGCTGACAAATGGGGAGTAAGGAGCTGAGTTTTTTCCACTGTGAATTAATCATGTCTCTCGGCATGCTGCCTGGTGCCAGTTCCCACTCATTCTATGCTACTTTAGAGACCGTCTCTATCACCCAAGAAAATGCCAAACCTGAGAGGAGAGGGGGCCAAACACGCAGGGAGGCTGCTTCCCCGCTCGGTCCAGTCACCCCGTGGCTTGAGAGTGAGGCCAGGACACCCTGCGTCCTGCTCAGAATGGAGATCCCTCCATCAGTGTCAATGGATGAGTGTTTTCCAGTTTTGTAAGATTAAATTAAGGGAAGGACTCCCAGACCGACTACACCAAGTGCCAAGTTTCATCCCAACACACATCATTTTTATAGTAAGCTTTAACTCCGTGAAAAATACAGGATTATAATGGAAATGCTGGCAGGCCTGGAGCCAGCTCATGAAGTAACCGTGCCACGTCTTTAATATTTTTACCCAGTATGTCCTAATCTGCCACAGCTTTCTTTCCCTTTAGATAGCAGTTAAATAAGTGAAAACCTCCAGAGCACTACTTTTTTCTCCTCTTTTAGTCTCTATCCCCATTTTCAAACCTTTCGTCTTTATGATCCTCATTCAGCCCAATTACATTTTTTGCCCTGTACCATCAAGCCCAGCTGCCTTTTTCTGAGCTATCTGGGTGGGAAGGGAGGAGAGGAGGGAGAGAATGAACTCTGAGCTGTGGCCTTGTCCTTTAAGTCTAAGAGCTCATGAAAATGAACTCTGCCTGTGTGCTTCACTCAGGTGACAGCTAAGGACTGCCTGGGTTTGCTTGACCTACTCTGCAAAGGAGCCCGTATATTCTCAGCAGACTGGAAATCCTGCGGTTCTGCGGCCCTTCAGTTCAACAAAAATGATGAGTAATGACCGTGATAAGTTCAGAGATTTTTTTCTAGACAGGTGCCTCAAAGGCAGCCCGGTGCCCCCAGCTTTAGGGTGAGCCAGCATTGCCCGGAGGGTGCCAGGAAGTGGGAATCAGGGCCACCAGTCCCCCCACTTTGCTTCCCCTATGTTTTCCTCATCTGTTGAATCAGGCTGTACCCTTGAGTAGGACTATTTTGGTTGCAGAAACCAACATGAAATGGGAGACAAAGGTGAAGAAAGTCAGTGAGGTCAATGGGACTAATTAGGGATGTCAACTAGTGGCGGGTAACAGCTACACTGACTCCCAGAGGATGCAATTTCATATATAATTTGATTTTCTTATTGTGCATATCTCCCCCCTTCTAAATTGTTATCACTCTCCATTTAATGTGTTGTTGTTTTTTTTAAAAAGAAGGTGAAACTAGCAGGCAAAACCCTCATACATATGTGAATCATACCTGGCTTTGACTCAATTTAGAGCCACAGTGGACCTAGGAATGGAGGCCTAAAGGCAATATTTTCTTTCACTGGTAAAGAAGGGTTGATAGGGGGAAGCTTTTTGCTGCCAGAATTCTCTTACTCAGTCAGCCTTCCCAAGCACTGCTTCCTCTTCAGACACCTAACCAACTCAAGACCCATAGTAACTGAGGTCTAAGGAGAGCGCACTGTCATTCTCTGCTGACTGACTGTTTCCTGCAGTAGGCATTGAAGTTGGGAGGATGGAAATGGCCAATATTCATGTAGCTGGGAGGGAAACAGAGAGAGAGATGCTAGGCTGATCATGAAACACTGTTAATGTCCTCTTGGAGCAAAGGAGGTGGGGGAGCGGTTCATTATGTGGCCTCTGCGGCCGAGCGGAGCACATAGCACAGGGTCCTGGCGTCCTTGTAACCGGCATACAGAGAGACTGCTCGCCTTCAAAAAATGACTGATACTTCTTTTACTTTAACAAATGAGAGGTGTCTGTGGTAGAAAGGAATCCTTGTTACAAGCCAGGTTTTCGCATTAGCAGTGAAACATGAATAATTATTCACTGGGAACATATACTGTGGGAATTCATGTCAGATTCCTTATTTTGATTATTGCTATGGCAAACCTCAGAGATCACTGGGTATGCATAGAGACATGCATATAAATATGTATATAAAAGCACAGAGGCCTGTACTACCTGTGTACAGAGGATATCCATTCTGAGAACAAAGTTAAGTTTTTAAGAGTATAAGCTATGTACTCAGTTAAAGGCATTGAAGGACAGATAAACGATGGAAAAGGCAGGTGACTGGCAATTTTGTTCATTTATTTTAGTTATGATTAGTTTCTTTGGGTCTTTAATTTCCTTTTACTGTTCAAAGTAGACTTTGCTAAGAGTATTTTCAGTCCAAGAATGGGCACTCACACTTAGGAGAATTATATTCTCTATGGTTGCTGTCCAGATGTAAAGAAAAATACAATAACTTGTATAGCAAATGGTTACTGCCTCAGTAAGGAAAGAATATTTGAGATTGTCAGGATGTACATTCAGCAACCTATAACAAAGACCCACGAGTAGTCAACAAGACAGGAGTATTCCGGAGGAAGACAGTGACATTCTAGACACGGTCTGGCAACCGACCATGTCATCTAGGGACCTTGGCAAAATGTTTTTAACATCCTGGAGTATTGCCCTTATCCACTGAAGCCAAGCTGGTTTGCTCCACAGAAACGTTCTCAATAGCAGGATAGAGGAAGGGGGAAGAAGAGCAAGTTCATTTCTTTCAAAGACATGTCCCAGGAGTGATACACATCACCCTCCCTCTCATTTCACCAAGCGTAATTACGTGGCCCACACCTTATTGCAAGGGTGGATGGGAAATTTCTCCATTCCTGTCAGCTGTGTACCTAACTGAAATTCTGTGGTTCCTTTGCTCTAAGGAGGAGAGGATAGCTAAGAGAGAATAACTAGCAGTTTCTGCCATACAGGGCCACCAAACTACAGTTGTTGGAATCAGGAGTGACAGAAGTACAGATGAAAGTGATCTCTGACTTCAACAGAGCTGAATGCATAAAGGTGAACCTACCAGCAGGAACTTGTAAATTAGGCAGATTACAAAATATTTGAGTTAACATCTGCAGAGAGCAGGCTAGAACAGCGAATTTTTTTAACTTGTTAAACCTTATAGAAAAGCATAAAGCTGAATAAGCAGAATATGTGAAAAGCAACTGTTTGGCCACTGAGTCATTCATGATGATCAATGATTATGCAATGCAAACATGTTTTTTCCTTTGTATTATGGATAATGGCATATATATGCAAAGTATACAGAACAACATGATGAACCCCCATGCACTTACAACCAGCTTCAATAAACAACATTCTGCCATTTCTATTTTATTTGTATTTCCACCTGTTTCACAGCCCCTCCCTAATATATTATACTTTAAGGTAAAATTTACATACATTAAAATGCACAACCCCTAACCATACTTTTTTGACAGAGACACCCATGTAACTATATCCTGTCTAATATATGTTTGACCATATAATGTTTTTTACCAGTCTTTTTTCCCTTTGGTTCATTCTGGCCAATTTGTATTACTACATCTCCAATTTCACAAATCTTTTTTCTGTGATATTTAATCTTCTATAAATCCTATCTAGTGAATTTTTCATTTCATAAAATACGTATTTCATTTTTAGAATTTATTTTCATAACTTCCATTTTCTTCCTCACCGTGTGCATGTTTTCCTTTAAATACTTAACTTTTTTTTTAATATCCTGTTTTAATATCCTTGCCTACTAACGCCATCATTCCTATAATATCTAGATCTGTTACCACTGGCTAATTTTTGTCTTGGTTATGGGTTGTATTTTCATGCTTCTTGACTTATCAAATAATATTTGATTGAAAGCCAGACAGTAAGTTTTAAATCATTAGCTATCTGGATTTTGTTGTCTTCTAGAGATTGTTGGATTTTCTTCTGTTAAGCAGTTAACTAATTCAAAGCTTAATTTTTTTTGAGGCTTGATTTTAAGCTCGGTTAGGGCAGCTCTAGAGTAGCATTTACTCCAGGGCCCTTTTCGGATATCTCTACCGAATGCCCTAGATGATCAACTAGTTTGTTCCACTTTGGCTGCTCTGAAGTTGAAGGTCTTCCAGTTGTTTTTGAGCTTTGGGAAATGGTAAACTTACATCTCCCTGGTTGTCTTTGTTCAATGTCACACAGTTTCACCCTATGCATTATATCTTCAACTGGGCAAAATTCAAGATGAATTTATGCAGATTTTGGAGCTCTTTTATGTAGCACCCTCATCTCTGGAATTCTCAGCAACTTGCAACAGCCTCATCCTCCTTGAACTCTGCTCTTTGTCTCATCAGTTCATCCAGACTGCTGTGCTCTGCTTGTGATAGTTCTCTGTTGCGGGTTTGTTACCAGAGAGCGGATTGTGGAATTGGTTCTTGTCTTCTCAAAGGAAAGAATTCAGTCAAGAGACCCAATAGAGAGTTAAAGTTGCAAAGGGCTTTTTTATTTAGCAAAGCAAAAGGAAAGTATGCTTCTAAGACAGAGGAGCGTGCTGTCCCTGAGGGTGGGTAGCAGCCCTTCAGGTGTAACATTCTATCTTTTTATGGGGGGGGTTACCTGGTTTCTTCCCTCCCATTTTTTCATTCTCACACCATCCTGTGGATCTGCCTTGGTTCTTCCCCTTCAGACTCTTTGCACAAGTTCGTGTTCATTGTTCTTCCCATGAGCGCCTAAGGGAAACCCAGGTGTGGCCAAAACCCCAATGTAAATGATATTACAATGGCCTCTGCATTATGAGCGGACGAGGTTTTCCTTAAATGCACATGCCCCAAAACTGGGAAAGTTCCAGTGACCCGCATCTTTTGCTCATCAGTTTGTGCTGGACCACAAAAGGAGTTGGTCTCTGGGCAGAGACGGGGAGGAGACTGGGTAGTCTGCCACCCTCCTTTCTCCCCTAATGTTCACATCTATCTAGCTGTCTACTCTAACAGGTTGAATTGTGTCCCTAACAAAAGATGTGGAAATTCCTAAAATTCAGTACCTGTGAATGTGACTGTATTTGGAAATAGGTGCTTTGCAGATGGTCAAGTTGAGATGAGATGATTAGGGTGGACACAAATCTAAAAGGACTGGTGTCCTTACAAAAAGGGGATATTTGGACACAGACATTCTCTTAAGGGAGAACTCCATATGACCATGAAAGCAGACTAGAGTGATGCGTCTACAAGTCAAGGAACACCAGATTGCCAGCAAGCCACCAGAATCGAGGAGACAGGGATGGAACAGGTCATTCCTCACAGCCCTCAGAAGGAAATAGCACTGCTGACACTTCAAGGAAGCCAGGAAATTCATAGGGCTCACCTCATCTGTTTCCCATCTTTCAGGGATCATAGTTCCCTACCGTCTCTTTGTCTAATGTCTGAAAACAGGGTCTAGCTTTCTGATTGTTTATGGCAAAAGAGTAAACCCAATTCTTGTTACTCCATCATGGCTTACAAGATTTTTCTTTAGCTACTAACTTCAACAGTTTGATTATGATGTGCCTAGGTGGTTTATTAGCCTTATTGGAACGTCATGGTTTTCTCAAAATATGAGAGGTTTGGATGTTATTTTTTCCAATATGTTTTGTGTCTCATTTTCTTCTGTCCATCTGGGACTACAATTACACCTATATTAGACCTTTTAATATTTTCTGACAGGTCCATGAAGCTCTGTTTATTTTCCTTCAATTTTTTTCCCCTCTTTTCTTCACATTGGATGATTGCGAACTATCTTCAGGTTCACTTCAAGTTCTCCTGCCATCTCTAATTTTCCATTAAATTTTTCATATTTTTATACATTTCAGTTCTGGAATTTGCCTTTATAGTTGCTACTTCTCTACTGAGATATGCTGCCTGTTTATTTATTTATCACATTTGCATATTTTCCTTTAAGTTCTTTAGCATATTTATAATAGTTGCTTTAAAGTCCTGTGCAATCATTGAAACATTTGCATCTCAGGACCGATGCAATCTCTGTTTCTCTTGAGTATGGGTCACACTTCATCATCTCTAGTGATTTTTTACTGTATCCTGAACATTATAAATGATGTAGAGATTCTGGATTCTGTTATGTTCCTCTGAACTGTGTTTATTCTTGTTCTAACAGGCAGTTAATTTGACTGGTCTCAAATTCCAACCTCCATCTTCCCTGCCATGGGCACCAAGTGAATTGTCCATTCTGTTCTTTCAGCTTCTATCTGCTTTTCTGCTGGGTCACCTGGAGTTTGCCTACTAAAAATTTGGGTAGGACTTATGTAGATTATGAGGTTTATTACCTCTGTGACTCTTCCAGGATTTTTCCCCTTAAATTGCCAGCTTTTCTAACAGCCACTAGACTCTCTTCTAACATCTCAAGCCAATAAAGTTATAAATTTTACAGCTCCCTGAGCCACATGGGCGTTGAGGAATTTCCTCAGGCAGAAAGCTGGCAAATCATACCTGTTGCAGTTTCTGAGTTTCTAGAGTAAACCCCCTTCCTTTTTCTGCCACTGCTTTTGGTGACTCTTCAGTGCTTTCAAAAAGTTATTGTTTCATGGGGGACATAGGGGGCATGGGGGGATGTGTAGATTTTATGATTGTTACCCACAGTAAGGTTAGTCCAACCAAGTTATTCACCATTACTGGAAGCTAGAATCCCCAGTCAAGTTGTTTTAAGAGTTTTCTGGCCACGATCTACTCTGTTCCTGTTTTGCAACATTTGAGGTATTCCTATTCACCCTCTTCTTTAATCCTTTATCTTCTTAATAACCTAGTTGTTCAAGAGAGGTAAATTCTTAAATTAGATAAATAAATATACATGACATTGAATGGGAAGTTTTAATCATACACTTTTATTTCCAGTTTTAGTAACTTAGAATTTTGGATCATTCAAACATGAGTTAGAATGAAGTTACCTGTACCTAACTGGAGATGGGAGTATTATGGGAAAAATGTTCAATTATTTTAATTAATTCTTATTAGTCACTTATTTTCTAACAACTTGTGTAACTCTTTCCTTTCTAGATTTCCATGTCACAGTCTCAATTTTCCTCCTGTCTCTCAGACTCCTTTAATACCTCATCTTCCTTCTTCAGTCACTGCATGGTAGAGTTTGCCACTGTTTTGTCCTGAGGCCTGCTCCCTTTTCATATGGAAGACTTCAGTGAGATCAGTTCCCAAAATCTGTGTCTCTAGTTCTTACCTCTGAATTTAACTTCCATTTTTACCCTTATCATGTTGATGGATTTTTCTATCCTGTGGTTCCATCACAACCTTTAAAGTCAATATGCTTAAAAATAAACTTCTCTCTAGGGGTGGGCTAAGGAATAGCTTCTCTTCCTGACTTACCTGCTTCTGTTAATTGTCATCCTAGTGTACCAATCTCTTTAGCTTCTCCTCTTTGCCTCCATCCCTCCCCTCCTCACTTCTGGGTAGAACTACCTTTGCAAATATGTTTCATTATTTGCCCACATCTAAACTGATATCCTAGACTCCTCTTCGTCTTAAGCTAGTGTATCTTGCAAAGAACCACCTTAATGATCTTCCTAAAGCCAGCCTAGAGCATATCATTCCTTCTCGCCAGAAACCTGCAGGGGCTCCCAAGAGACTATTCTAGTCATCAAGACCCTCCCCATTGCAACTCCCACCCACCATGCCAGCCTTTCCATATTCCAGTCAAGTCAATTAGTCTTTTTTTTTTTTTATGCCACACCACCAGATTTCTCATCTTTGCGCCTTTGCTCACACTGTTTCTTCTATACTGCCCTCCCCTGCCTATTTTCTGTCCCTGGTCTTTGCTTATCTTAATCCTAACTAACTTCCATTTAGAACATCTTTTCCGTGAGCCCCTTCTTTGGCATAGTTTCACTACACATTGATCTGAGCAATATGGATTGAATAAGCCTATTTTACCCTTAGCATTTGGCTGTTTGGGGGAGGAAGAAAGAAGGGTGAGGATGATAAATTAGAGATGATGTTGAGAAATCTTGGAACCTAAAAGCATCTTAAAGATCATCTAATTCAGTAGTTCCCATTGGTGGAGTCTTCTTATGCGAAAGCCCAATATATAATCCTGCTGTGATTGAAATGGGGGTAGGCCCTAAAGCCCTACCAATGCTGATTCCCTCTCAAAGTCTCCTCCCCGGGTACCTCTGCAGACCCCTAGGGCCCCAGGGAACATCAATTTGGAAATCAATAAGTGAAAAGCTATCATTTATTGTTTATAAAACTGAAGCCAGAAAACCCTATCAGAATCGACAGTTCTCTCCAAGAGTCATGAATCTGTGTAACTGCATTTGAAAATAACAAAATTGCTTTTCTTTTTAAAACCTCCTATAAAACCTGTCTCCACCCTGACAGGCCTCACAATGAAAGGCATTACTAGGAAGGCAGTCACTCAAAGACATCCGTCTGTCTTAGCTGCTGCTCCTCAGAGGGCTTTCTCAAGTTGAGAGTCGGGAACTCCACATCAGTGGCAGCCCTTATGCCTACCCTGGGAAGGAGCCCTGCCCTCTTCTTTTCCCCAATAGGAGAACCAGGCTGAGAGGCACTGGGGACAAGTACAAGACCCAAGGCCCAGATGGCTCAAGGGAGGTGTCCTGGCTGCTCACCAGGGCCTCTGATTCCAAGACGGAGGGAGGATTTTGAATGTAATTGTTATTCAGATGCACCTCCTAGTCAGCTAAGATTTCTGGCTCCTAGATGAGTAACATCATCAGCCACAGAAAACCGCCTGAGGTGTCTAAAAACCCTCTCAGAAAACCCTAATGGAGTTAGAACAATGAAGGTTAAGCTAAATATGAGAGATGCCCTGGCCAGCTATCTCATTTCCTTGAGGATAGAAAGGTTCTTATTTATCAACTTAGACTCTATCAGCCTCCCTAGGGCTGTGTTCCCACTGACCAAACAGAGTAATTCATGGAACCAGAATCTCAATAGTGTAAGGCACCTTTTTCTTCTTCAAAGGCAGATGTGATAGGAAGACATATATTTGCCCGTTTAAGTCAATCTGAAAAGCTGTACTTGTTTCCACCTTCATTTTTTAAATCATACTGTTTGAGTAGATAAATATACAGTTTTCCTGCCTCGTATTAGAAAATGAAATCAGCAGCTGACTCCAGACTGTATTTGGACTAGACAGGATGGGTGCTGCTAATCCCAAGAGCTCTCCAGGGGACTGACTGCTATACCCTTCCCCCCAGGGCCATTCCCACCCCCATTTCCTACCAGGATAATAATGGCACCACCATGGACCTCCTGACATAGAAATGCATAGATGCCACCAGGAACATGCAGAAACAGCTCTTCCTGAGAATCTGAATAAGATACAAGTCAGGTGAGAGATGGGTCAGCACACAGGTAGAAACTGCCTTACCCCAAGCCTTGGCTCCATAGGCCAAGAACTGCTGGAAACCGCCCTCCCTATCCCTAGGTGTATCCAGTTAGCTATAACCAAAAAAACAAAAACAAAAAATCTGCATTTTTTAAATCCCCAAGACTCCATGACTTAAAATAACAGCCCTGCATTCTTACTGATATTACTCATTTATTCTGACTAACCTAAACTTAACTTGGCTTGGATGAGTTGGCCTTTCTTCACATTACTCTCACCCTCCTCTGGATCATCAGGCATGTTCCTCTACTGGTGATGGCAGAGGCATCAGAGCAAGCAAAAACTCACAGGTCTCTGGAGGTCTAGGTTTGGAACTGGTCCACCAGCACATCAGCCTCATTTGTTCTATTGTGGGAAAATACACGTAAAATTTACCATTTTAACCATTTTTTAAGTTACATTCACATTGTTGTGTAACCATCACACTTTCCCTCTCCAGAACTTTATCATCATCCCAAACTGAAACTCTATCCATTAAGTAATGACTTCTCATTCTCCCCTTCCCCTAGCAATCCCCATTCTAGTTTCCGATTCTGTGAATTTCACTACACTAGGTACCTCATATAAGTGGTGACATACAACACTTGGCCTTTTGTGTCTGGCTTCTTTCATTTAATGTTTCCGAGATTCAATAATAATATCCATCACACAAGTGTACCGTATTTTGTCATTCATCCATCCATGTTCATTGTATTGTTTTCACCTTTTTTGCTCTTGTTACCAGAGACAGGTCCTTGGTCTCATCACAAGAAAGAATTTAAGAATGGGCACAGAAGCAGTTGAGTTTTAGGGATTTATTTGGAGAATAAGAGTTTAAAGAAAAGCCAGAGTAAGTGCCTGCAAGTTGAGCATGGGCCGACCCAGAGGGGGTTGCTTCAAAGAAACTATAGGGAGCCTTTTTATGTAGAGGAAGATGAATATTTACTCAGTGGGGATAGGCTTCAAAGGGAACAGGCAGGGTCTTCTAGGGCTTGCCCCACCCTCACATTGGGCAGGGGAGTTTGGGACTATATTTGGTTCTCATTGGAACTGTCATGGCATGAGGAGGCATGATTTTCATTATGTTAATGATGAAGGGGCATGATTTTTATGATGTTGATGAGTGTATAATTATTTTGGGGTGAAGTTTGGGTCAGCTTTTCCTCCATGTTGGAACCAGCCGGTTTTGGCTGGTCTGTTGTCTACATTCTCACTCTCCACACCCCTCACCAACAGCTTACAGGAATGCGTAGAATGTAAACATCCAGCCAAGTGTAAACATCAGCTATCTGTAGACAATGGACCAAAGTCCCCATCCCCCTTCCCTGCTCTTGTCTGGCTGTCTACCAACGCTATCATGAATAATGCTATGAACACGGATGTACAAATAGCTCTTTCAGTCCCTGTCTTCAGTTCCTTTGGGCATATACCAAGAAATTGAATTGCTGGATCATACAGTAGTTCTACATTTACTTTTTTAAGGAATTGCCATGCAGTTTTCCACAGCAGCTGCATGATTTTATATTCCCACCAGCAATGCACAAGGGTTCCAATTTCTCCACATCTTTGCCAACACTTGTTATTTCATGTGTGTTTGTTTGTTTTTAAGTAATAACCATCCTAATGGATGTCAAGAGGTCTCTCATGGTGGTTTTGAATTGCTTTTCCATAAACCAATTAGTGACATTGAGCATTTTCTCATGTGCTTACTGGCCATTTGTGTATTTTTGGATTAATGTGCACTCAAGTCTTTTGACCAATTTTAATTTGGCTGTTTGTGTTTATTGTTGAGTTATAGGAGTTCTTTATATAATCCCTTATCAGGTCTATGATTTGCACATATTTTCTGTGGGTTGCCTTTTCACTGTGGTGTTAGTGTCCTTTGATGCACAAAAGCTTTCAATTTCAATTGTGTCCAGTTTACCCATTTTTTCTTTCTTTGCCTGTGCATTTAGTATCATATCCAAGAAATCACTGCCAAATCCAGTATCATGAAGCTTCTGCTCTATGTTTTCTTCTAAGAGTTTTATACTTTATGTTTAGGTCTTTGATTCATTTTGAGTTAACTGTTTTATACGGTGTAAGGCAAGGATCTGACTTCATTTTTACACGTGGATATATAGTTTTCCCAGCACTAGCTGTTGAAAAGTCTACCTTTCCCCATTAAATGGTCTTGGCATCTGTATTGAAATAATTTGACATATATGCAAAAGTTTATTTTGAAGCTCTCTGACTATATATAGGTCTGTATGTCTTTATACCAGTACTGTATTGTTTTAATTACTGTAGCTTTGTAATAAATCAGGAAGTATGAAGTTTCCAACATTGTTCTTTTTCAAGATTATTTTCACTATTCAGGGTCCCTTAAAATTCCATATGAATTTTAGGATGGATTTTTCTAGTCTGCAAAGAAAGAGTCATTGGGATTTGGATACCCATTGCATTGAATCTGTAGTTCACTTTGGGGAGTATTGACATCTAAAAATATTAATTCTTCCAATCCATGAATATGAGATACCTTTCCATTTACTTATGCTTTAATTTCTTTTAGCAACATTTTTTAGTTTTCAGTGTATATATCTTTCACCTCCTTGGTTAAGTTTATTCTCAAGTATTTTATTCTTTTTGATACTGTTGTAAATGGAATTGTTTTCTTAATTACTTTTTCAGATTGTTTACTGTTAGTATAAATATATGACTCATTTTATTGGCCAAAGTAGTCACGTAGCCAAATCCAAAGTCATGGGAGGGCACTGCAAAGTTACATGGCAAAGTGAGTCAGTACAGAGAGGAGTGAAGAATTGGGTCCTGTAAGAACTACATCCATCCTGAGCTTCCTAGTTCCTATAATATAATACAATTTTTCCAGGCCCTTCTTCAAAGTAGTCTGCTCCACCTCCTTCAACCTACACAAATTATAGTGAAAACTGCGGGGTGGGGGTGGGCAGAAGGCAAGGGAATAAAAGAAGTGAGCAAAGGAAGGAGATAACAAGGTGCTTAGGCAAATTGCAAGCACCCAGCTTAACAAGTTGCAGGTGTGGGTGAAAGAACACACGGCAAGGAATCAAAAAACCTACCACTTGATCTTGGGAATGACTCTTAACATCTCTGGGACTCAGATTCCTCCTCTGTGGTGGGCCAGATGATCTCTAAGGGCCTTTCCTGTGTTAACACTGTCCTATACAAATTCTAACAGTGTTGCTCCCAGAATAGAAACGAAGCTAATATTAATTTTAAAATTCCCTCTCTGTACAGATCCATAGACACACACATCCATGCAGATGGCCATCTTTATGCCTCATATAGCTCATCATTTCTGCCTTATGTCTCAGTTTTATTACTGTGCTTTTTTTTAATCCTATACCAGTTAAGATTTCCTTGCAAGAAAAAAGATAGTTTTAACTGTCCCTAGAACAGTATGCACCAAATCGATATTTTTGCTAACTGAACTGAGAGAAAATCTCCAGTATCTTTTTTTTTAATTGAAATATAGTTGACATAGTATATTTTCAGGTGCACTACACAGTCATTCAACAATTTATATATATTATGAAATGCTGTCATCATACAAAGTTATAATATTGACAATACTCTGTATTTTGCATTTTCAATATCTGTAATTTTGAATGATATATCATCTGTTTTAAATAATTTTCTGTAAAACCTAAGTTTCTGGAGACACAAAATAGCAAGTTAAGCAAATACTCTAAAGAAAATGAGCTTTCCCTCACAGTTGCAATCAGTTTATTTTACTAATTCTTTGCTACAAAAGCTTGAGTAGGTACAATATCTTGTTTAATATTTGAGAATTTTAATGTATCAAAGTATGTTCTCTGACTATGGAGATAAGTGTAATATTATATGTGCCCAATGGAGGCTTGGTAAGAGTTGTCAGAAGGCCCAAGTTCTTGACTTAAAGAGAAATGAGATCAGTGTTTAAAATTGTTTTTCTACTCTTTGGCTTGAAAATCAGAGAGTAAAATGGAAGCAGATATTAGACTTTTACCAATTAAGGTGTGGTTCTTAACTATTACTATATAGTATGTATTTTTTCAGCTCATTGCATTTGAAATAATTTCAGTATAAAATTGATGTAGGAACTAATTCACTTGAAAAAATGTTCAATGAGTAAATATTAATTGCTTCATTTTTTTAAGGTCAGTATAGGGACATAGATAGAAATAAGCACTTTGTGTTCTCCAAGAATTTTTACTTAATTGAAATAAATAATAGTCACCTTCCTAGAATCTGAGGGAATAAAAACATGTCCTGTTTGCTTGGGAGTGACAAGCACGAGAAAAATGTCACGGATAAGGCTACATGGTATGATGGCCTCTAGAGCCCCAGAGACAGTCAGACAGCTCATCAGGAACGTGTCCCTCTTGGCTTTACCAATGGCTTACTCTCCTCTCCTCCTAGGCTGCCCCGTCAAGGGTCACCCTACCCCCAATATCACCTGGTTCCATGGTGGCCAGCCAGTTGCCACTGTCACAGGACTGAAGCATCATATCTTGGCAGCTGGACAGATTCTCCAAGTTGCAAATCTCAGTGGTGGGTCTCAAGGAGAATTCAGCTGCCTTGCTCAGAATGAGGCAGGAATGCTCATGCAGAAGGCCTCTTTAGTGATCCAAGGTAAGAAACCTACAGGCTTTGGATGCCTGACTCATTTTTGAATAAGAGAGCCTACCTAGGAATCTAATTCTCTAGTAAAACAAAGTGCCTTCTGATTTCCAGCAGTTGCTAGAGCATGAACACTAAAGCTGAACCATGTTTCCATACAATGAGGCCCTTCAGAAATGCCACCAGGCCCCATTTCAGCAGAACCTGGGAAAGTCAGTACTGTGTTCATAACAGGCCCTCTGCTCATAATGTTGGGGCTTCTTAGAACCGGGGAAACACCACCATATATCACAGTCGAATGTGTTTCCTTTATGCTAGTTTAATTAGGAAGGTCATGCATGCATGCACATACATATGCCCACAAAGTCACCTGTTAGGAAAATGCAAGTGTTCTCTGTTGGTTTGGTTGAAAAATACCTCTTGATCTGAGCATCTGAGTTACTGCTTCCGGCCTTGGAAACTCGGGGCTGGTGCTGGTACCTGCTGATCATCCTGAAGAGTCTTCAGCGGCAGTCACATGCTGAGTGCCTTCCAGGCACGCTCCTGTAGCCCTGTCAGAGAGCAGACTGAGAAGCCTGTGGCTCATGCACAAACCTTGCAGAACACAGGCGGGTCAGAAAGCCCTTGGGAGGGGCCTGGCATTAGCTGCACCAAGAAGGAATTGTGAATGAGCCCAAAACAGTAGGAGTGGAGCCTAAACTGGCCTTGTTATAGAAACTAAGTGAGGCTTTTGAGTTTTCCATAGGTTAGTCTACCTGTGGCCTATGGGATAGTTTTAGGAAAAGCAAACTTCTACATATATTCCAAAATCAAGGATTCTGTGGGGAGGGACAGAATTTTATGCCAACATAGCACATAAGGTGGGAGATTATTCTGAGAACAGGTTTTCTCCTCGAACATCCTCCCTGCCCTTTGGTTTTCCAGACAGGAAAGTACATGTTCCATTTTCTTCAGTCCGCCATTCTCTGCTGCAAGCCGGAAGCCAGTGCCTAGCTGCGAGATTTGTAATACACAGCTTTGCAAATAAGCACTCACAATTTACCAGCCCACAGTTACTCAACAGCTTTCCTACCAGTGAATCCCAAACCCCCAAATAGAAAATTCAAAGAAATTGCCTTTCTTACTGACATCGCGGTCTCACATAAATGAGAACTCTGATGGGGCTATTTCTTTGGTGGCGTCTTACACAGTCCAACTTAACGGGCACTTTTAAATATGATTGTTAAGTATCTGATATTTTTACATCTCCTTGCTGAGAAGTAAAGTTGCTTTCTTCTTCCACCTCTGATCCTCCTCCTGTGACAGATTACTGGTGGTCCGTGGACCGACTGGCGACCTGCTCGGCCTCCTGTGGAAACAGGGGTGTACAGCAGCCCCGCCTGAAGTGTCTCCTGAACAGAACTGAGGTCAGCCCTGCTCACTGTGCAGGGAAAGTGCGCCCTGCTGTGCAGCCCATTGCCTGCAACCGGAGAGATTGCCCTTCCCGGTGAGTGGCAGATGCTGTCTCAGGCCTCCCCACTGCCAAGGCCCCCTGAGCAACCCCACCCCCAATCCTCAGGCTATAGCCCCTGGGGTAATGGACGGGCTTAGAGCTGGCACCAGCGTGGCACCGTGAGCCCATGGGGACTCGAAATGCCCGTTTACTACCTATCTTGTAGGCAAGCTGACAGCCAGCCCTTGTCTAGCACTACAGGGGGAGAGATGCCGAGTGCAAGGGAGGGGGCCTGCCATCCAAGGAGCCGGTCTCTCGTGTAGACAGGCCTCTCCACTGTGCAGGAAATACCCTCGGAGGGGCTGCTTCACCACTCAGTGAGCTAAGGGCTGCCCAGGCATCCCGAGAGCCTGAAAGGGCCTGTTCAGGGAGCAGGAGCAGCCCAGGCCTGGCAAGAGATGGGCAGAATGCCCTACAGTAAGGAACCGGCGCTCCCGTTTGGGGGTAAGAGATGGACTGGGTTGCAGTTGAAGTGCTGTGGGATAGAGATTGCTGGCTTCTCCCCCAGCCCCTTCCCTTTCTTCTGACTTTAAAAACTGCTGACCAGTACCTGAGCTGATGAAATCTTATCCAGCCCAGAATGACACCCCCAGTCTCTGCCTCTTACATCTTCCTCAGGCTTTGAAAAGCTGTTCTGCCCCCTGAGCAACCCCACCCCCAATCCTCAGGCTGTAGCCCCTGGGGTAATGGACGGGGACGGGCTTAGAGCTGGCACCAGCCTGGCACCCAGAGCCCGCAGGGACTCGCTAGGCCCCGAAATGCCCCTTTACTACCTAACTGTGGACTTTCCTACACTGTGAGGCAACAGCTTTGTGTTTTGCCAGCTGAGGCATAAGGAGCAGCTGAAACCAGGAGAGACTCAATGAAATATGAAGCACACTCGTTAATATCAGCAGTTTGACTCACTGACGGGAAGGTTTCCATGGGAATGAATGATTAATGTCCTTTTATACCCTTCCTGAACCGTAACATAGTCCGCACCTCTCCTTTCTCAAACTGCCCCCGCCCCCACTCCTGCCCCTGAAAAATTGCTGAAATGTATATTTGGAAGTAAAAGTTGGTTGAAATGCAGGCGTGACATTCACCAGGGATATGAGAGACTGGAAGACTGCCCTTGCCAAGCATTTTGAAATGAAGAAGAGGTCTTGGACATGCCAGGGACTCTTTTGATTTGCTGTGCTGATGTTCAGAGTTAATCAGCCTCATTTGCTTCTGCAAATGAAATAATGGCTGTGTCTGCTCCGGTCTCAGTGCCCCCAGGAGCTCTCAAACTCCTCCGGCCTGCTTCCTCTGTGGCTCTGCTCCTCTGGGTAGGAAATCTGCATGCAGTCATCTCTCTCCAGGGCAAATGGAGCAGAGAAGTTCCACCGAACTACATAAGTCACAGATCCAGATTCAGGAGGAATTCGCTCCATATCCCAGCCACTTGCCTCTCCTGAGAGCCGGCTTGGCGCCACTAGCTTAGGAAGTGGCCACAGGTTCACCTTCGCCTGGTTTTCCCGCCAGGCTGCTTGGGCACTTCGGAGCCTTCTCTGAACACAAGCATCACCCCAGTTGTCTTTTTTAATAGTACTGGAAAGTCCTGCTGTGGCCGGGGTAACCATTTCATTTAGACAATGTTTTTTTCTCAGACAGTAAAACCAAAGACTTTTTTCTAGATCAAATGAAATGGCTGGAGAGCAACACATCTTTTTTCTCAGTATTTTCCTCAAACTGTCCCCACTTCCCCTCCTCTTTGAGAATTATCCCAGGGTACAAACATGCAGAGAAAAGCCCTATGTGCTTGTCTATGGGCAGAGGGTTTCAGAGTATGGCCCAGCTTCCAGCATGGTTTTGTGAGAAAAACCATGTGTGACGACAGTCTGGCTTCTGAAGGTCCCAGCTGTAGGTGGAACCTAACGTTCTGAGAATAACTACTTTCGCCTCGCCTGCAGCCCTCTAAGAGGCAGAAGACTTATGGATTATGACTCATGGAGGTGGGAAATTGCTCCAGAAATCTGGAAGGAACTTTGCATGTTTCTGAGGAATTAAAATCAAATGAGATATGGGTTAAAGTGAGGTAGAAAATACAGAAGGTACTAGGAGATAAAACATTGACTTACATGAGAACCAGACTGCCTCTGGGTCAGGAAGCAACACAGCTTGGATCTGATTTCCCCAGGAAAAAGTCCCACTTTGGCCACATACCTGGATGCCTTAGGAAGTACCAGAACTCCAGTGCGTGTAACTAAGGGACCATCCCCCAGTGTTCCATCTGCAAGTTCATAGTTTTTTGGGCCAGTGTCAAGCTGAGGCAACTGACCTTCAGGATACTCTTTCAAGATGCACATTTTTAGTAAATTTCCAAAGGGTATTAGTTTTCTGTAGCTGCAGTAACAAATTACCACAAGCCTGGTGGCTTAAAACAACAGTGATTTTATTCTCTTATTCTCTCTCAGTTTTGGAGGCCAGAGGTCTGAAGACAGGTATCGGCAGGGCTGCTGTCCCCCCACGGGCTCTGGGGAAGAGTCTGTGCCTCAGCCCTGCAGCTCCTGGTGGCTGCAGGCCTCCTGTGGCTTCTGGCTCCATCACTCCCTCCCCTGCCTCTGTGGTCTGTGTTGACTCTCCCTTTGCCTTTCTCTTATTAGGACACATCAGTGATGGCCATTAAAGGCCTACTCAGATAATGAAGATAATCTCATCTCAAAAGCCTTAATTATGTCTGCAAAGACCCTTTGTCCAAATAAGGTAACATTTACAGGTTCCAAGGCTTTGCCGCAGGTTATCGTTGGGGGGCTGTTTTTCAGCCTACCACTCCAAGTACATATTGTGAAGAGGACACTGGCCCCCAAATCTGCAGCCATGTAGTGAGAATAGGGACCCTTCTGAAAGAACAAGGTGCTGTGCCTCTCCCCAAGGCCTGACCCTTTGCAGCTACGCTGACTGTCCTCCCCTTCCCAGGTGGATGGTGACCTCCTGGTCCACCTGCACCCGGAGCTGCGGGGGAGGTGTCCAGACCCGCCGCGTGACTTGCCAGAAGTTGAAAGCCTCTGGGATCTCTACTCCCGTGTCCAATGACATGTGCACACAGCTCGCCAAACGGCCAGTAGACACCCAGGCCTGTAACCAACAGCTCTGTGTGGAGTGGGCCTTCTCCAGCTGGGGCCAGGTGAGAGAGTTTTATTTGAAAGAGAAATCTGAAGGTATGTACCCTGACACGACAGGAATTAAAAGGCCACCAGTGCTACATCCTCTGTGATGCCTTACCTTTTAATCAACTAACCCTGCCCAATATCCTTCCTAAATATTGATTTCCCTCCCCATTGAGGTCTTCCCTTTCTCAGATCATCGTCACTCGGTGTCCCCCTCCTTCAGCTTAATTTTCTGATTTTCTGTGAGGTCCCCTCTTCTCCCTGGCTAGGCTGATGAGATCCATGTGGAGACTGTAGTGTTGTTCTGGGCCAGGGGTTCTCAGCTGGGTTGCATGGTTAGAATCACTGAGGAAACTTCCTTAAAAGACCAAAATGTAGTTTGTATCTCCCAGAGATTCTAAGTCAATTGTCCAGGGATGCAGTCCAAGCATGGGCAAGATTTAGAAACTCCCCAGGTGCTCTGATATGCAGCCAGGGTAGAGAACCACTGTTCCAAGGCAAGAAGGTCGAAGCCTAGCTGGATCACTTCCAAAAGCTACTGGGGCCTTACTGAGCATTTAAGAGGTACCTGTCGGGCCTGATAATCAGCCAGCACTCACCGACTGTGTGGTAGCAACTCCTGCGGTTTGCCGGAGGCGAGTGTGAACCGGTTAGGATGACCATTCTGATGCTCAGGCATACTTTCTCACTGGTCAGGTGTCTGAAACAGACAACTACAAGGCTCTTAATTCTTTGGGTAAGTGTATGAACTAATGTTTCTGAATGGCTGGGGGAAGTTAGCCACTCAAAGCCTGTTGGAAGTGGCCATCTACATATTACTGCATTCATGGTCCTCCATCCCCACCCTGAGGCGTGCTCTTTGGGAAACAGTCACCTGGAGTATCCTAAACTAACACACTGTGGCCATCTCTACTTAGGATCAACTGTTATTTGGGGTAAATGTGTCCACAGAATTTATTTGAAATGCATAAACCATTTATGCCCCAGGTGAGTCCAGGGATAAAGCCCAAGGCCAGCCTACCAGCATACTCAGCCCCAGGCTCTTTGGTGCCGCAACCACTCCCATCCCCCATTTCCACTGACCTAATATATGTGCTTTCTAATCAAACAGGCATGAGCCCCTGGCTTGCTGCCACACCTGGGGATAGCCTCGTTCTCTTACCTGGAAAAGCCCCTCTCATGCAGCCCGAGGCAGCTCTGCCCTGAGGCCCTCAAGGCTTATTAGCAGCTTGTGAAATTACAAGTGGAACAGATCTGGCTACACCTGGGAGATGTTTCTGCATCGTATCACTGAGGTCCCCCAAGGGGACATATAGTGATCATTGATCATTCTCAGTAATTATTTTTCCTTAAAGAGAGAAAAATCAGTCTCTCACCCCTTTCTTCTAAACACTCTAGGCAAGTATTTTTCAAGCTTTAATGTGGAACTTGTTAAAAATGAAAATTCTGATATGGCGGGTCTCAACTAGAGCTTTGGATACTGATGGTTTTTATTGAGGTATAATTGAAATATATACCTGAAACTAATATATGATATTTGTGTACATTGAGAAATGATCATCACATGAGTAGAGTAACAACAAATTTTTTCCCATGATGAAAACTTTTAGGGTCTACTCTCCTAGCAACTTTTACATATGCAATAGAGTATTATTTACTATAGTCATCACGCTGTACATTATATCTCCATGACATATTTATTTTGTGACTGGAAACTGGTACTTTAGACTCCCCCCTCCCCCTTATCATTTCACACCCTGGGAACCACCAATCTCTGATCTATTTTATTTTCTGGGTTTTATTAGATTCCACATATAAGGAGAATATACAGTATTTTTCTTTGTCTGACTTATTACACTTACAGCTGTGCCCCCAAGGACCATATATGTCACAGATGGCAAAATTGCATCTTTTATGACTAATATAAGATCCATTGTGTGTGTATGTACATGTGTACACATGGGCAGCAGTCACACAATTCAGGGCTCCAGGTGAGTATATAAGCCCTTCTCTAGGCGATGCTGGCATAGCTGGAGTGAGGCAGGAGAGCAGGTCCAGGACAAGCAAAGATGCTTCCTTCACAGAAAGACTGGGGGCGCCTCAGGCTGCTGTCTGTGAAGTGCCATGGATCCTGGAAATATAAGCCCTGGTGGCCACCAGGCAATCAAGGGGTGTCCCCTTGGCAGCCACAAAGATTGGGGCACCAGACACATGTAGAAACTCCCAGGAAATACTGGTGCTCTGGCAGAGGAACAGCATAAAGATAGCACCTGCCAGTCTCCATCCCTGGAGAGTGTTCCCACGGGCTCCTAGATGTGCATGTGTGAAATTAGATGCCGGCCCCTGTAGCATACAGGCTGACACTGTAATAGAAGCAGGTGAGCCTCCTTTACTTTAAGTCTGGGTGTGATCAGCTTCCTCTGGGCCCTTCAAAGACCGTCTCCCTGATCACTGCAATCTTGTGGGTCTCAGATGGGAGCCCCATTGCTTTTCAGAGTTAGATGTGTATATTTTATCACAATAATTTTAAAAACTGGAACTCCCAGTTAGTGTCAAGGAGGCTTTTTTTTTTTCATTTTTCCTAACCCTGGGTCTTTGTGAACAATAGCGTCACACTGGGCCCTTTAGAGCCTATTTATCTTCTGAGTTCACACCTTCGAGCATCACTTGGTCATACAAACAGATGTGGTTGGTGAGACTTGGGTACACGCAGCCACAGCAGGAGCAGTAACCTGCTTTGGACAGAGTTGCCTTACCCAGAGGAACATTTTTACCTTCAATCTTTCTTCTTCAGTGCTTCTTAACCTTTGAGCATCTAATGAGATCTGGAGCCTTGTGATAGAAAAATGTCAAAAAGCACAAGATTTGGGGTTCTGGTTAAAGATGGTGATGTAGGAAAGTCCTGAACTCACTTCCTCCCATGGACAATTTCCTTAAAAAAAATAAAAAAAAAACCTAAAGGTTGGCTGAGTAATGACTTATACATAGGAGCAGCTAGCAGAGGCTGGGACACAAATTCTACCGCTAGCACTATGACCCACAACCCAAGCTCAAAACCCAGACTTCACCCCAAGGGGCAAAAGTTCACATTCAGCACCTAAATTTTTAAGGCCAACTCCTGAAGGACCCATGTGCTCAGTCTTACCCACTTTAGGGCCCAGAGGAAGCCAGTCACACTCAGACTTAAAAGAGACACCTTCTTATATCACAGTATCAGCCTGTATATTACAGGGCAGGCATCTAATTTCACATGCACATCCGGAAGTCATCTGGAACTTTAGCCTGTGGGGCATGCTTCAGGCTTGGCACATCCTTAACTACTGCGAACATAGGAAAGCACAAAGGTTTGAGAGTTGAGGAAGGGCTGGACATCAATGGTTCATCTGCTACATGAAACCACTCCTTCAACACAGCAAGAGGTACTTGTTTCATCTACAGTACAGAAGCCAACATGGAGAGTCAAGCAAAATGAAGAGACAGAGGAATACATTCTAAATGAAAGAACAGGATAAAACCTCAGGAAAAAAAAGAGCAAAAAAAAAGCAATGTCCAAAAGAACTGAACCCCCATAATATTATGAGCACATTTTTCATCAGAAACTGCAGGCTGGAAAGGAGTGGCACCATATATCCAAAGTGCTGAGAGAAAAATTTGAATATAATATTCAGAAAAGTTATCATCTAGAATTAAAGGAGAAAGAAACATTTTCTAGACATGCAAAAGCTAAAGGAGTTCATTACAATTAAACCAGACAAAATAGATTTTCTTTAAAAGTCTGTGATAAGAGACAAAGATTGGCATTACCTAATAATAGAGTCAATCCAACCAGAGGCTACAACATATGTAAATATTTAGTATAAATATATAAAGTAAATATTAAAAGACCTGAAAAGGGGTAATAAATTGTAATATAATAATATTAGGGAAATTTAATACCCCACTTACATCAATGGATAGATCATCCAGACAATATCAATGAGAAAAACAGCCTTAAGTGATATATTAGACCAGATGGACTTAACAAATATATACAGAACATTCCATCCAAAAGCAACTGTGTACACACTCAAGTACACACAGGGACATTCCCCAGGATAGAGCACATGTTAAGACACAAAACAAGTCTTAATAAATTTAAAAAGATTAAAACCACATCAGCAATTTTAACACAAATATAACATAAAAAGATAACTGGAAAATTCACAAATATGTGGAGCTTAAACAACATGCCATGCTTGTCAACAACCAATGGATCAAAAAAGAAAATATACCTTGAGACAAATTAAAATGGAAATACAATATACCAAAATTTGTGGGATGCAGCAAAAGCAGCTCTCAGAGGGAAATTCGTTGTGATTAATGCTACATCAAGAAACAAGAACAATCTCAAACAACCAACTTGAAAAAGAACAGAACCCAAGGTTAGTAGAAGGATGGAAACAACAAATATGAGAGTGGAAATAAAGATCAATGAAACTTAAGAGCTGGTTCTAAGACAAACAAAACTGATAAAGGTTTAGCTAGACTCATCAAGAAAAAAAGGACTCAAAATTAGAAATGAAAGAGGAGACATTAAAACTGATACCACAGAAATACAAAGGTTCATATGAGATTACCATGAAGAATTTATATGCCAACAAATTGGACAATCTAGAAGAAATAGGTAAATTCGTGGACACATAAAACTCATGATGAAATAGAAAATCTGAACAGACTGATTACTAGTACGGAGATTGAGTCAGTAATCAAAAACTTCCCAACAAACAAAAATTCAGTACTAGATGGCTTCACTGATGAATTCCACTAAACATTCAAAGAAGAAAAAATGCCATCCTTCTCAAACCATTCCAAAAAAAGTAGAAAAGGAGGGAATGCTTCCAAACTCATTTCATGCAACCAGCCTTTTACCGTTATACCAAAACCAGACAAGGATGCCACAAGAGATTACAGGCCAATGTCCCTGATGAACATAGATTTCTTAAAATCTTCAACAAAATATTAGCAAACCAAATTCAACAATACATTGAAATGATCATAAGCCATGACCAAGTATGGACCTAAGGCTGGTTCAACATCTGCAAATCAATGTATTATGGCACATTAACAAAATGAAAAATAAAAATCATATGGCCATCTCAATAGATGCAGAAGAAGCATTTGACAAAATTCAACATCCATTTATGATAAAAACTCAACTAACTGGTTGTAGAGGGAATATACCTCAACATAATAAAGGCCATATATGACAAGCCCACAGCTAACCTTATACTCTGTGCTGAAAAGCTTAAAGCCTTTCCTAAGATCAGGAACAAGACAAGGATGCCCCCTCTCACCACTTTTATTCAACATAATATTGGAAGTCATAGCCAGAGAAACTAGGCAAGAAAAAGAAAAACATACAAATTCAGAACGAAAAAGACTCACTATTTGCAGATGATATTATATATTAAAAAAACCCTAGACTCCATCAAAAAATTGGTAGAACTAATTCAGTAAAGTTGCAGGATACAAAATCAATACACAAAAATCTATTGCATTTCTATATACAATAATGAATTATCAAAAAAATTTTTTAATTCCATTTATACTTGTGTCAAAAAATACCTAGGGATAAATGTAATGAAAGAAGTGGAAGACCTTTACACTGAAAACTGTAAAACATTAATGAAAGAAATTGAAGAGACATGAAAAGGTATTCCATGCTCGTGGATTGGAAGAATATTGTTAAAATGTCCATACTATCCAAAGCACTATACAGATTCAATGTAATGCTATCAAAATTCCAATAGCATTTTTCACAAAAAATAGAATATGTATAGATCCCCAAAAGCCAAAATAATCTTGTGAAAGAACAAAAAAGATGGATGCATAACGTGCCCTAATTTCAAACTATATTACAAAACTACATCAACCAAAACAGTATGGTTTTGCATAAAATAGACACAAAAGATCGATGGAACAGAATAGAGAGCTCAGAAATAAACCCACACATATATAGTCAATTAATTTATGAAAAATGAGCCAAGAATATACAATAGGGAAAAGATAGTCTCTCCATAAATGGTGTTGGGATTACCAGACAGCCATATGCAAAAGAATGAGTTTGGACCACTACCCTACACCATACACATAAATTAACTTAAAATGTTTGAAGACTTGAACTTAAGACCTGAAACCCTAAAACTCCTAGAAGAAGCTTCTTGCTTTTGGCATCAGGTTCAGAATATCATCAACAAGATGTCAAAGGCAACTAAAACAAAAATAAACAAGTGGGACAGCATAAAACTAAAAATATCTGCACATCAAAGGAAACCACCCAGAAAATGAAAAGGCAACCTGCATGGGAGAAAATATTTACAATCATAGCTGATAAAGGGCTAATATCCAAACTCTATAAAGAACTTATACAACTCAAGAGCCAAAGAAACACTCCAATTTAAAATGGGGCAGAGGATCTGAAAAGATATTTTTCCAAAGTTGACACACAGAGGGACAACAGGTACATGAAAAGATGCTCAACATCACTAATCATCAGGAAAATACAAATCAAAACCACAGTGAGCTATCACCTCACACCTGTTAGAACGGCTATTATCAAAAAGAAACAAGCATTGGCAAGGATGTGGAGAAAGGAACCCTTGTACCCTGTTGGTGGGAATGTAACTTGGTGCAGCCACTATAGAAAACAGTATAGAGGTTCCTCAAAATATTTAAAATTTAACCACCATATGTTCCAGCAGTTCCACTTCTGGGTACTTATCCAAAGAAATAAAAAACACTAACTAACAGATATCTGCACCCCATGTTCACTGCAGCCTTATTTACAATAGCCAAAATAAGGAAACAACCCTAAGTGTCCATCATTGGGTGAATGGATAAAGAAGATGTGATATGTGTATACACATACACACACACACGCAGTGGAATATTTAGCCATAAAAAAGAATGAAACTTTGCCATTGGCAACAATATATGTGCACCTTGAGGTATTATGCTAAGTCAAACAAAGAAAAATACTATATGAACTCACTTATATGTAGAATCTAAAAATAAAGACAGGATGGTGTGGAGGTGATGGAGTAGCAATGAGTGAAGGGGGTCAAAAGGAAATTTTTTTTAAAAACACAAAATTTCTACTTACAATTTTAAGGATTAATAGGCCCCTCTGAATCCCCATAGGAGACCAAAGATCCCTAAGCTAAAAGCCTTGTTCTAAAGTGACTTCCAAGGGATGTCTGTCCTTTGTCTACTCAAATAGCAGATGCTGGCTAAGGTCCTGCTGTTTTTATATTTTACAGACACTGTTGTTGTTGGTAGGGCTATTTACTGTGATTTTCTAGCTCTGCCAGCTCTAAAGCTTAACAATCTCCACGCACACATAGCAAGAGAATATGAGCAGGCACTAACTATACATACCTAAGTCTACTTTTGTTCTGCTGACCTGGGTTTAATGTGGAGAAAATGAAGCCAAAGAAAGGGAAAAAATGATGGACTTGGTTATGTGGATGAATTTAGCAAGAAAACAATAAACCAGATTACCCTCTGGCCTGAAAGGAGGACAGGGCCTCATTTAAAGGCCTTCAGTTCTAAAGCTTACCACCACATTCTGAGCACATTGTGCCAAGAAGTCTTTCATATGGTTAACCTGGGAGCGAGCTGACATTCTCTGACCAGCTCTACACTACCATTAGCTGTTTGCTAGCAGAATGCTACAGACCACAAGAAAGCTTACATTCCACGGTGGAACAAAGAAAAGAAAATGTGCCAGTGAATGTCCTTTGCTGGCCCAAAGTGGGCAAGCGAAATGATCTGAGGCCTCAAATAAGACCCTGCACAAGGATCCTGTGTCTCATGCAGCCTCAGCATTGCAGCCTCCCCCATGACTTGGCTGACACTACGTATGCCACATTTTTCTGCTTCCCAGTGCAATGGGCCTTGCATTGGGCCTCGCCTAGCCGTGCAGCACAGACAAGTCTTCTGCCAGACACGGGATGGCCTCACCTTGCCATCAGAGCAGTGCAGTGCCCTTCCAAGGTAAGAGAAAGCCACGGACCTCCTTCCTCCAAACCCTGTCTCAACAGCACAGAAAGATGCTAAATGAACATTTCCCCTCCGGCTTCCCACAGTCAGATACCCTTCCTTTCCCCTCCATTCTCCCTAGGCCACTGGCCTCCCCAGAGGTAGATGGCTCAGTGGTAGCCTTGTACTGAGCTAATGGGCCAGGCAGGCTTTCCTCTTCTGGAGATGAAGGGGGCAGAGGGTGCTCTTCCTCTGATAGCACAAGAGAAGTGCATGAGCCCCAGGGTGGGCAGAAAGTGAGGTCCACAAAGTGGCCACCAGACTTTAGAGGCTTCAGCAGCTCCTCACTCTTGTTGACCTCCCTCTAGAAATTATGCTGAGATGAGGGCCCTTGTCCCTCAGTCTCAGACTATCATTCCTGTCCAGCCCCCATCCCCTGTCATACTTCCTTGTAGATGTCCCCACAGGGTGAGGGCTCACCCCCCCCACCCTTAAGACCCCAGCTGAGACCAGTTCTGGGTTCTGGCTCCCCCCACCCTAGATAGAGCTCATTCTGCAGTCATGCAGTGACAGACATTGTAGAGATGAGCACACAGAGGTCTAGTTAGAGGAAGTGGCCTTCGGGGATCTCCTGAGATCTTACACCCAACTCAGTAGCAGAGCAGAGATCAGGACCCAAGTCTGAGAGCACTTGAGGAGTTGCCCAGCGTTCTTGGGTTTGCACATCCACCCCCCAATCTGGCCCTGACAGAGGCAAATCCTAACCCTGCCACCTTCCTCCTGCAGGCCTGTGAACACCCAGAACTGCTGGTCAGAAGCCTGCAGTGTACACTGGAGGGTCAGCCTGTGGACCCTGTGCACGGCGACCTGTGGCAACTATGGCTTCCAGTCCCGGCGTGTGGAGTGTGTGCACATCCGCACCAACAAGGCGGTACCTGAGCATCTGTGCTCCTGGGGGCCCCGGCCCGCCAACTGGCAGCGCTGCAACATCACTCCATGTGAAAGCAGTACGTCCCCCACCCCCTCCCCAGACAGCCTCCTGCAAATACCCACAGGGCAGCGGGCAGAGGGCAGTCCCTGGGCCTGAGCCAGAGCGCAGGATCAGGCTTCCCAAGGACTGAGCTGGGCCATGAGTTGGGGGTTTGCAGAGGGGCACATGGGTGCAAAAAGGAATAGCGTGCATGTTACACCTTCCCTACATCAGAAAGCAATTAGAAAGGCATCCTGGGAGACCTCGTACAAGCAAGCAAAGATGTGTGCAAGGGTATGTGTGCACATGGCCAGGCGGGGAAAGATGGCTGGTATGCCCCCACGGGCCCCATCCTGGTCCTGAGCAAGCCAGGTGCTGTTGGCCAAGTGCGCGCTGAAGTCAGGTTCCACCTTACGTGCAGTAGTGTGGCTGGTACCCAGAGGGGACAACCACACAATGGCTCTTGGCCAGGCCACTAAAGAGGGCCGCCCACTCAGCCGGCCCTGTGCCCATCATGGCTCTGCTTCTCACACACACCACCACCTGCTGACACCTCCTCCTTCCTAGCCCTGTGGGCACCGCCCGCAGCTGTGCAGGGGCCCACGCCTGGGGGTCTCAGACTCACTCACTCCCTCCTCCCTCAAGTCTGGAGCCTCCTCAGGCCAACTCCAGCATTTGTATCCTAGTTAAGTGGGGATTTATTTTCCCTTCTCCTGGACCCAAAACAAATTGCAGGTGCTTCCCCACAGGGAAGATGACAAACATGAGGCAAACAGGACATTTTTAAATGTTGCAGTGCAATTTTCGCCCACGCAGGGCCTCAGTGAACATCAGACGCCCAGTGCTGAGGTGGATTCCCTGTAGGCAAGTGGTGGCAATGCTTCCTATGCCCTGGGAGGGAGACCCTCCTCTCTCCTGTGCGCCAGCGGCTCCCCACTCTCGGTGCCATTGCTTCCTATGCCCTGGGAGGGAGACCCTCCTCTCTCCTGTGTGCCAGCGGCTCCCCACTCTCGGTGCCATTGCTTCCTATGCCCTGGGAGGGAGACCCTCCTCTCTCCTGTGCGCCAGCGGCTCCCCACTCTCGGTGCCAATGTTCCGTGAAAGTGCTGCACACCTACTGTCCTGATCACAAAGGTCTACAACCCGAATCAGCACCTGTATTTCACAACCATCTAATCTGTACCAACACTGAGCTGAAAAGCCACATGCTCTGAGGCATGGCGGGGCGTGGAGCAGAGAGGCTTAGGTGAAGAGCACAGGGCAGTGAGGCCTCACAGGGAAAGGAGTGCTCGTGTTCTAGCTGGTGAGGCCAGCTGCAGGGCCTCACTTGCATGCCACCTCCAGGCAGAGCAGGATTTAGTCCTCCTGGAACCATCTCAAGGAGCGGAGTCACTTCCTAGAATAGCCCAGGGGAGGGCCAGCCTGCCTAGGAGGCGAGGCGATCCGAAGGAGAGGGCGATGCTGAGCACCGTCGGGAAGGAAGAGAGCTGTCCGAAAGACAGCAGCTGGGCCCAGGGCTGGGCCTGCTCATTCGACACCAGCTGCGGCCTGGTGCCGCCCCCACTGTGGGCAGCCTAGTGGGCAAGTGCCTGAGCCCTTCTGGAGCAAGGCCAGCCTAGAGTGCGGGGCAGTGGTGGCCCCTTCAGCATGGGATCAGGTGTCCGAGGCAGAGCCCAGAAAACACCCAACGGCCTCAGCCCTTGGCTCTGTCTCACTTCTCCTTTCTGTCCCCTTTCTCCACCCCTCCCCTCCTCTCCCAGTGGAGTGCAGGGATACCACCCGGTACTGTGAGAAGGTGAAACAGCTAAAACTCTGCCAACTCAGCCAGTTCAAATCTCGCTGCTGTGGAACTTGTGGCAAAGCGTGAAGACAGGGCACAGTGAAGAACTCTACCCTGGCTACACAAAGGACTCACGCGACCCCCTTGGACAGAACTTAATCTTTCTTCATTTTATTTATTTATTTCCCCCTCCTCACCTCCATCCCCCCAACACACACCCTCCTCCAACCTTCCCCCACCCCCAGCAGGAGGACCTCAGCACATCTTCCCTTCGGTTAGCTAGAGGACGAATGTTGGGAAAGGACAGGGACCGGGGTCTAAGGAGGTTGCAGAGCAGATGGGGCCAGACAACAGGAGCTCTCTTGCAGAGCCGGCTCTCTGCCAATGCTGGGTCCCAAAGAGACCTAGGAAGAGGCAAGCACAGCCCCTGAAGACAGCAGGGAGCCGGAGCCAGAGCCAGCAGCATGCAAGAGGCGCGAGGGCAGCGTGCCAAAGGGTTTGTAAAGCACAGGGACAGACTTTGGACAGCCAGCTGCATGTCCGCCGGCAGCGCGCTGTGAACTCAGGCGGGTGGTGCTCCCGTGCCTGCACCTCTGCCCCCGGGCCCGGAGAGCAGGCAGGGGTTGGGGGACACCGTGCAGAGGCAGACCCAGCCCAGAACTCAGCCCTTAGGGCTGGGAGTGTAGAGCCCCGAGAACTCAACACAGATGTGTAGCAGTAGAGGCCACGATCCAAGTAGGCCCACATGATGCAGTGAACTAAGTAGGAAGGGAGGGGACACAAGCTGAAGGAAGTCTCTGTGTGTCCCTCGGCAAAGAAGCAGCGGTAGACAGAGGAGGAGTGGGCAGGCAGGAGGCTCACCTGGGGGCCTCTGGACCCCAGACCCGCACGCTTGTCACTCTGTAGGCTCAGCGTCAGGGCTGGGGGCTCAGAGCTCCGCTGCCCTCACGAGGGGACCACACTGCACGGTAAGGTCACATGCCCTCATGAGATGAAGCAGAGTCCCCACAGCCCATGCCATCACAGTCAACTTTCTGCCGATACAATCAGGCCACCCTGGGCATCTGTACCCAAATCAAGAGTCTACCAACCCACTGCTGGTGTGGGCCAGGGGCGCTGTGAGCATGAATACACTGGGTTTTCTGCTTACGTGGCCTTTGCTGCTCCTTACAGGCCAGAGACTGGGGTCAGTTTGCCAGAGTACCCATCAGGTAACAGCAACCACTTCCTTCCAGAGCTGGCACAGGGTGGGCCCTTCCCAGAGCAGCGAGGATTTAGGCAGCAGGTTGGGGAAGGGTTGTTGGGCAGGTGTCAGAGCCAAGGGATAGCTGAAGCTTCCAGGATGGTCCTCAAAGGCATTTCAGTCCATTCCCCAATATGCACAGTGAAATACTAAAAACACCATAGGTTTAATAGACACCAGTTTGGGTAAGTGGTGGGCAAAGTGCACACACAGTCCAGTAATACTGGTCAGCTAAAGTAAAATGGCTGCAGCAAAGTCAAGTGTCAAAATAGAAACTTTGGGACTATTTGGCAAATTGCTCATTCCATAGAGTGCCTGGGCAAGTGATTGTGGCCACCTCTGCCTGAGTGACCCAGTGGTCACTGGGCGGGCCGGCCAGAGTCACTCACCCCTCAGATTAACCCACCCCTCACATACAGATTTGGGAAATGGCAGTCAGCCCAGAAGTAAATGTTGGGTGGGGAGACCACAGTAAGCTGTATCTTGCCCAGATAAGCTATGGACGATTCAGGTGGGTCTCTTTCCTCCTCACCACAGTAAGGGGCTCTAAGAAATCACATTAACTAAAAATCAGTGTGATGTTTATTTAAAATAAAAGAGAATGTTTCTATGTCTGTATATCTTTTGTGAATATTTATTAGGATTTCTTGTATAAAAAAGTGCAATATTAATAATTGTACATTGTCATCCAAGCAAAATATTTGGGGGGCTGTTTATTAACTTCCTGCAGATGTGTTCCTGTAAACTGAATGGTAATTATTGTAATTGTTCCTATTTTTAATAGAACCTGATGTTTAACTCTGAATCTATTCACTGTGTAGAGAATACATTGTAAAAGCTAATGTGGGGTGACTGGGCAGTAAGAAGGGATTCATTTGTGACACAGAGTTATGCATGGAATGGAGAGGCCAGATTCCATACTACTAATGATGTGGTTGACTATTTCTAGTTCAACAGATATTGAGACTCGGTGGCCAATATTTTTACATTTCCTAACAAGCAGGCGTCCTCCAGCTCCACCATGCATCAGATTGTAGCAGTTGGAGGTGGGTTTCAGTGTGAGTTTGGAGGACCTGGGTTTGGGGTGGAAACAGCATGCTCCTTGCATGAGATGAATGTACACTTACTGTTTGTTCTGTGAATCGTGACTCAGCGGCACCACAAGATTCTTAGGGCTGCTGAATAATGTGGCAGGAGGCACTTCCTCCTCTAAAACACAAAACTGTATTTATATTTTTTTGTACAGATAATACAGCTTATTTATTTAAATCCTGTCATTTGAGTCTCTGTTAAGCTCAGCTTTCCCATCTTGTTTTGTGCAGGGGGTGAGGGTGGTTCCCAGCCACTTACATGTGTGTTTGGCTAAAGTGGGAGAATTTCAATGTTCACCTGTGCATGGGAAGCTGGGGGCCCATGACTGGAAAGGACGGCTCTGGAAATGAATCCAGCAAAGCTACGTTTGTAGAGGAACACATGTTCAGGCTTCATGCTGGCCTTGACAGCCCTCTCCTTTACAACAAGAAGAGCCCAGGAAAGCTGGGGGCCCATCAGGACCAGAACAGTCAACAATCCTGAGAAAGACGATGCCTCATTGGGTAGGGTTGTTGTGAGAAAACAATTAATGTGGAATAAATATAAGGGTACCTGACATACTGTTGAAGCACTCATTGAATATTTATTGTTATTATCATCATCCACGCTACTGTGGAGAGATGGGGTGATGAAGGGCAGGGCTGGCAGAATTTTTGCCATTTCACATTACTTCCCATCGTCAGCTTTGAAAGATTCCCCTATGCTTCCATTTGTGATTAAGGACATCAGTCATTCCTTCAAAGCTCAATACTACACAATAGCATAGATGCAAGGCATTAGCAAACCGAGCTCTGTATCTTGGAAGAAAACAGATCAGTCCACATAGCCACCTCAAGATTCACCAAAATGCTGACAAACTTCCAGAAATACTTTCCAGGACAGATGTTATCTTATATCCCAATACACAGCCTCACCTCAACTCAAAATGCCCAAATGTACGTATAAGTGCGTAAGTCCATTGATTTACTAAAAACATGGAAAAATTACTCTTTCAAGAGCAAATATACAAGTAAAGCAAAAGCTAAAATTAAAGCTATCTCACTTACCACGTGGTAGACTTTCTCATAAGCAGCAGGCCATTATCTCCTCACCTTATCCTGCAGATAAACCCAAAGGAAATAATCTGATTTGTTTTCAGCTAAACTTAGAGATAAGTTAGATCTCAACATCTATCTGTCGGGCTCCCAAAAACAGGCAAATTCACCCACAAGGATGAAGCAGTCAGGAAATAACCCAATGAAAACTGAACTGTTTAGTGAATTAACCCAGGGAAGGATAAATTAGGAAACAAAGGCGCACCCCTTCAGTTTTGCTTTTCTCTGTTCCTCATTTACTCAATGAACCAGCTATGATTTCAAGATGCCACAGACTCAGAATGCACTGAATGTGAGTTAAATCAGAGGTTACCTACCCGTGTCATGCACAGCCAATGAGAAAAACATCACTGTAGATACAAGCCTTGAAGTAAATAGTAAAAAACTGAATACCCAGTGAATTCTCCCAATCCTCTAAGATTAACCTAAATTATTGTCTGTTCCCCACCCACCTCTCCTATCCACTTGGAGATGAGTTTACAGGCCAAATGTATACCAGCTGATCAAAGATTGTTATTTTTGGCCAAACCTTAGCTTCTTATTCACTGCACCCCAAGGTTTTTGACATAGTTGCTACCCCTAAACTAGAAGGCAGATATTGTTAATCAAGCTTGGCTAACAAGAACTGGGCTGTCACCTTGCCTGTCTGTCAACTAGAAGTTTACAACTTCACTCAGATGGATTCTGTGAAACACCTGGTCCCAATCAACCGCATGTGTCATGCTTCTGATAACACAATATACAGATGTCAACTCACCTCTGTGTTTTCCAGTGGCAAAAACCATCTTTAACCAAAGATTTCCCAGGCTGCGCCTAAAGATATGGTTTATATATGTGTAAACAAAAATTAAATGTGGTTTTATGTGAGTGAAGAGAAAGCAGACAGTAGGGAATGGTTCTCCTGCCGAACATAAATAATGTTTGTTTAAACAGAATGCTTAGGAGGGCCTGAGACATTGCACAGTCAGCATTCAGACCAGAAAGTGTGCCTGGGAATCCTGCCTCCTTCCCCAAGATGACATAAAAAGCCCTCCTCCAGGTCTTTGTGATGGCCAACATTGACCTTGTTACAAATCCCATGAAGGGTAGGAGACAAGCTGTGAACAACTTATTTACCAGATGAGTAACTCTAGGAAACTGCAAGGGGTGTGGTGATGAAACATGTCATGGGCTTGGTTTTCTTCCCCCCAACCCTCCCCATCATTTTTTAAGTATCAGTGAAAGGGCCAGGAAATGTCTTAACTGTAGTCGGTTGAAGGATGATGAAGTTGTCCAGTCAACCAGGTGGTTCTGTCTCATAGCTGGAGCTCAGCATGTCCCAGTGCTGGGGCCCAGAGCAGGTGCCAGATCCACAGACCAGTCCGTCCTGAGCTGAACCGCTTCATCTGCACAGCGCCCCCATTGGAGTGGAGACACTCGAGGCAGCCACCGCAGAGCAAGCTCCCGTGACCTGACTGTACCATGCGCTTTGCGCTGGTAGCGTTGAGCCTCCGCACTTGGGTCCAGCTGGGATAGAAAACAGCCAAAGTCCTCATCAGATTCGAGTGGAGCTCACTCCACCTTCCCCCACCACGTAGGCCTCTGTCCCTTCTCATCTCATCTCCTTCTCCCTGATTTCTCTTCCCATCACATACCGATCCTTTCCCTAGGAGTCTGACAAACTCTTGCTGAGCACCAATTCTGTACTAGGCCCAGGCCAGCCCCAGGGACACGGGGTGAAAGCCTAGTCGCTGCCTCCAGGGACATTAGAGTCTGATCAGGAAGGCAGGCATATCCCACCACAAATGCCAATGTGTCCTGTTATGAAGTCCAAGTTTTGGGGAATCTCCAGCTCAGTTTTCTTCCTTATTTAGTTCTTTCTATAGTCAGCACCCAGGGATTGCCCCTTTTATTCCTAATCCTCTCTCACTGGGTCTTTTTTGTAAAGGTATCCTGAATGGACTCTTTAAATCTACTCTAGTCTCCTCCAACCCACCTCCCATACAGTAGCCAAAACCATTGTTACTTTGCTTGCAAATACATAAGTGTTCACTGACAAGTATGTGTGAAATTACATATGCAAACCTACACCCTTGGGACAGTTAGCTAACACTTAACTACCCAATCATCAGTCCACTATCCAAAAGTGACCATTGCAAGCCTTTCAAATACTGCTATCTAAATCTGCCTTAGAGGGTTTGTTAATTACACCCCAGTGAAATAAGCAGCATTAGAGGACCAGAAAGGCCACAGAAGCACCATGGCTCTTGTATAAACAGTCTAAGAACCCAGCAAACCCAACAGCCTGGAGCTCCAAGTCTAGAGCTGTCTTTGATTCTGTGCCCTTGACTGCTTGATTTGACTAGAGAAATTTGGGGTTGATCTTACATAGGAACATTCAACTTGAAGTTTGTCCGAGTGCCTAGAGTCAGACAATAAGGACTGAACTCGATTTCACAGAGCAGGTTATATGACTGGGCTGGGCCAGTTTGCTAGTGCTTCGACATGTGCCAGGATTTGGTCTGAGATTGTTTTCATTGAAACACATCACCTTAGGTATGTGGAGACAGAACTCCAACCTCTTGATGAAGCTATTCACTTTACGAAGATAATCTAGGGACTGTTGTTGATAAGCCAAAATGGCTTAAATCCATCCACAAAGAGATTTTCCCAAAAGACGTTTTGGGTTATACCAGCCCTCTGTTTTAAACCCTTGGCTACCTTCCCAGTCTCTGTGGATGGCAAGTCCATCCATCCAGTCACTCAGACCCAAGGTTCCGGAGTCTTGCTTGGCTCCCTCTTACTTTCACTCTGCCTCCAATCCACAGTTCCACGTAACCCACCTTCAAACATACCCAGGATGTGACACTTTTCTCTTTACCCCCATACTTCCAGCAGCCGGGTATGGGCCTATATCACCCTCTGGGCAGTAAGCCTCCTACCAGGCCCTGCTTCCCAGCAGCCTGGGTGAGCATAGTGCGTTGTGATATAAACCAGATCTGGGCATTTCTCAGTTGCAAGCTGGACACTGGCTCGTCTCGGAATGAAAGCCAAATTCCTGGCTTTGGTCTCTACAACCCTCACTGGCCTCCTTGCTGCTCCCTGGACACACCTGGACAGAAACATGCCTGTCTCAGGGACTTTGCTCTAGATGTGCTCTGATGTCATCTTCACCGAGACTCTCAGATCTCACCTCTGCAAGGCCCATCTCACCATTCCATAAACACAAACTGTGCCCCCAGGACTCCAAGACTTCTCCACCCCATGACCTTCTCCTCTGTTCATGGTGCTTTTCACCTTCCAACTGACCATACACTTTACTTGTCATGCTTCTTAGTATGTATTGGTTATTTATATTATATAGTATATATTATTACATGTAATTATTCATTGTTTATTACCTTTATTATGAATGAATGTCTACCCCCAAGGACAGGCTCTGTGTGTGCTCTACTTACTAGTGGAGCCCAAAGCACCCAGAACAGTGCCTGGCACTCAATGCATATTTTCTGAAGGAATGAATAAATGTACATATGGGTAAATTAATGGGAAGAGGAAGAAGCATGGCCAGTGCTGTGATAGACCAGGCATCCCATCCATCCTGATGACCAGAGCTCAGATGGGCTGTGAGGAAGGTGGGGAGAAGGAAGGCCTATCTAGAAGGCAGCATATATGAAGGACCTCATGGAGGGAGAAGCAAGGTTTCTGAGTCCCCACCCCTCAAGGAGGGAACTCACTGGATGGAGTAAAGAAGACAAGAGCAATGGAGATGCTGGAAAGCACTGAGTACAATGTGGGCGGGTCCTAAGGACGCACACCCAAGGCACAGTGACAGTAATGGCTAGACCAGGAGTCTGGAAAAGAGCACAAAGAGAGCCTCGAGCCAGACAGATCCCTGGGGCAGATGGGAAGCAAAGGAAGGGGACACAGTGTCTTTCAAGCTGTAGAATCAGCAAGAGGTCCCAAATGCCATTGTTTGAGAGCTTATAGTAAAACAAGCATAGTAGATGGAAATATATGTTACATCACAAGATGAAAATATTTTTTCCTCTTTTCTAGTATAAAGAGAATATAATCATAAGAGAGGATTAAAGATGGCAGTGTGAGAGGTGAGACAGAGGCTTCCTCCTAAAACTGCATGTAATATGAAAATATAACTAATACAACTAATCCTGAAAGAGCAACAAGAAAGAGGACTGCAACAAACTGCATACACCTGGAGAAAAGAATAAACCTCATGGAACAGGGTAATGTACCAAAGCCGTGGCCCAGCAGGACCCAAGCCCTTCCCCCACCCCAGGAGGAAGCGAAACAGAGCAGGGAGGGAGTGGAGGCCTGGGACTGCTGAATACTTAACTCCAGAGATCTGATCTGGGAGCACAAACTTACATTTCATGGTGTTTTCATGGTACTCCCGTGATTAGGGAGTTGGAAAGCTAAGACATGCAGAATACCTGGAGAGACTAAGATTACAGCCACTTGTGGAAAGCAGGGATCCATATCTGGCTGCTCTGGGACAAAAGAAAGGCAGACAGTCTGAGAGACTTCCTAACAGCAAGAGGGCTGCTGAAGGGCCAAAGACTGCACAAAGCTTATTGCTCAGGAGAAAGGACAGGTAAACAATATTGTCCAGGTGCACTCTGCCAGCAGATTGGGAATTTTCACGATCTTCAGGAGCTCCAGCTCCTGGGCTGGCTACACAGCTCCAAAGAACCCCTCTGTGATACGCAGCCTACTGTGCCTTTCTCCCAGCCAGCCCTACCTGACTCGCAAACCAGCAAACCCAACCCTGGTGTTAGGCAGGCCAGAGGGAAGCCCCATCTACAGCAACTACAAACGCAAAGCACAGAGGCTTATACCTGTGTGCTCACCCACTGGTTCAGGCAGTGGAAACAGGCACAGCAGCCGGGAAGCAGGGAATAGCTCTTTCCTCGCCCCAGCCACCAATACCACTCCCCTACAACCCCCAATATTGCTTCAGGAGCTGAGCAGCTCCAGAGAGGAGAGCTTCTGTGCACTAGAGGGTACCATATACAAATATGAAATGCCAAAGGAACCCGTTTCAAAGTAAAATTATGAATATGAGTACAACCCGAGATAGATTCAAATGAAATCAACCTCAAGAATCTGCCTGGCTCCACATCGCTAATCATCAGAGAAATGCAGATTAAAACCACAATGAGATATCACCTCACACCAGTGAGGATGGCCAACATCCAAAACACAAACAACAACAAAAGTTGGCAAGGATGTGGAGAAAGGGGAACCCTCCTACACTGCTGGTGGGAATGCAAATTAGTTCAACCATTGTGGAAAGCAGTATGGAGGTTCCTCAAAACACTCAAAATAGAAATACCATTTGACCCAGGAATTCCACTCCTAGGAATTTACCCTAAGAATGCAGCAGCTCAATTTGAAAAGGACGGATGCACCTTTTTTGTTTATTGCAGCACTATTTACAATAGCCAAGAAATGGAAGCAACCTAAGTGTCCATCAGTAGATGAATGGGTAAAGAAGAGGTGGTACATATACACAATGGAATATTATTCAGCCATAAGAAGAAAACAAATCCTACCATTTGCAACAACATGGATGGAGCTAGAGGGTATTATGCTCAGTGAAATAAGCCAAGCCGAAAAAGACAAGTATCAAATGATTTCACTCATATGTGGAGTATAAGAACAAAGAAAAAATACTGAAGGAACAAAACAGCAGCAGACTCACAGAACCCAAGAACGGACTGATAGTTACCAAAGGGAAAGGGACTGGGGAAAATGGGCGGGAAGGGAGGGATAAGAGGGAAAAAGGGGCATTACGATTAGCAGATGTAATGTTGGGGGGGCACGGGGAGGGCAGTACAACTCAGAGAAGACAAGTAGTGATTCTATAGCATCTCACTACGTTGATGAACAGTGACTGTAATGGGGTTGGTGGGGGGGGGACCTGATGAAGGGGTAGTTTAATAACCGTAATATTGCACATGTAATTGTAGATTAATGATAATAAAATAAATTATATTTAAAAAAAAAGAATCTGCCTGAAAGGGATTTCAAAATAAAAACCATTAACATGCTCATGGAGGTACAGAAAAATATTCAAGAACTCAGGGACGAATTCCAGTCAGAGATCCAATCATTACGGAACACAGTATCAGAAACGAAACATACAATGGAAAGTTTTAAAAGCAGATTAGATACGGTGGAGAAGACAATGAGTGAAATAGAAATTAGAGAAGAGGAATACAAAGAGGCTGAGGCACAGAGAGAAAAAAGGATCTCTAAGAATGAAAGAATATTGAGAGAACTGTGACCAATCCAAACGGAACAATATTTGCATTATAGGGGTACCAGAAGAAGAAGAGAGAGAAAAAGGGATAGAAAGTGTCTTTGAGGAGGTAATTGCTGAAAACTTCCCCAATCTGGGGAGGAGATAGTCTCTCAGGCCATGGAGGTGCACAGATCTCCCAACACAAGGGACCCAAGGAACAACACCAAGACATACAGTAATTAAAATAGCAAAGATCAAAGATGAGGACAGACTATTAAAAGCAGCCAGAGAGAGAAATAAGATCACATACAAAGGAAAGCCCATCAGGCTATCATCAGACTTCTCAGAAGAAACCTTACAGGCCAGAAGGGAGTGGGATGATGTATTTAATGCAATGAAGCAGAAGGGCCTCAAACCAAGAATACTTTATCCAGCAAGGTTATGATTTAAATTTGAAGGAGGGATTAAACAATTTCCAAATAAGCAAAAGCTGAGAAAATTTACCTCCCACAAACCATCTCTACAGTGTATTTTGGAGGGACTGCTGTAGATGGAAGTGTTCCCAAGGTTTAATAGCTGCCACCAGAGATAATAAAACCATGGTAAAGAAAGTACAACAGTTAATTACTAAACAACTGCAAAATTAAATCAACTATCCCCAAAGTCAATCAAGGTATAGACAAACAGTATAGAATATGATACCTAATATATAAAGAAGGGAGGAGGAAGAAAAAGGAGGAAAAGAAAAGAACTTTCAGACTGTGTTTGTAATAGCATATTAAGTGAGTTGAGTTAGGCTCTTAGATAATAAGGAGATTAACCGTGAACCTTTGGTAACCATGAATCTAAAGCCTGCAATGGCAATAAGTACATACCTATCGATAATCACCCTAAATGTAAATGGTTTGAATGCACCAATCAAAAGACATAGGTCACTGAATGGATAAAAAAACAAGACCCATCTATATGCTGCCTACAAGAGACTCACTTTAAACCCAAAGACATACACAGACTAAAAGTGAAGGGATGGAAGTCGGAGTCTGGGAAGACGGCAGCGTGAGCAGGGCTGCAGAAATCTCCTCCCAAAACCATATATATTTACGAAAATACAACTATTCCTAAAAGAGAGACCAGAAGATACAGTACAACAGCCAGGCTACAGCTACATGCGAGAACTCAGCGCCTCACAAAGCGGGTAAGATACAAAGCTGCGACCCGGCGGGACCCGAGCACTCCCACACCCCAGCTCACCAGCGGGAGGAAAAGATTCAGAGCGGGGAGGGAGTGGAAGCACAGGCCGGCTAAATAACCAGCCCTGGTGATCTGCGCCAGGAGCACTGACACACATCTCATGGTGTATCGGAGATTAGAGAAACAGAAGGGCAGGATCCTAGACGGAGACAAGCAGGTCCCCTCAGCTGGCTCCCCAGGACAAAAGAAAAGAGGGCGCTTTTTTAAAAGTCTTAAAGAGACAAGGGCCCAGCAGCAGAACAAAATCGTCCCAGCGCACTCAGCCCAGCTGGCAGGGAATCTTGGGGAATTTCAGACCCCTTGACCGGCGGCCAGGCAAAGCAGCCGTGCCGAGGTTTCCCACAGAGACCAGCAACCTGCCATTCGTTCCTTCCCCAGCCGGCACCACAAAGGGTCCGGCAGAGCCGCCACTGCTGCGGAACAGCCGAGGAGCGGCCCCGCCCACAGCAACTGCACAGAACATACTCCCGGCAGGCGCGCAGCTAAACAGGAAGAGCCCCAGAACCAAGTTCAGAAGGCACCAAGGGGACCAGAACACACCCAGCATAACTGCAAACCCCTGCAGTGCTATAGGCTAGGCTGAGGGTGACCCCGCACACAGGCAGTTCAGGGATTATCCCAGAGATGGCCTCCCGGTGTGCAGGAAAACAGCTAAGGCCCCAGAGAAGGGTAAGGAGAACAACAAGCAGGAAGGGACTTTGTTCTCCCAGCTGACACACGTGGCACCTACCAGCAACCACTTCTATCACCATGAAAAGACAGAGGAATATGATCCAGACTAAGATCAACCAGACAACCCCAGAGAGGGAGCCTGAAGGGATGGACATGCACAATCTTCCTGAAAAAGAATTCAGAATAAAAGACATAACCATACTGATGGATCTACAGAAAAATATGCAAGAGCTAAGGGAGGAAGTGAGGGAAGTGAGGAAAGACAATACAGAAATGACACAAGTGATCAACGGGCTTAGCAGCAGACTGGAAGAGATGCAAGAGACTGTTAATGGAATAGAAATCAGAGAACAGGAATACAGAGAAGCTGAGGCAGAGAGAGATGAAAGGATCTCTAGGAATGAGAGAACTGTGTGACCAATCCAAATGGAACAATATTCGCATTATATGAGTACCAGAAGAAGAGAGAGAAAAAGGGATAGAAAGTGTCTGTGAAGAAATAACTGCTGAAAACTTCCCCAAGCTAGGGAAGGAAATAGTCTCTCAGACCACGGAAGCCCATAGATCTCCCAACACAAGGGATGAAAGGAAGACAACACCAAGACTCATAATAATTAAAATGGCAAAGATCACAGATAAGGACAGAGTATTAAAGGCAGCTAGAGAGAGAGAGAAAAGATCACCTACAAAGGAAAACCCATCAGACTATCATCAGACTTCTCAACAGAAACTTACAGGCCAGAAGAGAATGGCATGATATATGTAACGTAATGAAACAGAAGGGCCTAGAAACAAGAATATTGTATCCAGCACGATTGTCATTTAAATTTCACAAAGGGATTAAACAATTCCCAGACAAGTGAAAGCTGAGGGACTTTGCCTCCCATAACCCACCTGTACACGATATCTTAAAGGGACTGCTCTAGATGGAAGCACTCCTAAGGCTAAAAAGATGTCACCAGAGAAAATAAAATCATAGCAAAGAAAGCAGACCACGCAAATACTAACTAAAGTCAAAGAATAAAACACCTAGTATATAAAGAATGAAGGAGGAAGAATAAGAAGGGAGAGAGATAAAGAATTATTAGACTTGTTTACAATAACCTAACAAGAAAGTTAAGTTAGACTGTTAGATAGTAAAGAAGCTACCCATGAACCTTTGGTAACCGCGAATCTAAAACCAACAATGGCAAAAAACAAATATCTATCGATAATCACCGTAAATGTAAATGGACTGAATGCACCAATCAAAAGACACAGAGTAACAGAATGGATAAAAAAGTAAGATCCTTCTATATGCTGCTTACAACAGACTCACCTCAAACCCCAAAATATACACAGACTAAAGGTGAAGGGATGGAAAAATATATTTCATGCAAACAACAAGGGGAAAAAAGCAGGTGTGGCAGTACTTGTATCAGACAAAATAGACTTCAAAACAAAGAAAGTAGCAAGAGATAAGGAAGGACATTACATAATGATAAAGGGGTCAGTCCAACAAGAGGATATAACCATTATAAATATATATGCACCCAACACAGGAGCACCAGCATATGTGAAACAAATACTAACAGAATTAAAAGAGGAAATAGACAGCAATGCATTCATTTCAGGAGACTTCAACACACCACTCACTCCAACGGACACATCAACCAGACAGGAAATAAGTAAAGACACAGAGGCACTGAACAACACACTAGAACAGATGGACCTAAAAGACATCTACAGAACTCTACACCCAAAAGCAGCAGGATACACATTCTTCTCAAGTGCACATGGAACATTTTCCAGAATAGACCACATACTAGGCCACAAAAAGAACCTCAGTAAATTCAAAAATATTGTAATTCTACAAACCAACTTCTCAGATCACAAAGGTATAAAGCTAGAAATAAATTGTACCAAGAAAACAAAAAGGCTCACAAATACACGGAGGCTTAAAAACATACTCCTAAATAATCAATGGATAAATGACCAAATTAAAACAGACATCCAACAATATATGGAGACTAATGATAACAATAATACAAAGCCACAACTTCTGTGGGATGCAGCAAAGGCAGTTCTAAGAGGAAAGTATATTGCAATCCAGGCCTATTTAAAGAAGGAAGAACAATCCCAAATGAATAGTCTAAAGACACTATTATTGAAATTGGAAAAAGAAGAACAAATGAGGCCCAAAGTCACCAGAAGGAGGGACATAATAAAGATCAGATAAGAAATAAATAAAATTGAGAAGACTAAAACAATAGAAAAAAATCAATGAAACCAAGAGCTGGTTCTTTGAAAAAATAAACAAAATAGATAAACCCCTAGCCAGACTCATTAAGAGAAAAAGAGAATCTACACATATAAACAGAATCAGAAATGAGAAAGGAAAAATCACGACGGACCCCACAGACATACAAAGAATTATAAGAGAATACTATAAGAATCTATATGCTAACAAGCTGGAAAACCTAGAAGAACTGGACAACTTCTTAGAAAAATACAACCTTTCAGGACTGACCAATCAAGAAACAGAAAAACTAAAAATAGAAGAGGAGGGAATACTTCCAAACTCATTCTTTGAAGCCAGCATCATCTAATACCAAAACCAGGCAAAGACCTCACCAAAAAAGAAAACTACAGACCAATATCCCTGATGAACGTGGATGCAAAAATACTCAACAAAATATTAGCAAACCGAATTCAAAAATACATCAAGAGGATCATACACCATGATCAAGTGGGATTCATCCCAGGGATGCAAGGATGGTACAACATTCGAAAATCCATCAACATCATCCACCACATCAACAAAAAGAAGAACAAAAACCACATGATCATCTCCATAGATGCTGAAAAAGCATTTGACAAAATTCAGCATCCATTCATGATTAAAACTCTCAACAAAATGGGTATAGAGGGCAAGTACCTCAACATCATAAAGGCCATATATGACAAACCCACAGCTAACATCATACTTAACAGCGAGAAGCTGAAAGCTTTTCATCTAAGATCGGAACAAGACAGGGATGCCCACTCTCTCCACTGTTATTCAACATAGTACTGGAGGTCCTAGCCACGGCAATCAGACAAAACAAAGACATACAAGGCATCCAGATTGGTAAAGAAGAAGTCAAATTGTCACTACTTGCAGATGACATGATATTGTACATAAAAAACCCTAAAGACTTCCACTCCAAAACTACTAGAACTAATATCTGAATTCAGCAAAGTTGCAGGATACAAAATTAACACACAGAAATCTGTTGCTTTCCTATACACTAATGATGAACTAACAGAAAGAGAAATCAGAAAAACAATTCCATTCACAATTGCATCAAAAAGAATAAAATACCTAGGAATAAACCTAACGAAGGAAGTGAAAGACCTGTACTCTGAAAACTACAAGACACTCCTAAGAGAAATTAAAGAGGACACTAACAAATGGAAATGCATCCCATGCTCTTGACTAGGAAGAATAAATATTGTCAAAATGGCTATACTACCTAAAGCAATCTACAGATTCAATGCAATCCCTATCAAAATACCAACAGCTTTCTTCAATGAACTGGAACAAATAATTCTAAAATTCATATGGCACCGCAAAAGACCCCGAATAGCCAAAGCCATCCTGAGAAGGAGGAATAAAATGGGGAATTATGCTCCCTGACTTCAAGCTCTACTACAAAGCACAGTAATCAAGACAATTTGGTATTGGCACAAAAACAGACCCACAGATCAGTGGAATAGAATAGAAAATCCAAACATCAACCCAAACACATACAGTCAATTAACATTTGATAAGGGATCCTTGGATATACATTGGGGAGATGACGCCCTCTTCAGCAGCTGGTGTTGGAAAAACTGGACAGCTACATGTAATAGAATGAAACTGGACTACTGTCTAACCCCATACACAAAGGTAACCTCAAGGTGGATCAAAGACCTGAATGTAAGTCATGAAACCATAAAACTCTTAGAAAAAAACATAGGCAAAAATCTCTTGGACATAAACATGAGCGAATTCTTCATGAACATATCTCCCCAGGCAAGGGAAATAAAAGCAAAAATGAACAAGTGGGACTATATGAAGCTGAAAAGCTTCTGTACAGCAAAGGACATCATCAGTAGAACAAAAAGACATCCTACAGTATGGGAGAATATATTCATAAATGACGTATTCGATAATGGGTTGACATCCAAAATATATAAAGAACTCATGCACCTCAATAAACAAAAAAGCAAATTGTCCAATTAAGAAATGTGCAGAAGACATGAATAGACACTTCTCCAAAGAAGAAATTCAGATGGCCAACAGGCACATGAAAAGATGCTCCACATCGCTAATCATCAGAGAAATGCAGATTAAAACCGCAATGAGATACCACCTCACACCAGTGAGGATGGCCAACATCGAAAACACAAATAACAACAAATATTGGCAAGGATGTGGAGAAAAGGGAAGCCTCCTAGACTGCTGGTGGGAATGCAAATTAGTTCAACCATTGTGGAAAGCAGTATGGAGGTTCCTCAAAACACTCAAAATAGAAATACCATTTGACCCAGGAATTCCACTCCTAGGAATTTACCCTAAGAATGCAGCAGCCCAGTTTGAAAAAGACAGATGCACCCCTATGTTTATCGCAGCACTATTTACAATAGCCAAGAAATGGCAGCAACCTAAGTGTCCATCAGTAGATGAATGGATAAAGAAGATGTGGTACATATACACAATGGAATATTATTCAGCCATAAGAAGAAAACAAATCCTACCATTTGCAACAACATGGATGGAGCTAGAGGGTATTATGCTCAGTGAACTAAGCCAAGCCAAAAAAGACAAGTATCAAATGATTTCACTCATATGTGGAGTATAAGAACAAAGAAAAAATACTGAAGGAACAAAACAGCAGCAGACTCACAGAACCCAAGAACGGACTAATAGTTACCAAAGGGAAAGGGACTGGGGAAAATGGGTGGGAAGGGAGGGATAAGAGGGAGAAAGGGGCATTACGATTAGCAGATGTAATGTTGGGGGGGCACGGGGAGGGCAGTACAACTCAGAGAAGACAAGTAGTGATTGTATAGCATCTCACTACGCTGATGGACAGTGATGTAATGGGGTTGGTGGGACCTGATGAAGGGGTAGTTTGTAACCATAATATTGCACATGTAATTGTAGATTAATGACACCAAAATAAATTATTTAAAAAAAAAACCTCAAGAACATCTTGCCTGTTACACTCCATTTCCTCCCAACCCACAGTGTCATTTGAAAGCATCGCTGTTCACAAGGTTTGCTTTAAAAAAATCATTTCCTGAAAGGCCCCAAGTTACTTAACCTCTCCAAGCCTCAATTCCCCACCCATGTTGGGGAATGACAACCACAGAAAGGGTTATGCATGGATGAAATGAGATGGCATGTGCCAGCACTGTCAGAACTCGAGAGAGCTCTACACAGGACATGACACACTTGTGGCCACTGTCCCATAAATGAACTTTCCAAGGCTCCCTGTGCCCTGTACTGTGGCTGTGCTGTAACCTCCCATTTATCAAGAAGCAAATAATCTCAATGGTCAGCGAACAGGATGTTTCAACACTCAGGTTAACCTGAGGTAATGCATGATACAGTGAGGTTTTTAAATCATTGAAGAAAGTTTCAGCCACACGTTTGCCCGCATGTGTATTTTATTGTATGCTGAACTTATTTGAAGAAATGTATGATGAGCACTTGGCAGTATTTCTCCACGTGTGTTCCAAGAAGTTTTGCACAATAAAAGGGCTCTATTGTCAGAGATGGAAACTGTTGTTTTGTGCTTGGTCAGCATTCATCCCTCCCTTCCCTGGAACTACGCCTCAGTTTTCCTTGGGGACCCATCCCGCGCCCATGTTCCCCCACTCCCCAGTCTGTGTAGTTTGCAAGAGGCTGACCCACACATACACACTGCTTGGGCCAGGGCTGGACCCTGATTCAGGCCTGGACAATGAGCTCTCTCTGGCCATGGGAATCACTTCAGGGATCAGCATGAAACTCAAGCCAGGCAAAAAGAGCCTCGGTTAAAGGATTTTTACCAGAGCAGCTCTTTAGCTAAAAGAATGTTGTAAGCTTAGAATTTTAGAAGCCATCACATGAAAAGGGCCAGCCTAAGAAGACAGAAGAAAATCAAGCCCAAAGGTGAAGAGTGAGCCCCCATCACATCATTCAAGCCCCGGGATTGCGCTGTAGCTACAGCCCACCATCCAAGTCCTGCCCTTCTCGATGGCTTGAACCAGCAAATTCCCTTTTTGGCTTGGGCTCTTGTAATCGCAAGAATGCTGATTCATACACTGAGTTATATAGTTAAATAAGGTTCCTTTACCACAGGGTTTCCCAGAGACCTCAAAGTATCATGCAGTATGAATCTCCAACAGGGTGGTGGAACATGTGCCCTTTCCCAAACTTACATGTCCATGAACTTTTTTGAAGACCATACCACTCCACAGAAAATATCTTGGGATTAACCTCATATTCAAATATTCCAAATCCCCATGCCCTCATTATTCCAGATAAATGAGGTAAGTGGGAATTTCTTTATCTAACACTGTTCGTGCATTTGTCAACTTTTAAAATGTATAATTTTTTCTTTTTACCAAATTGCAGTCATAAGCACAAACCATAGTATATTTTCCCACAGTTAATAAAATACTTATGTATGTGCATGTGCATGCTCATGTATGTATGTACATGTATATACACTTATTTTTTTGTTATTATATTGCGGGCATAATTCCTGAGCTTCCATACTCTTAAATCCTGAATTTTTAAAAATGTTTTGGCCTCTAGTCCCATTGCCAAGCTATCAGTGGTCACTCCTTTTGGTCTACAGAGGTGTCTGCGTCGTGGTGTGGGTCAGTGGGGGGGCACAGGGAAGACAGTGTAGCACAGAGAAGACAAGTAGTGACTCTATAGCATCTTACTACACTGATGGACGGTGACTGTAGTGGAGTGGGAGGGGGGACTTGATAATATGGGTGAATGCTGTAACCACAATGTTGCTCATGTGAAACCTTCATAAGATTGTATATCAACAATCCCTTAATAAAAATAAACAAATATAGAGGTGTCTGCCTGTAGAAGCAGCCCCTCCTACTCTTCTGTGGGTTAGTAAACCAGATAAGAGAAGCTCACTGGAGCTGCATGTTTTAAAAAATGTGAGGGAGACAGGCCAGTATCTCAGAGAGAGAGCCAGGATAGCGGGTGTGCTCTGAGTAAGGCACCCGAGCTTCCATACATGAATGTGTGTCTATGATCTGGGCAACTTACAGACAGCTTATGGCCAGGAGCTTGCCTTGGGTTGGGGGACCACTGAAGTTGTTAAATAACTGACCTTCGAATATGGGAGGTGTTACAATACTTAGCCACGAAAAGGGCTGCCCCAAGTTGGTAATAAGCACTGAGCTCTGCTTAGAACCTTTAAAATGAAAAGGGGTTTTTTTTTGTTTTTTATTTAGCACAGGAGGCTGACAGTCCAAAAAATTCCATTTCTTAGTTTCTAAGTCATTCACTGGCACAGATGTCAAACTTCAGCCATTTTTCAGGCATTCTGTCTGCCTATAACTCTCAAGTAGCTGTTGCCTGTTTAAAGGGTATGTGTGGGCTCCCCTGTTTTATGATCCTATTACATGAAATGGGTGGGAATTTGCAGCAACAGGGAAGTAACCAAGCTTTCCCCTTGCCATTGAAAGAACAGCCCTGGCCCTGAGTGGGTAGGCAGGGTGCAGGTGGGCAGGCAGGCCAACTGGTCTGCCCAGTGAGAGCTCAGAAAGCAGTGTTATATCACTCACAGGAGTGGGAAGTCCCTGGATCCTTTTGGTGAGAATCAAGCTGTATTTGCTGCCACAATGAGAGGCTTGACAAGGAAAAGCCATCAGGACTTCTCATGTCAGTGTCCAAGGATTCAGGCAGGGACCAGGGCACCTGTGGTCCAGGAGTATGACTGAAAGTGAAGCCCAGCTTAGCGTTGCCTTGATGCCTTTTCCAGAACCCAGAGCATGTGTTCAGGAAGGTTTACAGGCTCCTGCGCTCGTGTTATGCCTCCAAAATGAGGCAGAAGCCAAGCACCTGCTCAGCCAGCCATGTGGAAATTCTGGGCCTGCTCTGCCAAAGAAAACACCCTTGCCTGCCCACCCCCAGTCCCCCAACCCCTCGCAACCCCCAGCATTTACTCTCAGAAGGGCCTCTGTCTTCTCACTTCAAGGCCTGCTGACCAGCTGTGGACCTGGGGTGGCAGGGCAGGCCTGGGGAGCCAGAGGCCATTTCACCTGCAGTTGGGTCCTGTGCACACCCCACGCGCCCTGCTTACTTCCTCCTGACAACTGCACAGCCGAAACCGCTTTTAGAGGAAATGGATCACTCAGTTCATCTTCATGCCCTCAATGACCAGACCCCAGAAGGGTCCATCACTCTAGAAAGGGACAGTTATGCGATCCTATTGCCTCGGAGCAGTGAGCCTCACTCCTGCTTTAGAGGCCAAAGCTTGGAGGACAATTACTGTACCTCTGTATACTTTTCAAACACATTTAGTCTCAATGAGACTACAGTGAAAAGGTATTTGGAAGACTGCACATGACAGCGAAACCATGAGACAGAGTACTTGGCCCGCAGCCACCCCGACACAGACCTTGGCCCTAGCCAAGACTGCCGCTCCTGATGTCAGAATTGGGCTGGGTCTCTGCTCAGCTGAGCCCCCAGGAGCTCCTTCCATGAAATTGCTGGTGATGTCCAAGAGGGGTAGGAAGGCTGGAGGTGGGGAGCCCTGTCCGGTGCTGTCTGCACAGCCTTAGGGACAACCTGGGGTTCAGAGGCTGATGGCCCACACCAGGGCTCCCTGCACCTGCAAACACTGGTTGGCCAGCTAATTAGTCTACATTCTCCAGGTTTGCCTTTTTGTCCAGGCATGGGAACAAGTCACCCTCCAGGTATGCTTCCCAGCTGAGAAAACCCCAGTGAAATCTCTTCAGTGCTTCATCATCCAACTGGCAATGTCTATGGCAGGTCAAGGGGTGGGCTGCCTACCCGGGCTCTTCGCCTTCCTCCCCCCTCACAAATACCATTAAGCTATAATAAAGCAGTAATAAAATTATAACATGCCATAGTAAGGAAGATGGGAGGAAGGGCCTCAGTGGACAAGGGATCTCAAGAAATTTGAAGAAAACAGGAGGTAGATGGTAGAACAACTGAGAAGTGCAGAAGGAGAAGCCACAGCCCAAGATAAAAATGCCACAGAAGAGATGAAGCAGGTCTACAAGGCAGAACCCAGCGGGGCTTCAGGATTTGAAATACCATAGAAAGCAGGGTGACCAAATGCTACCAGAAATGGGGTGGATGAGAGAATCACAATGGGCCCCACCGCACCCACCCTCCAGCCTGGTATAAGGTCTTAGAGCCAAGCCAAAGGGATGGAGGGCAACCTTAAAGAAGTTGACCCTGTTAAGATGCAACCAGTATTAGAATGCAGTCCTTTAAGCTGCTCTGTGTGCTGTATTTATATTTCAATCGGGGGGCAAAGTAGAGAGAGGGTTCCTCATCAAAAACAGAGTGATGCGCTGGGGTCTTCACCCACACAGGCAGCTCTGCTCTCTCACGTGATAAACACCTGTCCTGGCCACTCGCCTGCTGACGTGGGGGCCACCCTGCGCACAGCACAGGCAAGGAGACACCAGCGCTGGGAGAGGGGCCTCCGCCCAGCAGACACTCTGGGCACCGCATGCCAAAGCAGCAGGCCAGGGCTGACCAGCCCAGGGCTCGCACACCAGCTGATCGCACAGTCTCTGGCCTGTTGGCCTCACTCAGAGACTCCACTTTCCTCTGGTAGGAGAGCTTGCCCTCTTTGGGCTCTAAAAACCCATTCCCTATTTTCCTCCTCAGAATTCATCCCCAGAGCATCCTGGATTCTGCTCTGGAGCAGGTTCCCTGCTTGGCCATAAGACTTTTCCCTCTCTCTGTGTTCTCTCTTTGATGTACTTTTATTTTTCTTTTTTAACATGCTAAAGCCTTGACAGCCCTGGGCTGTGGTAGGTGATTAAGCCCCCACTTCGTTCTCACAAGTGAAAAATACACAATATAAATTATAAATGTCTGTATATTTTTGAGGACGTGTTTGAAGCCTTCCATCATCAGCATTCATTGAGCAGGATCCCATCAGATCTGAGTGGTGTGTGCATGCACGTGCTTGCGCTTTGATGGAGCAAAACCCTTTGCTAACACCCTTCCATAGAGCCCAATACACAGAACTGATTAGCAAGGGGAACCAAGCCCCCATCAGCTCTGCTCACCTTCTCTGTTCCTCCTGCTGGCCCAAATTACTTCCTAAAATGACATTTCCAGGGAGGACAGTTAACAACCCCAACTCAGAAGAACTATAAATTACTTTAACTATATATGAAAACAAGTATTTTACTCTGAAAATATGTCAAAAACATGAGCAGTTATCCTCGCAGACATACTGACCAATAAAATCATAAGTAGATTCAGCTGGGGAGAACTCAGCGACCACTTTCATCATCTTCAGCACCACGTCATTCTCACCTACATTTAATCAGAGTCAGCCAGGAGCCAGGGCTAAGGGCCTGGAGTATATTCTGTCATTCACTCCAAACAACCAAACCACGAGGCAGCACTGCTATTAACCACATCTCAAAAAGGGCTCGGAGCAAGTGGGTGACAAGAGCCAAGTCACATTCCCAGGGCTGCGGACTCCGCATGCTGTCAACCACCGTGTTCCAGGAGTCCCAAACATAGTACTTGTGTTCTTCTTTATATACCTGTGTTTTGTTTTTGTTTTTTTTTTACTATGTTAACCCTTCATAATAATAAGGATATTCTAATTTGAGACCAAAAAATGGATAGGTAGTAATAGAAGCTGATCCTTTATTCCAGAAGTGGTCAAGGCAGGGGTGCCCTGAGTGGCTCACCGAGCCAACCCCTAAATGTCACAGAGGAAGGGCTTTGAAGAAATTTCTTACCCCAAGAGCTCTCGGCAGTCCTTAATCAACCAGGTCCATCCATCCTTCCTCAGCTTCTTTGTACTCATCAGAAACATCAGAAAAAGCTTATCAGTCTTGATATAACCAAGCATGGTCATATCTGTACTGAGAAGGGAGGAAGAAGGGAGTGTAACTCAAACTCTTAATCAACCAAAACAATGTCTAAAAATCAGTGAGGCAATAGACAGCAGTATATGCATATTTTTAGGAAGGTAAAGGAACATATTAGCAAAAACAGATAAAATAATTAGAAATTCTCTGGGGAAGCAAAAATGAGGGAGCATTAAGGGCTAGGGCAAAGACATTGCTGCATTTTTATAAGCATTTTAGCACTACTTGGCTTTTCAAATTAAGTGCCAATATTTCTTTGATTTGTAAAAAGTGGCAAAACAAAATTAATGCAACTTACCCTCCTTAGTAGTCTCTTTTAGCTTAATGGACTCCAGGAAGGAGTTCAGACAGAGAGGATGTGGCTTGACATGGCTTGTGGAACCTTGAGATCTGAGACACAGCAGATAGGAGACACTGGGTATTGTGGTAAGAGCAAAAGATCTTGAATCAGAAGACCTGGGTTCCAATCCTGGCCTTGGTGCTCCAAACTCTGTGACACTAGTCCCGGTGCATAACCACTCTCAGCCTCTTTAGGGCAGGTGTCCAGACTCCATATAACCAACAAGACGATTAAATGATGGAGATCCCAACCCAGTGATACAAACTAACCTCATGGTGAGGCTTCCAGGGTTAGGGACCTGAGAGGTCTGGGCCAGGTAAGTGAGTCCCACATAAGAGATGCAGGCTTCTTGTTCATGAGCCCAGCATTGAGCCAAACCCAAGTCTCTAGATTTGAGCTGGAATTTCCTCTCCTATCCAAGCTGTTTCCAAGTTCTCGGAGACCATGGAGCACATCTTAGGTTCTGTAGACTCAAAAGACAGGGGAGTGTCCCAGGTACCGTCTGCATCCCTCTGTGTGAGGCTCACCCAGACCAGGACCCCACCTGGCCCTGGCGCGGGCCCTCTTGAACAAAGTCTTCCTTTAACTCTTCTCAATCTAAACAAAATCTCCAAATCACTTAGTCTTAGAATCAAACCTTAGGCCCCAAAGAGAAACCTCCAGCCCTTTCTCCAGGACAGGGTCCAGCATACCACTATGTCAAGCTTGGTCACTCAAAAGACAGAGGAGTGTCCCAAGTATTATCTGCCTACCAGTCTGGCCACAGTTATCATTAAAGGCAGGTCCAGCCTTGGCAAGAACCAACCCAGCACAGGACAATTTTTTCCAGGCTCTGAGCATTTACAAGAGCCCCCAGCTTTGGCTCACCCAGGGACTGGCTGCTGACTGCCTGGGCATCAAGGGTCCCTCTTCTTCCTGCTCTCCCTGGATTCAGAGCCTGCACTGGTTTGGGAGGGGGAGAGGTCTGGCGAGTCCAAGCTCCCCTGGGACAGCCACAGGACCTCTTCATCCCCCTCCCTGTTCCATGACTACAAAGACCAAGCCCATCAAACAGCATTCTTCTTGCTGGTTTGTCATGGGGGGAAAAGGTAGAAAGATGCCTGTGGAGCAGCCCTGGGCAGAGAGGACGCAAAACAAGGCTCCAGCTAAGGCCCGAGGCACCCCCACCAGCCTTAGGACACAGTGGGGGCCTTAGTCTGAAATATCCCAAAGGTCCCAGGGAACCCAGTCCGTCTGCATAGACAGCACATGGGGGTGAACACACAGACCTGCAGATTCATTCCCCCCCAAAATAAAGTTTATTTTTTGGCACTTCATACTTGGCAGGGGCTAATTATAGTATCAGTTCACACAATGATTAAATTAATCAAATACATCTCATTCAGGGAAAATCCCTGAGCCCAGCTTTGACTCCATGAGCCCAAAGAAAGGGACCCAAGGCGGGGGAGATAACAAAGGGAAGATTAACAGGAATAATTAGCCAGTGATTAAATGTCATTTTCCTCAAGTCAAATGATTCTCATTTTATTCAAGTGTACTGGAAATTATGATTAAGATTTTCTTTTTTTCCATTTCGGAGAATTCTTTTTTTGTCCAATGAATAACTCTCAATCATCAGCTTTTAAAAGTATTGTGCAACTTCTAAATACCATTTTTAAATCAGGCTGACACTGCCAGCTCCCTCTGGTTTTCTGAATCACCTACATAAAGACGGCTGCTTTGTCGAGAACCTGTCTGGGAAACTGGCCTGTATATCCTGTGCCCCAAAGCATCTGTTTCCTCAAAGATGTAACCAGGGGGCTCAGGGTATGAGGCCAGGCACCTGCCCATTTCCTTGGGAGTAAAGCTGATGGTGTATGTGGTCTGGCCCTCCACAGGGGTATTTCCTCGGGGGCCAGGCCAGGGGGGCTTACAGCTTTTGGTATGGATGGGTGGGTGGGGAAGATAGTGGGCCCGCACAGTGGTCAGGCAATCCAAGGGTTCTTTGGCAAGGTTCAGCTGGGGAACGGGCTTGAGAGGCTCCATGCGCATGCTGGCCCATGGCTTGTAATCGTCCTTAGTGGTGGTAGAGCTCTCAAAGCGTCCACCCTTCTTGACTGAGAGCACTGGTCGGCAGGACTGAGCTGGGACACCCTTAGGGTACATGTAGTGGGCTTGCACTGTTGTCAGAAGGTCCATCTTTTCTTTAGAAGGGATATAAGAGGCAGGAGCTTTGAAGAATATGTGGGGTGTTGGCCAAGCTTGGTACTTATCTCGAAACTCTGTGATGTTAGAGAAAGGCATGTCTAGACCACAGGGCCTGGCTGGAGGTTTCAAGCTCTTGGCTGGCTCACCCATCAGGCCCAAGTAGGACTCTTTGTGGGTGGTAAGGCTCTCAAAGGGGATTTCAGAGGGCTTAAACTTCTCTGCCTCATACACAAAGCGCTTTTCCATAGGGTGGGCCACGTAACTCATCTTGTAGTTAGTCAGATCCTCCAGGGGGATGTTACAGAGCTTGGGCACAGCCGGAGGCTTACAGTTCATGGTGTTCACTATGCCCTTCATGGAGTAGTCATCCTGGTGTGTGGTTCTACTATCGAACCTGGTTGATGCTGGCCGGTAGCTGTGTTCTGGACGAAGAAGTTCTCGTCTTGGTTGGCTCCAGGGTAAATAATCACCTGAAAATAAAGCAGAAGTGGCAATTACTTATAAATCAAGTCCAGTCCAACTCAACCTGCATGTATTCCTAGGGGCTCCAAACCACAGTCTCCAGTAAGATATCCCCTGAGACAAAAGAACAGGTGATCCCTGCCACCATCTCAACCAAGGGCTTGATATTTCAACTTATGTATTTGTGGGTTACTATGCAGAACAGACAAGTTTCCAGGAATCTCATCATACCACACAATGCTGTACCCAGGGAGTTTAGAGCATCCACAGCTGTGGGAGGATCTGGGGACTCGATTCCAGCTGAGGAGTCTAACCACTGGCTTACCCCTGTCCGTGAACAGTTCCATTCCCCTGTGGGGAAGGGGCCCTCTCTGAATCAGCACAGAGTGACCGGGAAGCTGCACGTGGTGTGGTGAGATGGGATTCACAACCCACTGCTGGTGAGCCACCAGCCAAACCATGGAGACCTCCCTTGTCTGTTGAAAACCTAAGCCAAAGATTTGGAAAGCAAGAGAAACAACTCATCACACATGGGAAAAAGAAACAACAATTTATGTTCTCGTTGGAAACAGTAGAGGACTGTAGGCAGTGGGATGACATATTGAAAGTACTGAAAGGAAAAAGAAACTGTCAACCAAGAATTCTATAACTAGTCAAAATATTGGATTATTTAGGGTTTTTTGTGTACAATATATCATCTGCAAACAGTGACAGTTAAACTTCTTCTTTACCAATCTGGATGCCTTTTATTTCTTTGTGTTGTCTAATTGCTGTGGCGAGGATCTTCAGAACTATATTGAATAAAAGTGGAGAGAGTGGGCATCCTTGTCTTGTTCCCGATCTTAAAGGAAAGTATGATATGATATGATTTGTCATATATGGCCTTTGTTATGTTGAAGTATTTGACCTCTATACCCATTTTGTTGAGAGTTTTTATCATGAATGGATGTTGAATTTTGTCGAATGGTTTTTCAGTCTCTATGGAGATGATCATGTGGTTTTTGTCCTTTTTGTTGATGTGGTGGATGATGTTGATGGATTTTCGAATGTACCATCCTTGCATCCCTGGGATGAATCCCACTTGATCGTGGTGTATGATCCTCTTGATGTATTTTTGAGTTCAGTTTGCTAATATTTTGTTGAGTATTTTTGCATCTATGTTCATTAGGGATATTGGTCTGTAGTTTTCTTTTTTTGTGATGTCTTTGCCTGGTTTTGGTATTAGAGTGATACTGACTTCATAGAATGAGTTTGAGAGTATTCCCTACTCTTCTATTTTTTGGAAAACTTTAAGGAGAATGGGTATTATGTCTTCTCTAAATGTCTGATAAATTTCAGCGGTGAATCCATCTAGTCCGAGGGTTTTGTTCTTGGGTAGGTTTTTGGTTACTGATTCAATTTCATTGCTGGTAATTGGTCTGTTTAGATTTTCTGTTTCTTCCTGGGTCAGCCTTGGAAGGTTGTATTTTTCTATAAATTTGTCCATTTCTTGTAGGTTATCCAGTGTTAGCATATAGATTTTCATAGTATTCTCTAATTATTCTTTGTATTTCTGTGGTGTCCGTCATGATTTTTCCTTTCTCATTTCTGATTCTATTTATGTGTGTAGATTCTCTTTTTTTCTTGGTAAGTCTGGCTAGGGCTTTTTCAATTTGTTTATTTTCTCAAAGAACCAGCAATTTTTTCTATTGTTTTATTCTTTTCAATTTTATTTATTTATTCTCTGATCTTTATTATGTCCCTCCTTCTGCTGACTTTGGGCCTCATTTGTTCTTCTTTTCTCAGTTTCCATAATTGTGAATTTAGACTGTTCATTTGGGATTGTTCTTCCTTCTTTAAGTAGGCCTGGATTGCTATATACTTTCCTCTAATAACTGCCTTCACTGTGTCCCACAGAGGTTGGGGCATTGTGCTGTTGTTGTCATTTGTCTCCATATATTGCTTCATCTCTGTTTTAATTTGGTCATTGATCTATTGATTATTTAGGAGCATGTTGTTAAGCCTCTATGCATTTGTGAGTCTTTTTGCTTTCTTTGTACAATTTGTTTCTAGGTTTATACCTTTGTGATCTGAGAAGTTGGTTGGTAGAATTTCAATCTTTTTGAATTTACTGAGGCTCTTTTTGTGGCCTAGTATGTGGTCTATTCTTGAAAATGTTCCATGTGCACTTGAGAAGAATGTGTATTCTAGAATTTTATAGATGTCTGTTAGGTCCATCTGTTCTATTATGTTGTTCAGTGCCTTTGTCTCCTTACTTATTTTCTGTGTGGTTGATCTGTCCTTTGGAGTGTGTGGTGTGTTGAAGTCTCCTAAAGTGAATGCATTGCATTCTATTTCCTGCTTTATTTTTTCTGTTAGTTTTTGTTGTACATATTTGGGTACTCCTATGTTGGGTGCATAGATATTTATAATGGTTATATCTTCTTGTTGAACTGACCCCTTTATCATTATGTAATGTCCTTCTTTGTCTCCTGTTAATTTCTTTGTTTTGAAGTCTATTTTGTCTGATACAACTATTGCAACTCCTGCTCTTTTCTCCCTATTGTTTGCATGAAATATCTTTTTCCATCCCTTCACTTTTAGTCTTAGTATGTCTTTGGGTTTGAAGTGATTCTCTTGTAGGCAGCATATAGATGGGTCTTGTTTTTTTTTATCCATTCTGTAACTCTATGTCTTTTGATTGGTGCATTCTGACCATTTACATTTAGGGTGATTATCGACAGATATGTACTTATTACCACCGTAGGCTTTGGATTCATGGTTACCAAAGGTTGAAGGGCAGTTTCTTAACTATCTAACCATCTAACTTAACTCACTTATTATGCTATTATAAACACAGTCTGGTGATTCTTCATTTCTCTCCCTTCTTTTTCTTCCTCCTCTACTCTTTATATGTTAGGTGTTTTATTCTGTACTATTTGTGTTTCCCTTGACTGATTTTGTGGATAGCTGATTTTATTTTGCATTTAATTGGTATTTGGTTGGTCTACTTTCTTTGCTGTGGCTTTATTTTCTCTGGTGACAGCTATTTAGCCTTAGGCATTCTTCCATCTATAGCAGTCCCTTTAAAATACACTGTAGAGATGGTTTGGGGGAGGTGAATTTCCTCAACTTTTGCTTATCTGGGACTTGTTTAATCCCTCCTTCAAATTTAAATGATAATCTTCCTGGATACAGTGTTCTTGGTTCAAGGTCTTTCTGTTTCATTGCATTGAATATATCATGTCATTCCCTTCCTTCCTGTAAGGTTTCTGCTGAGAAGTCTGGTGATAGCCCAATGTGTTTTCCTTTGTATGTGATCTTTTTTCTTTCTCTGTCTGCTTTCAATACTCTGTCCTTGTCTTTGATGTTTGCCATTTTAATTATTATATGTTTTGGGGTTATCTTTCCTGGGTCTCTTGTGTTGGGAGATCTGTAGCTATCCATGGTCTGAGAGACTACTTCCTTCTCCAGATTAGAGAAGTTTTCAGCAATTTTTTTCTTCAAAGACACTTTATATCCCTTTTTTCTCTCTTCTTCTTCTGTTACCCCTATAATGTGAATATTGTTCTATTAGGATTGGTCCCACAGTTCTCTTAATATTCTTTCATTCCTAGGGATCCATTTATCTCTCTCTGCCTCATCTTCTCTGTATTCCTGTTCTCTGGTTTCTATTCCATTAACAGTCTCTTCTACCTCATCCAGTCTGCTGTTAAATCCTTCCATTTTTTGTTTCATTTATTTTTTCTCCCTCCTGAATTCATCCCTTAACTCTTGAATATTTCTCTGTAGCTCCAAAAGCATGCTCATGACTTTTATTTTGAATTCTTTTACAGAAATACTGGTGATTTCAGTCTCACCAAGCGCTCTCTCTGGTGTTTGAGGGATTTTGGACTGAACAAGGTTCTTGTGCGTTTTCATGGTGATGGGCATGGTTGCTGGCGAGTGGCGCTTGTTTCAGCTGGGATAACAAAGCCTCTTCCTGCTTGCTGGTCACCGCTGTCTTTGCTGGTTAACCACACCCAGGGAGCAGCCTCTGGGTTAGTGTTCTGAGTTGCCATGGGTGGGGTGACCTTTGAGATGGCCTAGGGCAATGGTGGGCGTTGCAGGCAAGCGGTGTGTTTTCTGTGCCAGAACAGAGCCCCTTCATGCTTCCTGGACTCTGCGCCCATCTCTGCTGTCTGTGTTGGTCAACCGCATGCAGGGAGCAGCCTCTGGGTTAATCCCCTGAGCTGCCATGGGCAGGGTCACCCTCAGGTTAGTCCAGGGCACTGGTGGAGTTGGCAGGCGAGCAGTGCATGTTCTTCCGCTAGAACAGAGCCCCTTTGTATATTCTGGACTCTGTGCCCATCTCCACTGTCTGTGCCAGTCAACTCTGCACAGGGATCAGCCTCTGGGTTAATCCCTTAAGCGGCCATCTGAATGGCCTAGAGCACTGGGGAGTGTCACAGGTGAGCAGCTTGTGTTCTGCCACATGAACATAGCCCCTATGTGCCTCCTGGATTCTGCACCGGTCTCTGCTGTCTGTGCCGGTCAACTGCACGCAGGGAGCAGCCTCTGGGTCTGGGCCAGTTAGTTGCATGCTGGGAGAAACCTCTGTGTTAAGCTGTGTGGTTGCTGTAGGCGGGGCTTCTCCCTAGCTGTTCTGCAGCAATGATGGGTCAGCCGGTTTGCTTGCAGTGCCAGAGGGGAGGAAGGAATGGCATGCTGCTTATTGCCATGAGGGGGTACGGAGCTGTGCTGCCACCCAGCGGTTATGGTGCCTGAAGTTCCTTAAAGTTCTCAGCCTGCTGGGCTGAGTGTGCCAGGACGATTTTGTCCACCTGTTAAACCCTTGTCCCTTTAAGACTTTTAAAGCACCTGCTTTATTTTGTCCCTGGGCAACTGGCTGTGGGAACCTGTTTGCAGTCTTAATCTCAGATTTTGCTTTTCCAGTCCTCTAATATCCACTGCACCATGCAGTGTGTGTCTGTGCTTCCAGGGCATATTACAAGGGTTGGTTATTTAGCAGTCCTGTGCTTCCACTCCATCCCCACTCTAACTCTTTTCCTCCCGCTGGTGAGCTGGGGTGTGGGGTGTGCTCGGGTCCTGCTGAGTCATGACTTTGTATCTTACCCTTTTCCATGAGATGGGTTCTTGCAGATGTAGTCTGGCTCCTGTACTGCATCTTTGGTCACTCTTTTAGGAATAATTGTATTTGCTGTATTTTCAAAATATATATGGTTTTGGGAGGAGATTTCTGCTACTGTACTCACACCGCTATCTTCTATGTCATCTATCCCTTTTTATTATCTCTGGTGACAGCTATTTATCCTTAGAAACACTTCCATCTATAGCAATACACTGTAGAGATGATTTGTGGGAGGTAAAGTCTCTCAGCTTTTGCTTATCTGGAAATTGTTTAATCCCTCCTTCAAATTTAAATGGTAATCTTGCTGGATAAAGTATTCTCGGTTCAAGGTCCTTCTGCTTCATTGCATTAAGTATATCATGCCACTTGCTTCTGGCCTGCTGAAAAGTCTGATGATAGCCTGATGGGTTTTCCTTTGTATGTGATCTTTTTTCTCTCTTTGGCTGATTTTAATAGTCTGTCCTTATCCTTAATCTTTGCCATTTTAATTATTACATGTCTTGGTATTGTGCTCCTTGGGTCACTTGTATTGGGAGATCTATGCACCTCCATGGCCTGAGAGACTATCTCCTTCCCCAGATTGGGGAAGTTTTCAGCAATTACTTCCTCAAAGACACTTTCTATCCCTTTCTCTCTCTCTTCTTCTTCTTCTTGCACCCTTATAATACAAATATTGTTCAATTTGGATTGGTCACACAGTTCTCTCAGTATTCTTTCATTCCTAGAGGTCCTTTTTCCTCTCTGTGCCTCAGCTTGTTTGTATTCCTCTTCTCTAATTTCTATTTCATTTATCATCTCCAACATATCTAATCTGCTTTTAATACCCTCCATTGTGTTCCTCAGCAATTGGATCTCCATCTTAAATTCATTCCTGAGTTCTTGAATATTTTTCTGTACCTCCAGGAGCATGTTTATGATTTTATTTTGAAATCTCTTTCAGGAAGATTGATTATTTCAGTTTCACTAGACCCTTTTTCTGGTGTTTTTGAGATTTTGCTTTGAACCAGGTTCCTTTGACGTTTCATATTTGTATGTGGTGCCCTCTAGTGCCCAGAAGCTCTACTCTCTGGAGCTGTTCAGCCCCTGGAGTGATGTCGGGGGTTGCAGAGGAGTGGTGCTGGTGCCTGGGGGAGGAAGGAGCTGTTTCCTGCTTCTCAGCTGCTATGCCTGTCTCCACTGCCAGAACCAGTGGATAGGACATGCAGGTGTAAGCCTCTATGTTTTGCGTTTGTAGCTGCTGTAGGCAGGGCTTCCGTCTGGCTGGCCTGATGCCAGGGCCAGTTTTGCCAGTATGCAAGCCAGGTGCAGGCTTGCCAGGAAAAAGGTGCAGTAGGCTGTGTACCATGTTGGGGGGCCTTAGAGCTGTGTAGCCAGCCAGTGGAGTGGAGCACCTGAAGATCGTGAAAGTTCCCAACCTGCTGGGCAGAGTGCACCCAGACAATTTTGTCTACCTACCCTTTCTCCTGAGCAGTAAGCTCTGTGCAATCCTTGCCCCTTTAGCAGCCCTCTCACTTTTAGGAAGTCTCTGAGACTGCCCACTCAGAGCAGCCGGATATGTATCCCTGTTTTCCACAAGCAGCTGTCATCTCAGTTTCTCCAGGTATTTGCCTGCCTTAGCTTTCCACCCCCACTGATCACCAGAGCACCATGCAATGTAGGTTTGTGCCCCAGAGGAGATCTCCAGGGCTATTGGTGTTCAGCAGTCCCAGGATTCCACTCCCTCCCCACTCTGTTTCTCTTCTTCCCGCCGCTGAGCTGGGCGGGGGAAGGGTTTGTGTCCCACTTGGTCACAGCTTTGGTACGTTACCCTGTTCCGTGAGGTCTGTTCTTTCCTCCAGGTGTATGCAGTCTGGCTCAGCTTTCTTTTCTGTTGCTCTTTCAGGATTAGTTGTATTAATTACATTTTTGTATTATATGTGGTTTTAGGAGGAGTTCTCTGTATCACCTCTCATGCTGCCAACTTTAATCCTACTGCTATTCAGTATTAAAAGGAGTAAAATACATGCTGCAACAGGGATGAGCCTCAATTACATTATACTAAGTGAAAGAAGCCAAATGCAAAACACTACATACTGTGCAATTCTATTATGTAAATTGTCTAGAAAAGGCACATTTAATAGAGACCAAGAGCAGATTAATGGTTGCCTGCGGACAGGAATGAAGATTGGCTGCAAGTAGGCTTGGTTGATATTTTTGGTGTGATGGATATTCTACAACTGGATTTTGGTGATGGTCGCTCAGTACTCTGCAAGTTACTGAACTGTCTATGTTAGATGGTGTATTCTATCTTATACAGCTTATATCTTGATAAAGTTGTTCTAGGAAGTGTGCCTATGGACTCCATTGGTGTTGGCTATAGATACCCAAGCTCCTATGAAGTTTCTCTTTTTCCTAACCCTTTATAAAACTGTAAGCAAGAGAATTCCCTGTGGATTCAGAGGGTTCACTGGGCTTCCATATTGGCTACCTTAGATCTGAGAATTGATGTGCGCAGTGGATGAAATGCAAGACTTGGATGTGAGCCACGTACTGTGAATCAAAGCTTCTGGGAGGATCTGTGTGGTGGTTACTTTGAAAGCTCTGCAGTACTGTCTTAAGATAAACCTGCTCCTCAACATGCCTGGGGGCCATCTCTAGGGCAGATTTCCTTTGGGTGCAGGCCTTGCATTATCTTGGCCATTCCAATCTCACTGCCCAGGTTTCTCCTGAGACAGACCTCCCCTAGATATTGCTGGCCAATGACTTTCATTCTTTAAGCATTCTGAAATTCTCCTCCTGCGAATATTCCCTGATTATTTGTCAGTAGTTCTTTCTTTTTCTTTAACCTTCATTCTATCTAGAAATGCAATGCTCCTAACTGTGATATGGGCTGTCAGAAGAGCATGAATTCAGGATCAACCATGTGGTTTAAATTCTAACTTTTAACTTCTTATCCATGTGACTTTGGGGCAAATTTATTAGCCTCTCTAAGTCTTGCTCTTCTAAATCTATAAAATAATCATACCCATCACAAAGGGTTATTGTGAAGATGAAACAAAATCTTGTATGGAAAACCCTGAGCACAGTTGACTGGCACATAGTCAGTGTTCATTAACTGTCAGAACTGGATGGTATCAGAGCGTGAATTCTGTATCTGGATTTGTATCCATGCTTCTCTTAGCCAAGTGACCCTGGGCAAGTTCCTTGGGTAACTTCTCTGTGGTTCTGTTTCTGCATCTGTCAAATGGGCATATTGAAAGTACCCAGCTTATTAGGCCTGTTTGAAGATTAAGTGGGTTAATATAGGAAGCGCTTAGAGCACTGCCTATCACACAGGAAGTTCTATCCAAGTGGCAGCTACTGTTCTCTCACCAGCCAGAACAATGTCCTTATTCCCCTGGAGTGGCATATTTGATTTATGTGGCTTAGGTGTGTGGGTTATAGGGACCCATGAAGGTCACCCTGCAGACAAGGGAGGTCTCCATGGTTTGGCTGGTGGCTCACCAGCAGTGGGTTGTGAATCCCATCTCACCACACCACGTGCAGCTTCCCGGTCACTCTGTGCTGATTCAGAGAGGGCCCCTTCCCCACAGGGGAATGGAACTGTTCACGGACAGGGGTAAGCCAGTGGTTAGACTCCTCAGCTGGAATCGAGTCCCCAGATCCTCCCACAGCTGTGGATGCTCTAAACTCCCTGGGTACAGCATTGTGTGGTATGATGAGATTCCTGGAAACTTGTCTGTTCTGCATAGTAACCCACAAATACATAAGTTGAAATATCAAGCCCTTGGTTGAGATGGTGGCAGGGATCACCTGTTCTTTTGTCTCAGGGGATATCTTACTGGAGACTGTGGTTTGGAGCCCCTAGGAATACATGCAGGTTGAGTTGGACTGGACTTGATTTATAAGTAATTGCCACTTCTGCTTTATTTTCAGGTGATTATTTACCCTGGAGCCAACCAAGACGAGAACTTCTTCGTCCAGAACACAGCTACCGGCCAGCATCAACCAGGTTCGATAGTAGAACCACACACCAGGATGACTACTCCATGAAGGGCATAGTGAACACCATGAACTGTAAGCCTCCGGCTGTGCCCAAGCTCTGTAACATCCCCCTGGAGGATCTGACTAACTACAAGATGAGTTACGTGGCCCACCCTATGGAAAAGCGCTTTGTGTATGAGGCAGAGAAGTTTAAGCCCTCTGAAATCCCCTTTGAGAGCCTTACCACCCACAAAGAGTCCTACTTGGGCCTGATGGGTGAGCCAGCCAAGAGCTTGAAACCTCCAGCCAGGCCCTGTGGTCTAGACATGCCTTTCTCTAACATCACAGAGTTTCGAGATAAGTCGACAGACTGACCATTATGTGACTAGGTGTATATCTTTTCATATTCTACTTGGATTGTGTTTCTTGGATGTGTAGATCATTATTTTTCATGAAATTGGGGTGTTGCAGGCAGTTAAACATTTTTTCTGCCTTTTGTCCTTCTGATGGTCCCTTTATAAGAACTGTGGTGTGTTTTATGTGTGTCCCACAGTTCTCTGAGTTTTTAATTTTCTCTATTCTTCAAATTGGATAATATTTATTGATCTATCTCCATTTTCATGGATACTTTCTTTTTGCCAGCTCAGATCTGGTGTGAAGTCCCTGTATGGGTTTTTTTATTTTGGTTATTGTCCTTTGAACTCCATAATTTTCATTTGATTATTTTTTATGACTTCCCTTTATTTGGTATTCTCTATTTGATGGGAAATTCTCATATTTTCCTTTATTTCTTCAAACATGCTCTTTTTTTTCCTGTTGTTCTTTCAAACTATTACTAGACACATTTATAATAGTTACTTTGAAATATTTGTCTGCTATGTCTAACATCTGGGCCCCTTCAGAGATAGTTTCTCCAACTGCTTTTTTTCTTCCTATTCATGGATCATACTTCCCTGTTTCCATTCATGCCTCATAATTTTTTTTGTCAAAACTCAACACTTTAGATAATATGTTGCAGCAACTCTGGAGTCTGATCCCCCACTTGAAGTTGATTTTGCTGTTTGTTTAGTGACTTGCCTACAGTAAATCTATACGGTTGTCTCATCCCCGCAGTGTGTGGCCACTATATTTTTGCTCAGGTTTTTTTCAGTTGTTTTTATTTTTAAGCCTAGAGTCCTAGGTCAGCATAGTTTAGTAATCAGCCAATGACCGATCAGAAGTTAAGCTTAATCACCTTAAGCCAGTAAGTCTTTCCCTATTTGCTAATAGGTCTGTATGTGGGTTGGGAAATGTACTCAAAGATCAGGCAGTTCACATGGCTTCCCTGGCTTTTATTTTCTGCTGGGCTTTCTCATATGTCTTGTGCACATGAACAAGGCATAATATTCAGCCAGAGAAGATGAGATGACTAGGCCCTGTCTCTGATCTCTTGATCCGGTACACCAGTACTGCCCACACGCACACAGTCTTCCAGACCACCAGGAATATGTGTGACCTTTTCAAGGCCCACTGTGTCTTTCTCATTCTCTGGATCACCTTGTTAAATTTCTGGCTAGAATGCTTGTCTGTGGCTTAATTAGTTCTGCCACCTCCGACTAGCTACAGAATGTTGCCTATTTTTTGCCATTGTGATCACTATTTTTTCTTGAAACTTCTACTCCAGTCAAGTTACCCCAAACTGCAGCAGAAATTCTGTTTTTCACAGCCTAGTCTGTTTAGGCAGAATCACCACACAGACCAAGCTTAGGGGAAGGGGTGATAGAAGCAGCCCCAGAATAAAATGCCAGAAACTCCCAACTGTTCATAATCATGGTTTAATAGTTTTTCCTTAAATAAATACTTCTCAATTTGTTGTATGCCTTTGGTTGATTTCCAGAGCCCTAAAATGGTTAACTTTTACTGGTCTGTCCAGTTTTACTGTTGCTTTTTTGGGAAGAGGAATTACCAAGCTCCTCACTCCACCACTCCAGAAGTCCTAACATCCTCACCCCCAGGCACACTCTTAAGTTTATTTTAGACTAATAATACTATCAAATATTTATTTTAAATTGGCTTCATTTTAATTGAAAATCTAATCTTTCTCCAAGAGCCATTAATGGCTCTATCAGCATCTTGAAAGCATTAGGGGGTCTTAGAGGGAACCATCTTGCTGAATATAAACCACATGTTTCCCCCCCAGACTTCAGGCCTCACTGAAATGGGGGCATCTACCTGTAGATGCCTACACACTGCCTCAAGGTGTGTGGGGGTAGGTAGGACAGGATTTTTCTGGCCCTCTTCTGTGATGGATGAAGTGTTAAGAAAACAGGTTCTTAAGTTGAAAGCTGCCTCATGTGATTTCTGATACCCAACAATACCACTGAAACCACATTATTATCCAAACATCTAACTTCCTCTACCCAGCATATATTACAAAAAACCTCCACAGGACCCTGAAAACCTCAGAATTTCACATGACATACTATTCGCTGCCTGAAAAGCCATCAGTAAAGCCCTTCAAGGCCAGGGTGTCATGTGGGTAATTGGCAAGAACCTTTTTAAAAGGGATTCCATTCAAAATATGTCTTTAAAAAAAAAACTTAGCTAAACATAAAGCTGAGCATCAAGTAATTATACTCTCAATCTTTCCAATTGCACAGTGATTGGAAAATGTCAAAATTACAACCAAATGCTGCTGGAGCATTTTAATGGTGGTTTTTCTGGGTCCAGGTAAAGGTACTACATAAGAGTAGAAAGGGAAAAGTTTGCATATTTTTCCTGTAGAACTATATAGTAAGTAAAGCATATAGACATAATATAGGTGGTATTCACTGAAATACAGATCTTTAATGACCTTGGCCTTTGGTTTCTTTTTTTTCTTTTTCTTTGAAAGGAGAATCAGTGTATGGCCATAAAACCATGAAGGTTGCTGTGGGAAAGACATACTAAAGCAGCAATTTCCACAGGAGACAAACAAGTCATCAAAATATATATACTGACATATCAAGAGATGAGGCGAGGGTGTGGGCGCTCACATGTGCATGAGATTGTACAGGACTCACCCTGTAAACATCATGGGTCTTTCCTAAGAGTCACTCCTGCCCTTGGCCAGGACCCACAGAGTAACTGGCTGGGTGGGGATTGTAAATCTAATGCCAAACTGCGTCACCTGGAGCCCTCATGAACAATGGTTCAGAACCATTCATTCATTTATTTATTTCCCCACTAACCACACCTTTGTTGTGCCATCACCAGGTTAAATGCTGGGAATACATACGTTGTATTCCCAGTTTGGGAAGCCATTATATCATAGGGGAGTAATGGAACAAATAAACCATTTAAAAATAAACCATTTAAATTAGTAGAATATGGTATGTGTTAAATTCCTCCCCTTCCAAAAAAAAAAAACCTTAAGATACATAGATTGGAAACAGGCAGCTATGGGTCAAATCTAACTACAAATATGTTTCCTTTGGCTACATACTGATTTGTTTGTTTTTCAGTCTGAATTTCAGCAAACTATGAAATCCAGCCCCAAGTATATGTAAGCCAGGACAAACACCACCACCACCACTCCCATCTACATATTCCTAGTTCTGGGCAGTCCTGTTGATACTTGACTAGTATTTGTTCATTAATTCTATGTAATTAGGTAAGCAGTTAACAGATACCAGAATTTTAAGGAAAATGGAAAAGAAAATGGGTTTTTCTCTATTTTAACTTTATCAGTAGGGAAAAATCAGCCATGATTCCATTGTAGGAGTGGATTCTCTGATTTGCAGGATGCAATTTAATATGTAACTGTTTGGAGAAGGAGACTAATATGAGACAAGCAGAAATAGGAGAAACTAAAGCCTAAGCATTAGATTTTTTTTTTCTGTGTGTTTATTTTGAGGGGTCAGTATTTTGCTGGGAGGAGTAGGAAGGACCTTTCTTTAAATAATAACACTGGGCTACCCCATCCTTCCAACCCCTAAGGTAAGCAGGGAGCATTTCTCACTCCCTGACCTCTCCTTATATCTAAGGCAAGGTGGGGAGTGGGAACTGAGCTGAGCAGACAGTTGCTACAACACTAAGACCCATAAATCCCGGTGGCCCATAGGAAGGGTGTGGAGGAAAGGACACATTGCCCTGCCAGAGTCCTGGCTCCCTCATCCGTGAGAGGTAAGGGTTTGCTCCAGCTTTATGCCTCCTTCCTGCCTGCTCAGCGTCCATGGTGCCCCATTTCTTGCCTTCCTGTAATACTGGATGAAAAGGAAGAATGGGCCCATAGAAGCAAGAGCACCACCCCACCATGCTCCTGGTTTATTGGCTCCTCTGTAAGGCATCTACTCTGGTGCCTACCTTGTTGAGGTGACTAGCAAAGAAAAAGAACCCTGCCCTCCTGGAGCATATAGTCTGGCCAAGGAGACACATGTTAAGCAAAACAAAAGAAAGCCACATAATGAGTTAGAAAATAGGGAGCACAAACATAGTTAGGGCATCTAACAGGCTGTCTTGTCGGGATGGGAAAGGCCTGGAAGGCTTTGAAGGGCATGATATTCCCACTGCTCAGGAAGGTGAGCACTAGACAGGGGAAGGGAGGAGGACTCTATAAAGAAGGAATGGCATGTGCCACATGCCTCAGGACAGAAAAGAAAAGGAGGAAAGGCACTGAAAGAAGACACTGTGGCCAGGGCAGAGGCGACCCAGAAGGAGCATCAGATCCGGCAAGGCATCCGAGGTGTTGGTAAAGGCTCGGGATTTTATCCTAAGAGCCTTAGTAATTATTTGAGTAGTTTTAAGCAGAGAAGGGGTCAAATCAGATTGTCATTTTTAAAAGACCTCCCTAGTTCCTGTCTGTGGAAAATGGGCTAGATCTGATAAGACTGGAGATATGCTCAGGTACATGCCCAGGCATAGGTACAGAGAAGGCAGGATTAGGGCTTTGTGGAAGGAAACAACAAAAGGACAGAGGAGAGATGGAGTAAAAGATGTGCTGCAATGACATAACGGGGAGTAGGCTACAGGAGGGCAGACCCAGGAAGGGCTGGTGGTGGGAAGGAAGTCTGAGGCATTAGCAGACCAAGGTCCCAATGAGAACAAGGACTGTCATGGAGGGGTGGATAAAAGCTGGAAGGAGATGCTTTACAGAGAGGCCAATAAACCAGGATGTCGGGGTGCAGGAAGTAGAGCCATTTTAGGGTACAACAATGCCCCAGATGGGGTCTGGCAGAAGGAGGTGATAGAAGAATAGGAGAGGATGACACTAAGATGGTAAAAGGACAAAGCCCAGGTTTCTGAAGAGGACCACGTCAGACTGGCCCTAAGTCCCAGTTCCTGCAAGAAGCACAGAAGCTCAGTCATGTGTAGGGTCTTCTGGAATGATAGGTTTAGACTCCTGGACAGTCTTTGGGAAGACGCCTACATCCCCTCAAGCCTCCCCACTTCCCATTGCGTAAGCGTTTGGCTTCACTAAATAAAAGCAACTATTATCACAGTCATTTAGAATCCACAAGCGTGTTGCATGAACGTTTCAGCACGTATTCCTAGGACAACCATGTGCATCATAAGCAGAAGAGTTACTGATCACAAACCCGGCTCCCATTCCCATGGTCTCAGCCTTGTGGCTTGTGCCCCACAGAGAGACTGCTACATCACCCACACCACGCACAGGGCTCTATCCTGTCCCTCTTACTAGACTATAAAGTCAGGGCAGGTCAGTATGCTTCCTTTGCAGTTCCTAACACCATGCCTGAGATATAGTGAATGCTCAGTAAAGAATGAATCAATCTCATTTATATGAAGTACAAAACTGGCAAAACTAATTAATGTTATTAAAAGTAAACATAATGGTTCTACCCTGGATGGGGAGGGTGATTGGAGGGGAGTGTCAATGTTGTATTTCTTGATCTGGGTGCTGTTCATATGGATATATTCACTCAAAAGTCATTGTATGATTTGTAATTTTTTCTGTTCACATGTTACATTTCAATAATTTTTCAAATGGATGGATGAATCAGTGGTGGAATCTAACTTAGCTTAAACTTGAAATGCTTCACTAATGTAAGATTCCAACAGCAAACAAAGACAGGGGTGGCAAATATTTTCTATAAAAGGCCAGATATTAAACGTCTGAGGCCTTGCAATCCACATGGTCTCTGTCACAACTACTCAGCTTTGCAGCTCTAGCACAGAAGTAGCCATAGATAATGTGTGAATGAGTGTGGCTGTGTTCCAACAAAATGTACATATGAACACTGAACTTTGAGTTTCATATAATTTTCACATTTCCTGAAATAACACTCTTCTTTTTTTTTTAGATCATTCAAAAACTTAAAAACCATTCTTAGCTATCCAGCTGTTCAAACACAGGCTGCGGGGGGTGTAGTTTGCCTGACGACTGCACTGAGAGGGTGTGCATATAAAACACATTTCCCATCCTGCATACATTCCTCAGCCTGTCCTCTCCACAACCTGCCCCTCAAATGTTCTCCCACCTTTGTAAGTAGGAACACACTCCATCTTGTCACCACACGGATATTTACTGTCCCGAGGTTTGATGGGGTCCACTCGACAGACAGGGTAGAGGTTGTAATCTTGCTTATATGTTGTGAGCGAATCCATATTCTCTTCACTTGGGATGAACTGCTCATGCTGGTGGATCTTCACTGGTAACACTTTGTGAGGCCCAAAATCTCTTCTGTAAGGAAAATACACACATCAGTGGGGCCCTTGGCTCAGAATAAGGTTCATGATTTCTATTCAACCCAACGTTACAAGTGTTGGCTGAGAAGTCATCTTCTACTCTATCACCCTCCTGCTCTTCCTCCTCTCTCTCCTACTTTTGAGAAAGGCACACCCTTCTCCTCTCACCTGAGTCAGACACCAGGACCCTGTCCGTGGCCGGCCGTCTCAGTGCCAGTCTCTCACCGCGTGCAGCTCCGCCACCTCGTGAGTCTGTCTGTCCCCTTTGGTTCAGACCCTGACGGGGCTTCACTTGATCATGTGACAACGTACCACCTGGACTTCCTGCTTCATTCCCACCACTTCTACTTCAATTCCCATCGTGTGGCCAGAATGAACTCTCTAAAATGGAAATTGGGGCTTTTCATTCCCCAGCTTAAAAAATCTTGCTGATAAAGTCTGGCTCTCTAGCACGATTCATCAGCTCTCCTGGACCCGCCTCTGCCTCGTTCCCCAGCCTCATCTCCCAGCTCTCCCCCAGGCCCACAGAGAAGGCCTCTCCCTTTTCTCTCCTCACTGTGGAGCTAACTTCTGTTTTTCAGGTTCCAGCACCTCCTTCTCTGTGCTCCTTAATCCTGCTTAATGTTTGTCTCCTTCCTCTATTTATCTTACAGAAAACCAGAAGGACAGAAAAGTACAATAAAGGGGGGGGCTCTCCGGCATCAATGCTCTCATTATTTCAGGGGGGCATGAAAACAGTGGGATACCAAAAGCAAGATGGTCTTCAGGAAACAGGAAGCACTCACTTCCGAGAGCGCCCCACGGTCACAGAACTGCCAAGATGTCAACCGTACCACCACCAGGAACCAGCCTGGCAATGACAGGGCTCAGCCGGGGTTTACACTGCCCACCAGGGGAATCTCAGCTTCCTACTGCTCAGTGCAAACTATTGTAAGCAAACATTGCCTTGCCCCTGCTCCCGAGGGCTTCTGCTTTATGCAGCAGCCTGCTTTTGCCTGGAACCCATTTATTCCACTGGACAAGTAGAAGGGAGATTTTCCCTAATGGTGCTTGCCAAAACAACTTCACCAAGGGAAGGGGGAGGTTTCCGGACAGGAAAACATCAGGCTCAAACACCAATAAAATCTACTTCCCTGCTGAAATCTGGAGCAGCATTACTGAGCCATGCTTGACTAGCAAAGGTAACACGCTCCGCTGTAACCTGTCTTGCATGAATTATACACATGGTTGTCAATAAACCCAAACCAGGGTCTGAAAATGCCTGGTAGGATGGGAGGAGGGAGTTAGGAAGCAGGAGAATTAGCGTCTCTAGGGGTCTAAGGAGGAAATGGGAGATGCTCCACTTGAACTCCCAGTGACACCCTCTGGGTACATTTAAAAATATATCTCAGCAGCTGTTACAAGGTCTTCAGCCTAGGTTCCCTTCCCAAGGGCCCCCTGTTGGCAAACAGCAAGAGGAAGCTGAGTGACCTGAGGGGTCTGGAAGCTGACTGTGTATAAACCAGAGCTTATGGAGGGGACAGGCTAAACAGGAACCCAAGGGTCACTTTCACATTTCTACCCTTCTTAGGGTCCAAGTACCTCATGCTGGCATCCTTTAAATACTAAACCAATTGCAGCAGGGAGCAAGAAGCGTAGGCAGCAGGCTGCAGAAAAAAATGGGAATGCCCAAAAAACCCTGTCTGAAAACATTAACTGCAAAGCAGCTTTTATCAGAAAGTTTGCATTCTATGGGGAGTGCCCCCAAAGGAAGTGAGCTCTCCTCAGTCCCAGAAGGGGTAGCCAAAGGGCTTGCAGGCAGCCTGAGACCACACATCCCCACATAAACCCGTGTTCATCAATGGCTACTCAAGGGGTGAGCACTCTTCAGCCCCAAGGAGGAGTATCAGGAAAGACCAAGGCAAGCAATGAGCAATAAAGCCAAATTTCAAATGCCCCGCGGAGCCCTCCCAACCCCAGAGCAGCCAGGAGTGCTTTCCAGTCACAGGCCTGCCGTGCCCTGGGACCCTTCACACAGACCAGGACATCCTCTCTTCTGCCCTTCCTTCTCCTGAGGGAAACACCCCCTTCCCATCAGAGGTGCTGTGAGAACCATCCTTCCCAAGTCGCCAAGCCCCCTGGCAGTTACACTTAATGCCCCACCTCTCCTGCTGTTTCTCCAGGAAAAAAGCAGGTGCATGCCCACAACCAAACTCACCAGTTCATGCACTGTCCTGAAGTTGGTTACTCAGAGGCAAAAACTGAGGCAGCAAAATCCTTGCTCAGTATGTTTAGAGAATGAAATTGTTAACTGAATCTCCTTCTTCAGTACAAAATTCAAGTTCCTTTGGGAAAGTACATCTATGGTTGAATTCACTGATCAGCTATAACTAGGGCAAACGATCTTTGGGGAGTGGGGGGATGATCTACAGCTGAAGAAAGGAAAAGTTTTAAGTTTCATTTATATGCCACCCCAAAATACTTACTGTAGCTTAAGAGTGCATTTAACAGAATGTGTTTTCTCATTGTTTTTATGTTGAGAACATCCACTGTGACCTATCATTAACCACAATATAATGGCATGTCCCCAGTCTCACATAACCTTACTGCTTTTAAATTCACATAAAAGTATTTTATTCTTCCCAGAATTTTCTCAAACTCAGTAGTTTTTTTTTTAAAGAATACTCCCTTCTCTTCCTGTGTTAAATCTCCTAGTCCCTGTGCCCATTGTGACTATGAGCCCAGAAAAAAAATCAGTCAAAGATGTTAAGCTTCTTCTAGTCGCACATCCATAAAAGTTATATAGTATGGAAGGCCAAGAGTTAAACTCCAAGTTAAGTAAAGGTTAAAGTGGCCCTGCTGGGAAAGTCAAAGCAACTTGACTTCCAATCATTCGGCAAAGCTAGGGAGACATGTTTGACAAGAGTCTGACAAAAGGAAAGAAGAAATAACATAACAGCCAACTAGGGTCGTGAACCTGGAAGTAGGAAATGGAGATTTTCACCATGATAAAACAGTTATGCGACATATTTTATTTAAAACTATGTTCATCTACGAAAACTCTAGAATTTGTTAGGGTGCCCAATTCATCAATCATATTAAATGGAATTCATTTTAAAATTTCCTCCTCTTGCCCCAAGCCAATCTCCAACTCTACCCTAAAATCTCTCCTTTCTCAGGAACCTGTCCATGAACTACCTCCTAGTCTGTGGTTTAACCTTTACCTCCTACTGGCTCTTTTCTGTCAGTATTTAAACATGGTCCAGTCTTCCCCATCCTTAAAGGGAAAATAAAATAAAATATGACACAACCTTAAGTGAGTCCGCTCCCCTCCTATTCTCTCTCCTCAAAAGGGTCGTCTGCACGCAGACTCGCCTGCCTCGCTCCCCTCCTCCCGTCGGATCTGATCCTGCTCACTCTGTGCTCTAGCCACGGCCTCCAAAGCACCACCTTGTTTCTAAAGCCAGTCACTGCTTCTTAGGCCTTTATCCTGCACCATTCTAACAGCGTCCATCCTCCCATTCATTCTTTGTTAATATTCTCTCCTTCCCTTGACTTCTGTGACACTCCTCTCTCTGTCCTCTCTCTCAATCTCCTCTATGAGAGCTTGTTGTTTGTCTGTCAACTGATTTAGCTTAATTCCTTCCGCACGGAATCCTAAAATTTTCCAGGGTTAAAAGGCACTCGCTAAGGAAATCATTACGTCATCACAGGCGGGTTGGGGAACTCATCCCAGCACACTGAGAAAGACCCTTAGGCTGATTCACAGGATTTGATTCATGCCTCTGATCCTGATAAGGACACACTGAGCCCTCCTTATCTTCACTGACAGATGGGATTCCAAGTGCCTGCCTCCAGGATTCAAGTCACACAGCACCTGTCCCCTGTTCTACTCTCTCATCAACTCACCCCTACTAAAGCTGAAGCTAATATCCATTACCACTTCAAATAAACTCTGGAAAAAATATTAAAAAATAACTCCTTGTGAATACTAAAGAGCATCGAAAATAGGCAGATTCTGGAACAGAGCCAACAGATGGAGGAAGGGAATGGTATTGGGTGAGTCTCTGTGTAACTTTCCATTTTTTTCAAAGCTTCCAGCCTGAAGGCAGGCTCCAGTCTAAGCTAAGCCAGGCGGCTAAAATGTGAACAGAAAACCTTCCTCCTTTCATAGCCACAGAACCAGGGGACCAAGTTTGAGGCAACCACACGTGCTGGGAAGTGAGGAAGGAATCCTGGAAAGGAGAGAACCAGAGACAAGAAGCTTCAATATCTCTTTGTAAACTGGGCCCAAATCTCTGGCTGACCTCACATGCACGAGCCAGAGCTCAAGCAGCCATGCTAAAGAGGAAGTTCAAGATCTCAACTTGAACTGAGATTTGAGCTGTCACCCAAGACACAAAGTTTGCAGTTTGAATCCAATCAAATTATCTCCTATCAGCATTTAAACACACACACACACACACACTTTTGAAGGAATGTAAAAAAAAAAATCCAGTCTCCGCAACATAACCTTAACAAAATACAGGATCAATCCAAAATTAGTTGACATATACAGAGAAAAATGTGACCCATTCTCAAGAAAAAAAATAATGATCATGAAGACCAACCCCAAGCAGACCCAGATGTTAGAATTAGCCAAAATTTTAAAGCAATTGTTTTAACTATGCTCCATTACAAACAGCAAAATAAGGCCATAATGAATTAAAAGATTGGAAATCACAGAAGAGAAATAGGAACTACCTAAAAAGAACCAAATTTAAGTTCTAAAACTGAAAAAAATAGATATGTATATACAAAACCTTCACTGGACAAGTTTAATAGTAGAGTGGAGATGGAGGAGAGACTCAGTGAACTTGGAGATGGATGAATAGAAACTATCCAATTTGGAAAACAGAGAAAAAGGGGTTGGGTGAAAGAAATTAACAGAGCCTCAGAGACAGAAAAATATACTTTGAAGAAATAATGACCAATACGTCCCCAAAATTAATCAAAGATGTGCAATATCAAAGGCTCTGAAATTGGCCAGGCAGTCTAGTGCCGAGACCTATTTCTGCATGTTTTAGTTCTCAGGCCCAGTCTGCAGAGGGAGTAAGTATATGCTCAGGGATGTGGCTCTGAGAAATATGTATTTGAACAGAAATATGGGTTGTGAAAGATTCAAAACAACAACAACTTTCTAACTTCTTTTCTGGCTTTCGGAGAGAATTCCAAATGCCTTTTCTTTTCTAGCTCTTCCTTCCCTTACTCTCCTCAGTTTGCCCAGGAGTCTTTTCAATAAATGAAGAAATCTTTGCTGCCAACTCCCTGCCCTCTACCCTTCAGCCAAACCCATCACATCTGAACCCAATTCCACCTTCCCACCTCGCACTTGCAGTTCTCACTGCCCATGGTCCCCCTTCCTATAGAATAATAAAGGTCTAACACCATGGTCTTGAAGACTCAGCTTTTTTTTTGTGAATCTATCCACTCTGCCATCTTTAGAGGTTTAGCTAACAAAATAATGTCCCAAAATGGGACCCAAGTGTTTTACATGGTGACATGCCTAAGGGGAAATGAGGCTTGAAGTACAAACCCCTTATTCATAAATTGATCTCACATCTATCTGAACTAAAGGCAGTTCCCATGTGACAGAATTACCAAGGCCTTTAAGAAACAGTTTCATATAAGAAGGGCTGAAAATCACAAGCATTCCCCTCATGGCACCTGCTGTAAATCCCCAAAATTTACTGTCAGTAGGAGTTGTGTGCAGCTGTAATCATGCCTCATACTGGGATGATAACCTTTCCAGAAACCAGGTGTTTTTTTGTGTCTGGGCTTAATCACCAAACCCAGCCAAGCCCTGGGCCACATGACTTTTTCATTCAGCAGGTGGCAGCCCAATGTCCAATCTCAGAAACTAAGCTGGGTCTGACTTCAGACAGGGAAGTGGGTGGGCCATTCCGATATTAAGGGCTCTCAGGGCAGAAGGATGACAGCCATGCAGATACAGCAGAGAGCAGACAGAGGGCTGACCCAGCCCTTCCCACAGAAGCCTCCAGTGGGGCACCCAGATGATGGCTTCTCTACATTCTCCAGTAGGGAAGGGTTTTGTTATATGTACACACATATGGACCAAAGCCTCTGCTAAGTTTATAAGGTTGAGAAAAGATGGTTGGTTAAATTGGTTTTTGTTAATTTCTCAATAAAAGCTCATATGAACTCCAAAAAAAAATGCATTCTGATAGGAACACAGTTGTGTTCTCAGTCTGAAAACCAGGGCCCTGCAGAGCAGGCACAGGCCTAAGAAATGATGAAGCTGACCTACAGGGCAGAGAAGAAATGCCCTCTGCTCATTTCCCCCTTAGTTCTCTTTCTGGAGAAGGAAATAAAGGAGAGCAGAGGCGCTTTTCTGTTCTTTTTCCTTCCCATGGATCCTTTTTAAGGGCCTTATGATTATTAATAGCTTGTTTTGGAAATTCTTTCAGTATCTGCCTTCGTCCAAATGAGCCCCAGCTTGACATGAGTAATATTGTGACTCCGGCTCTGACAGGGACAGAGAGAACTTCTGGGTGATATGTTTATTGTTGATGGTGACATGAGGCAAGGATAATTTAGGACAGGCCAAGGGGAAGTTATTGTTTTGCAAAGAACCCTGAGGAGGAGTAAGGGTGTTGGGCCTCTATCAGGAGACCTCAGAGCTAGGCGACAGGGCAGGGCTCCTATCCCAGAGGGAGGGTTTGTCCTCATTCGCTTAAGCTTGTGGACAACAAATAAAGAGCATCCTTCAACATCCAACCCTCAAAACATCCTTTTCTATATTTCCAGGACAGGAAATATATCCCTAAGATAACATCTAAAGCTGTCCTTAACTTTCCATTTCACGAGGCGCTCTTCATTTCCTACACATTGGATCTGAAGAGATGGGAAGACCAGCATCTAGAGGCTCAATGAGTATTTGCAAGCCATTCCTCAAGGCTACTCTTTTTCTACCAATGATATGTATTTTATTCAAATGCCTAGGAAATACATGGGTTCTTAAAAGGAAAAGCAATGCTCAGGACTGGTCCACATCTCCTGTTGTGGCCTTTAGACTCTTAGAAACTAAGGATGCTGTTCTCTTGGTACAATGAAATCCAGCCTTTAAAGGTCATATAGTTTAATAAGTCATGGTTTGAAGAACACATTAAATTATAAAAAACAGCATAAATTATCATTTTGTTTAGTGAATCAGGACCAAAACATGCTTAAACTGAATCATTTAAGATAACTGCTTAGCATAAAGTGACCTGATTCAAATCATGCTCCAGACCAGGACTCCCTCCCTGTGCAGTGGTTCCCACCAAGATCAGGAATCCCTTAACTCCATTTTTCCCCTCGTGGGTCTTTCTGCCCCAGAACCAACCCATAGGAACCAATCAAGGACTTCCTTTGGATCCAGAAGATAGCAGCTTTTTGTAGGAACACCTCATAACTCCAACCCACAATGTCAAAAGAAGATGTTTTCAGGTCTATCCTGGGGAAAACCTGGAGGCAGAATGAATTAGAGCTGTTCTGCGTGGCCTGGCCCAGCTGGGACCTTTACTAGAAAAGCACAAAATTATGAGCAAAAGGGGAGCAACAGGAAGAAAATTTACCAGGTCTTGAATCTTATAACGTGCAGGCGCTATGCCAGAATAATTTACATATCCTATGATCTGCACCTCACAGCGATCCTGCCCTGTAGGGAGGAGGAACGTCAGAGGCAGGGAAGGCATCCATCTTTCAGGCCTCACCTGGGGACAGAGCCATATCATCTGAGACAGTGCTCAACTGCACTCCAAGGTGTGTTTGCTCGCTGGGTCACCAGTCACAGGTCCCCAGCTGGAGGTCCCTAACTGAGCTGTCAATGGCAGATTCTCCCAGAGTCCTGCAACGCTGAGACGTATCACTTCCCCCACCCCCTCAGTACAGGTCCTCTGCAACTCTGATACTCAGGGCCAGGTGGTTCAGTCTCTGCACAGTCCTAGATCTAAAGAATCAGAGTTTAGAAGTCAAGAGCAATTTAAAAGGAGATATTCTTTGTTTATATTCTTGAAGAACATTGGAGGGGACCCCAATTCAAAATCTATGGCTCATTTTTAAAAAAGCTCCTTCTTTGTTACCAAGTTCTCTTTCACCAAGACCACTGTCATTACACCACCCAAGATGACCTGGAGTTATGCGTCAAAGCCCAAAAGTCCTTTTTCGGCAGCAGCCCCTTTCCATCCCTTTATTACTTTACTTAACTTCTAACCCTTTATTATGTTATCAAGTTAGCCTTCCTCACCCCTGCTCCAGCAAGTAAGAACTCTTTCTAAGACGAAGTTGGGAAAAACTGAGCAAGCTAATAAAAGCAGGATGTTCTTTCAGAGATACAGTATATTAACATTAAAGGCTTTAATAGCACACACTGATCATGCACTGACAGTGTGCATTCTCTCAGTACCGCACATTACTCCATTAGCGTACTACTCGCCCTCACCTCGATGTGGTCAGGACTTCCATCGGCACGGACCCTTTCAGGTACTCCAGCTTGGGCTTGAAGGACCCTCTGGGCAGGTAAGAGTGATAGAGGGGGTAGTTCTCGGTGTATTCGGAGAGGAGACATGGTTTCTCAGTTTTATCGTAAATCTTGGTAGGGAGATGGGGACAGTGATGCCGCCTGTAAAAAAGCACATGAAGTCAGGCTGGTTACCTTCTTGGGAAGAATACAGCCAGTCTGATGACGCTGCTGCCTAAAAATGTGACCCAGACTATAAAATCAAGACTGTCAGCTTTGAAAACAGCAATTTAACCATTCCTTCTCTCTTCTAAACTATGTGAAGTGGCCAGAATTTTTTAGTGACCTGTAACAGCAATTGGTTAGCCATCAGAATCCCTTGAACACACAAACAGGGCCAATGTTCAGCCATTACACATGCCATACTGCTTTTTCAAATACTGAAGTACTTCCACAGTGTAATAGGTAAATGGTTGTGCACCGCCCCCCCTGAGTGCCACTCCTGGCTGCCCTTCCGAGACCTCCCTGGGCTTGCCAATCACCCAGCAATTCTGGGCTTAATATATGCCTAACTGGATGCCCCAAGGCTGTGTGCTTGGGCATCTTTTCTAATTGGTCTGGTTCCTGGGTCAACTCAGAGTATTCCCCGCACACATAGTGCCCCAGCGATGGCAGGACCACCTTGGCGCTGAGTATAGTAAACACCATGGGCTGCGTGCAACCATTTCACACTGAAAATCTACCTCATATATTTTTGGGGGTCTCATCTCAACTGTTGCCTCCTTAGGAAGGCTTCCATGGATTATCTTCACCTGTGGTACACCCCACCATGCCTGCCCCTCACACACAGCTTCTTTGTCACCGTGGACACTTTCCCCATCAGGTATCGCTGTCGGTAACCACCATGTCTGTTCATGAGTTTGGTTATCATCTGTCTCATCCATCAAGCTCAGGATCTTTTCCATCTTGCTCGCTGTTACAAACCTAGTCCCTCATATCCTGCCTGGCACATAGTTGGCTGTCAATAAAAACATACTGAACAAATGACAATAAAGGGAATAATTATATAAACTTTATGCCTCATTACACAAGATGATGACAGATAATAATTTGAAGTTATAATTTGTGGTGAGATTTCCCATTTTACATGCATGGCAATAAATGAAAATTATTTTACTTACTAGTGAACAAAGGGTAGCTGTTTGAACTCTCAAAATCTAAGTAGTATATCAATTATTTATATGCCTGCATACAGTCCTTACAAACCAGCTGTGCACTGCTAATCCTCAGGCACCAGCACACCAACAAAACTCCATGTTAGTGATTCCTGACTCAGTATATTCAATGCCTTAGACAGGCATTCAATTATCTTTAAATTTTTTTACACTTATTTTTAATTATAGAAAACTAAGATACAGAGTACTCTGGGGCAGAAGAGAGAGAGAGAGAGACCCCAGAGAACCCTTATCTGCTCTAATCTAAAGCTATTTTCCAGGCAACAGTTAGTATGCTATTCTTGTTGTTAATTAAGTTCAACCCTCTATGTAAATGTTGCTGTCACCATTGTTACTATGTACCTCTCAGCCCCCAAAGAAAATGATGAACGTTTGTATTGTTCATGTGGCTAGAACTGCATATGAACAAGTACTCTCAGAGATATCCCTGTTTATTTTCTTCTCATTTATATATTATGTGTTGGAAAAGCCTTAAGATGCTATAAACTTGACAAATTTACTTATTTTTGTTGTAAAAGTACCATAGGTTCATGATGAGTATTTTAGATTCTCCTAGTTAACAAGGAAATCTTCCATAAATATGCCATCCTTATAGGGTGAGTGTCTGAATTTCGGTGTTAAACAGATTCAATAAAAGTTTAGTTTTCCTTTTTCAAAATGCACATTGTTGGCACTTAATGTACGAGGATGAATGCATACTTATATTTTACATATTTAATAAAATATCTCCTAATCTTAGGTACCTAAATTTATGAATAATCTTCTGTCCACTCAAGAAATAAATTGTTTGCACAGTAGACAAAATAATCATCTCCTACAGAATATAAACATTAGCTATTACCATTTCTGTGTTCGCAAGCAGTCCAATTATTTGAGATTTCAATCTGAACTCATTAGTAGCCTTTCATTTTAGGATTCCTGCAAACCTCAATTCAAAAGCCAAGAAGTGCTGGCTACCAAAAATACCTCTGCAGATATATTTTACTCACCCACACTGAGAGAAAAGTTAAGATTTCATTAAGGATAACACATTCAGGTGCTTGCAGTAAAACAGACACCACAGGCATAGCAATATTTTCCTTCTCCAGTACCCTTGTTTTTTAAACCAATAAAATGTGGCTTTTATATAAACGTCTTTCCATATTACCTTTAAAAAAAATGTAACATACCATAAATGCTTATTCCAAAAGAAAAATAAATTGAATGGCAAAATACTAAAGTGTGATTGGTAGGAGAGAGGGTTTCAGTATGGCAACAAGCTTCCATCCAGACACTGACATTCCATTACATGGAATTGAATCTATATCTGTGGAGATTTTATTTTATTTTATTTGACTTGTGGCTTTCTAACTTAAACTTTGTCTCTCTTTAAAATATCAAAAAATCTAATTTTAAAGTAAATGTTTCCTTGCCTAAGTTTGCACACAGGATCATTGCCTCTCCTTATCTACACCCAAACGCCCTGACTGTCCTAAAGTCACCAAGGACTATGCCTTCTCCTTGCTGGGCTGTCCCTGTCTCCATTTAATCAGGGATTCCTCACAAATAAAGGTCAAGTCTGACATCTCTAGCTCCCTATGCAGATATATTTAATAGATGGACAGACAATCCATTTAGGAGGATGAACTGCTGAAAGATATTTACAAATCCTCAGGAAAAGGAAAATGACAGATTTTTTTCTAATGTCAGTAGAACCCAAAGGGAAGAAAACCTCAATTCTCAGTTTTAGGGACCTACCGTCGACCCTTGAACAACACAGGTTTGAACTGCTCAGGTCCACTTACATGCGGATTTTTTTCAATAGATACAGTACTATAAACACATTTTCTCCATGACTTTGACATTTTCTTTCTTTTTCTATCTTTATCTTAAGAATACAGTATATAATACATATAACATACAAAAGAAGTGTTAACCCACTTATCAGCAAAGCTTCAGGTCAACAGTAGGCTATAGGCTATAAACTTTACAAAGTTTTGGGGGAATCAAAAGTTATACATGGCTTTCTGACTGCACAGGGGTTTGGCATCCCTAACACCCACATTGTCTAAGGGACAACTACAGTCAGTGTCTAGAAATGTGTGGAATCACCATTCCTGAGGTATTTTAAAGTAGGCATGATGGTTATGAACCAAAGAAATGAGACCTCTTCAAGCTCCCTAATACTTGAATTATTTTAGGAACTGCCATGGCCACCTAGCTGGGGAGCACACAGGGATACCTTGTTTCACTGTGTTTCACTTTATTGAACTTTGCCCTTTTGTTTAAAAAAAAAGGTTGTGGCAGCCTCACATCAAGCAAGTCTGTCAGCGCCATTTTTCCAACAGCATGTGTTCACTTCGTGTCTCCTTGCCACATTGGTAATTCTTGCAATATTTCAAGTTTTTTCAGTTTCATTATATTTGCTATGGTGATCTGTGCTCAGTGATCATAAGGTTACTACTGTAATTGGTTTAAGGCACCACACACTATGCCCATGTGAGATGGGGAACTTAACCAATATATGTGTGTTCTGACTGCTCTACCAACCAGCCATTTCTCTCTCTCTCCCTCTCTTCAGGCCTCCCTGTTCCCTGAGACACACAATGTTGAAATGAGGCCAATAAGCCCTACTCTAGGTAGTCTCTAAGTGTTCAAGTGAAAGAAGAGGCACAAGTCTCTTACTTTAAAGCAAAAGCTAGAAATGATGAAGTTTAGTGAGGCATGCATGTCGAAAGCTGACACAGGCTGAAAGCAAGGTCTCTCGGGTCAGTTACCCAAGGCGTGAACACAAAGGAAAAGGTCCTGAAGGAAATTAAAACTGCTACTCCAGTGAACACACGAATGATGAGAAAGCAAAAGTCTTACAGCTGACTGATATGGACAAGTTTTAGCGGTCTGGATAGATCAAATAAGCCACAATATTCCCTTAAACCAAAGCCTACTCCAGAGCAACCCTACCTCTCTTCAATTCTGTGAAGGCTGAGAGAGGTGAGGAAGCTGCAGAAGGAAAGTTGAAAGCTAGCAGAGGTCGGTTCCTGAGGTTTAAGGAAAGAAGCCATCTCCATAACGTCAAAGTGCAGGGTGACACAGCAAGTGCTGATGTAGAAGCCACAGTAGGTTATCTAGAAGATCTAGATAAAATAAATAATGAAAGTGGTTAAACTACAGATTTCCAATGCAGGCTAAAACAGCCTTGTATTGGAAGATGTCATCAAGGACTTTCATAGCTAGAGAGAGGTAGTCAATGCTTGGCTTCAAAGCTTCAAAGGACAGGCTGACTCTCTCATTAGGGGCTAATGCAGCTGGTCACTGTAAGTTAAAGCCAGTGCTCATTTGCCATTCCAAAAATCTTAGGGTCCTTAAGAACTATGCTAAATCTACTTTGCCTGTGCTCTATAAGTGGAACAAGAAAGCACAGATGACAGCACCACTGTTTACAACATGGTTTACTGAATATTTTGAGTCCACTGTTGAAACCTACCATTCAGGAAAAAAAAAACTTTCAAAATATTACTGCTAATTAATAATACACCTAGTCACCCAAGAGCTCTGATGGAGATGTCCAATGAGATTAATGTTATTTTATGCCTGCTAACACAACATCCATTCTGCAGTCCATGGACCAAGGAGTCATTTCAACTTTCAAGTCTTACTATTTAGGAAATACATTTCAGAAGGCTATATAGAGAGTGATTAATCTGATGGATCTGGGCAAAGTAAATGAAAGAACTTCTGAAAAGGACTCACCATTCTAGATGCCATTGAGAACATTTGTGATTCATGAAAAGAGGTCAAAATAGATCAACATTTTTGAGAGTTTGGAAGAAGTTGATTCCAATCCCCATGGAACCCTTAAAGGGTTCAAGACTTCAGTGCAGGAAGTTGACTGTGGATGTAGTTAGAGAAAATAGAACTAGAAGTAGAGATGGAGATGTAAATGGCTGCAACCTCATGATAAAAGTTTAATGGATGAGGATTTCCTTCTTGTGGGTGAACAAAGAAAGTGGTCTCTTGAGATGGAATCTACTCCTGGTGAAGATGCTGTGAAGATTGTTGAAATGACAATAAAGGATTTAGAATTACATAAACTTAGTTGATAAAGTAGTGGTAGGATCTGAGAGGATTGACTCCAGTCAATGAAAGTTCTACTGTGAGTAAAATGTTATTAAACAGCATCACATGCTACAGAGAAATCTTTCATGAAAGGAAGAGTTCATGAATATAGCAAGCTTCATTGCTGTCTCATTTTAAGAAACTGCCACACCATGACAACCTTCATCAACCATCACCCTAATTAGTCAGCAACCACCAACATGGAGGCAAGATTAGCACTCACTGAAAGCTCAGATGCTAGTTAGCAATTTTTAGCAAAATATATTTTTTAATTAAGGTATTTATATTTTTTAGACATAAATGTACCTTAATAGACTACAGTACAGTACAAAAACTTTTATATGCACTGAAAAAATTTATTTGACTCACTTTATCATGATATTCACTTTATTGCAGTGGTCTGGAACCAAACCCACAGTATTTCAGAGGTATGCTTATACTCAAACAAGCCTAGATGTGGTCAGTAGACAGAGAAGGCAAAGGAGAGGAAGAAAAGTTATCAGAACTCTCTAAAGTCTTTCCACACCAGGATTTACCAAAGGACCAGAGGCAAAAGCAAATAATTCTGGCTCTTTCTGATATTTTGTAAGGGGAATGGTACAGCCCTTTCAACGGAATGAAGAAAAGGTTAACAACAGTTAGCTCTGAGCATTGACTCCAAACTAGAACCATAGAATTTTTAAATGGAAGGGGCCATGGAGAATATCTAATTCAATGCCTCCAGTATGCCATTGAAAAATCTGAAGCTCAAGAAACAATGCACATGACCTTGTCACAGCAGAACCTATGTGTCTCTCACATCTGAATGACCAAGGACACTTTCTGACACATACATAGTTCAAAGACATCCTGACTCAAGTAATTCTAGATTGGATGACAGAACTTTTAAGAATATAACACGTACCTCTAGAATGGAACCAACCAATAGAAATAGAATGCAAGCCATGAATGAAAGCTGCATGTGTCATTTAAAGTTTCTAGTAACTATACTAAAAATGGTAAAAAGTAACAGATAAAATTAATTTCAATATTTTATTTAATCAAATACATTCAAAATATTATAATTTCAAACATGTCAATATAAAAATTATTAATGAGGAGAAGGAAAAAAGTAGCGTGAGAAGTGTGGTGGAAATCTCCCAAAACCACATATATTTTGAAAATACAGCAAATACAACTATTCCTAAAACAGTGACCAGAAGTAAGAGTACACCAACCAGTATACATCTGGGAGAAGTGAACATCTCATGGAAAAGTGTAAAGTAAAAAAGCCATGACCTGACAGGACCCAGCACTCTTCCCATCCAAGCTCACCAGCGGGAGGAAGAGAATCAGAGCAGGGAGGGAGTGGAAGCACAGGAATGCTAAATACCCAGCACTAGAAATCTACTCCAGGAGCACAGACCCACATTAGATGGTGCTCTGGAGATTAGAGGGGTTGAAAACCTAAGTCAGAGACTAAGACTGCAAACAGGTTCACACAACCAGCTGCCCTGGGACAAAAGAAAAGCAGGCCCTTTGAAAGACTTCTCAAGAGTGAGGGATACTAAAGGGGCAAGGGTTTAGGAGAAGGAAGAGGTGGACGAAATTGTCCCAGCACACACAGCCCATCAGGTTGGAACCTTTCAGGAGCTTCAGGCGCTCCATCCATTTGGTTGGCAATGCAGCCCCAAGGTCCTTCACCACGATGAGCAGCCTGCCGCTCCTGACTCCCTGCTGGCACCTGCGTGCAAACCCACTGTCCCCGCCATTGTTGCAGACCACCCGGAGGGCAGCACCACCTACAGCAACTACACAGCTTAATGCAGAGGCTTCTCCCTGCACCCAGCTACCTGGCCCAGAGAGTGGAGATAGGAACTGTGACTGGGAAGCAGGAAGGGACTTAGTCCTCCCAGCTGACACCTGTGCTGCTCACCTACGACCAATCCCATCACTCCAGGACTATGAAAATGCAGAAGAACCACGTTCAATCCAAAATCCCTCAGACACCAGAAAGAGGGCTCAGTGAGACTGAAATCACCAGTCTTCCTGAAAAAGAATTAAAAATAAAAGTCATAAGCATGATAATGGAGCTACAGAAAAATATTCAAGAGCTAAGGGATGAATTCAGGAGGGAAATAGACACCTTAAAAAATACAGTAACTAAAATGAAACAAACAATTGAGGGATTTAAAAGCAGATTAGATGAGGTAGAGGAGACAGTAAGTGGAATAGAAATTAGAGAACAGGAATACAAAGAAGCTGAGGTAGAGGGAGAAAAAAGGATCTCTAGGAATTAAAGAATATTAAGAGAACTGTGCGACCAGTCTAAATGGAACAATATTTGCATTATAGGGGAAACAGAAGAATAAGAGAGAGAAAAAGAGATAAAAAGTGTCTTTGAAGAAATAATTGCTGAAAACTTCCCCAGTCTGAGGAAAGATACAGTTTCTCAGGCCATGGAAGTCCACAGATCTCCCAACACAAGGGACCCAAGTAAGACAGCACCAAGACATATAATAATTATAATAACTAAAATGGCGAAGATTAAGGATAAGGACAGAGTATTAAAAGCAGACAGAGAGAAAAAAGATAACCTACAAAGGAAAACCCATCAGGCTATCATCAGATTTCTCAGCAGAAACCTTACAGGCCAGAAGGGAGTGGCATGATGTATTTAATGCAATGAAGCAGAAGCACCTCAAGCCAAGAATACCCTACCCAGCAAGACTATCATTTAAATTTGAAGGAGGGATTAAACAATTCCCAGATAAGCAGAAGTTGAGGGAATTTTCCTCCCGCAAACCATCTATACAGTGTATTTTAAAGTGACTACTCTAGATGGAAGTGCACTTAAGGCTAAAAGCTGTCACCAGAGAAAATACAACCACAGCAAAGGAATTAGACCAACTAAATTCTAACCAAATGCAAAATTAAATCAGCTACCAACAAAGTCAGTCAAGAGATAAACAAATAGTACAGAATATGACACCTAACATATAAAGAGAGGAAGAGGAAGAAAAAGATGAGGGGGAAGAATCTTCAGATTGTGTTTATAATAGTGTAATAAGTGATTTAAAGTAGACTGCTAGATAGTAAAGAAGCTGCCCTTAAAACTTTGGCAACCATGAATCCAAAGCAGGCAATGGCAATAAGTACATACCTATCGATAATCACCCTAAATATAAATGGACTGAATGCACCAATTAAAAGACACAGAGTTACAGAATGGATAAAAAAGCAAGACCCATCTATATGCTGCCTACAAGAGACTCACTCCAAGCCCAAAGACATACACAGACTAAAAGTGAAGGGATGGAAAGAGATATTTCATGCAAACAATAGGGAGAAAAAAGTAGGAGTTGCAATAGTTGTATAAGATAAAATAGACTTCAGAACAAAGGAAGGAACAAGAGACAAAGAAGGGCATTATATAATGATAAAGGGGTCAGTTCAACAAGAAGATATAACCATTATAAATAACTATGCACCCAACAAAGGCATACCCAAATGTGTACAACAAATACTAACAGAAGTAAAGGGGGAAACAGTATGTAATGCATTCATTTTAGAAGACTTCAACACACCACTCATTTCAAAGGACAGATCAGCCAGAGAGAAAATAAGTAAAGAAACAAAGGCACTGAACAACACATTAGAATAGACGGACCTAACAGACATCTATAGAACACTCAACACAAAAGCAGCAGGATATACATACCTCTCAAGTGCACATGGAACATTTTCCAGAATAGATCACATACTAGTCTAAAAAGAGTGTCAGCAAATTCAAAAAGATTGAAATTCCACCAACCAACTTCTCAGATCACAAAGGTATGAAACTAGAAATAAATTGTACAAAGAAAATAAAAAGGCTCACAAACACATAGAGGCTTAACAACATGCTCCTAAATAATCTGTGGATCAATGACCAAATTAAAACAGAGATGAAGCAATATATGGAGAAAATTGAAAACAACAGCCCCTCAACTTCTGTGGGATGCAGCACAGGCAGTTCTAAGAGGAAAGTATGTAACAATTCAGTCCCATTTAAAGAAAAACAATCCCAAATGAACAATCTAAATTCACAATTATTGAAACTGGGAAAAGAAGAATAAATGAGTTCAAAAGTCTGTAGAAGGAGGGACATAATAAAGATCAGAGAAGAAATAAATAAAATTGAGAAGAATAAAACAATACAAAGAATCAATGAAACCAAGAGCTGGTTCTTTCCGAAAATAAACAAAATTGATAAACACCTAGCCAAGTTTATCAAGAAAAAAAAAAAAGAATCTACACACATAAACAGAATCAAAAATGAGAAAGGAAAAATCACCACAGACACCACAGAAATACAAAGAATTATTACAGAATACTAAGAAAAATTACCTGCTTACAAAATGGATAACCTAGAATAAAAGGACAACTTATAGAAAAATACAATCATCCAAGACTGACCCAGAAAGAAACAGAAAATATGAACAGATCAATTACTAACAATGAAATTGAATTGGTGATCAAAAAAATTTCCCAAGGAAACCCTCCTACACTGCTGGTGGGAATGCAAATTAGTTCAACCATTGTGGAAAGCAGTATGGAGGTTCCTCAAAAAACTCAAAATAGAAATACCATTTGACCCAGGAATTCCACTCCTAGGAATTTACCCTATGAATGCAGCAGCCCAGTTTGAAAAGACAGATGCACCCCTATGTTTATTGCAGCACTATTTACAATAGCCAAGAAATGGAAGCAACCTAAGTGTCCATCCGTAGATGAATGGATAAAGAAGAGGTGGTACATATACACAATGGAATATTATTCAGCCATAAGAAGAAAACAAATCCTACCATTTGCAACAACATGGATGGAGCTAGAGGGTATTATGCTCAGTGAAATAAGCCAAGCCGAAAAAGACAAGTACCAAATGATTTCACTCATATGTGGAGTATAAGAACTAAGAAAAAAACTGAAGGAACAAAACAGCAGCAGACTCACAGAACACAAGAATGGACTAATAGTTACCAAAGGGAAAGGGACTGGGGAGGATGGGTGGGAAGGGAGGGACAAGGGGGAAAAGGGGGCATTACGATTAGCAGATGTAATGTTAGGGGGGCATGGGGAGGGCTGTACAACTCAGAGAAGACAAGTAGTGACTCTATAGCATCTCACTATGCTGATGGACAGTGACTGTAATGGGTTTGGTCGGGGGGACCTGATGAAAGGGGTAGTTTAATCACCATAATATTGCACATGTAATTGTAGATTAATGATACCAAAATAAACTAAAAAAAAAAATTTCCCAAGGAAAAAAACCCCAGACAAAATGGCTTCAATGCTGAATTTTATCAGACATTTAGAGAAGATATAATATCCATTCTCCTTAAAGTTTTCCAAAACTAAAAGAAGAGGGAATACTTCCAAATTCATTCTATGAGGCCAGCATCATTCTAATACCAAAACCAGGCAAAGACACCACAAAAAAAGAAAACTACAGACCAATACTCGTTATGAACATAGATGCAAAAGTACTCAACAAAATATTAGCAAACCAAAGTCAAAAATACATCAAAAGGGAGAGGATTAAAGATGGCAGCAGGAGAGGTGAGACAGAGGCTTCCTCCTAAAACTGCATATAATATGAAAATGTAACTAATACAACTAATCCTGAAAGAGCAACAGGAAAGAAGACTGTGTCAAACTGCACACACGTGGAGAAAAGAATAAACCTCATGGAACAGGGTAAAGTACCAAAACCATGGCCCGGCAGGACTCAGGCCCTTCCTCAACCCCAGCTATCCAGGGGGGAGGAAGAGAAACAGAGCAAGGAGGGAGTGGAGGCCTTGCACTGCTGAATACCTAACTCTGGAGATCTGATCTGGGAGCACAAACCTACATTTCATGGTGTTTTCATGGTCCTCTTGTGATTAGGGGGTTGGAAAGCTAAGACAGGCAGAATACCTGGAGAGACTGAGATTCCAGCCACTTGTGGAAAGCAGGGATCCATATCTGGCTGTTCTGGGACAAAAGAAAGGCAGGCAGTCTGAGAGACTTCCTAACAGCAAGAGGGCTGCTAAAGGGGCATGGATTGCACAGAGCTTACTGCTCAGGAGAAAGGACAGATACACAAAATTATCCAGGTGCACTCTGCCCAGCACGTTGGGAACTTTCATGATCTTCAGGAGCTCCAGCTCCCTGGCTGGTTATAGAGCTCCAAGGACACCCTCCGTGATATGCAGCCTACTGAGCATTTCTCCTGGCCAGCTGCACCTGGCCTGCAAACTGGCAAACCCTAACCTAGCATAAGGCCAGCCAGAGGTATGCCCAGTCTACAATGAGTACAAACGCAAAGCACAGAGGCTTATACCTGTGCGCTCGGCCCACCGGTTCTGGAAGTGAAGACAGGCATAGCAGCCAGGAAGCAGCAAACAGCTCTCTCCTCCCCCAGGCACCAATACCACTCCCCTGCCACCCAAAACATTTCTTCAGAGGCTGAGAAGCTCCAGAGAGAAGAGCTTCTGGGCACTAGAGGGCGCCATATACAAATATGAAATAAAAAAGGAACCCGGTTCAAAGTAAAACTATGAATACAACCCCTAAGAAAAATTCAAATGAAATCGACCTCATCAATCTGCCTGAAAGGGATTTCAAAGTAATAATCATTAACATACTCATGGAGTCACAGAAAAATATTCAAGAACACAGGGATGAATTCTGGTCAGGGATCCAATCATTATGGAACACAATATCAGAAATGAAACATATAATGGAAAGTTTTAAAGGCAGATTAGATACAGTGGAGGAGACGATAAATGAAATAGAAATTAGAGAAGAGGAATACAAAGAAGCTGAGTCAAAGAGAGAAAAAAGGATCTCTAAGAATGAAAGAACATCGAGAGAACTGTGTGATCAATCCAAACGGAACAATATTCGCATTATAAGGGTTCCAGAAGAAGAACAGAGAGAAAAAGGGATAGAAAGAGTCTTTGAGGAGGTAACTGCTGAAAACTCCCGCAATCTGGGGAAGGAGACAGTCTCTCAGGCCATGGAGGCACGCAGATCTCCCAACACAAGGGACCCAAGGAAGACAACACCAAGACATATAATAATTAAAATGGCAAAGATCAAGGATAAGGACAGACTATTAAAAGCAGCCAGAGAGAGAAATAAGATCATATACGAAGGAAAGCCAATCAGGCTATCATCAGACTTCTCAGCAGAAACCTTACAGGCCAGAAGGGAGTGGCATGATGTATTTAATGCAATGAAGCAAAAGGGCCTCGAACCCAGAATATTATATCCAGCAAGGTTATCATTTAAATTTGAAGGAGGGATTAAACAATTTCCAGATAAGCAAAAGCTGAGAGACGTTACCTCCCACAAACCATCTCTACAGTGTATTTTGGAGGGACTGCTATAGATGGAAGTGTTCCTCAGGATTAATAGCTGTCACCAGAGGTAATAAAACCACAGTAAAGAAAGTAGAACAGTTAATTACTAAGCAACTGCAAAATTAAATCAACTATCCCCAAAGTCAATCAAGGGATAGACAAAGAGTACAGAATATGATACCTACTATACAAAGAATGGAGGAGGAAGAAAAAGGAGGAGAAAAAGAGAACCTTTAGACAGTGTAATAGCATATTAAGTGAGTTAAGTTAGACTCTTAGATAGTAAGGAAGTTACCTTGAACCTTTTGTAACCACGAATCTAAAGCCTGCAATGGCAATAAGTACATACCTATTGATAATCACCCTAAATGTAAATGGTCTGAATGCACCAATTAAAAGGCACAGAGTCACTGAATGCATAAAAACACAAGATCCATCTATATGCTGCCTACAAGAGACTCACTTTAAACCCAAAGACATACACAGACTAAAAGAAAAAGGATGGAAAAAGATATTCCATGCAACTAATAGGGAGAAAAAAGCAGGAGTTGCAGTACTTGTATCAGACAAAATAGACTTCAAAACAAAGAAAGTCACAAGAGACAAAGAAGGACATTACATAATGATAAAGGAGTCAATCCAACAAGGAGATACAACCATTATAAATATCTAGGCACCCAACACAGGAGCACCTACACATGTGAAACAAATACTAACAGAATTAAAAGGGAAAACAGAATGCAGTGCATTCATTTTAGGAGACTTCAACACTCCACTCACTCCAAAGGACAGATCAACCAGACAGAAAATAAGTAAGGAGACAGAGGCACTGAACAACACATTAGAACAGATGGACCTAACAAACATCTACAGAACTCTACACCCAAAAGCAGCAGAATACACATTCTTCTCAAGTGCACATGGAACATTTTCAGGAATAGGTCATATCCTAGGCCACAAAAAGAGCCTCAGTGAATTGAAAAAGATTGAAATTGTACCGACCAGTTTCTCAAACAACAAAGGTATGAAACTAGAAATAAATTAATTATGCAAAGAAAATGAAAAATCCCACAAACACATGGAGGCTTCACAACATGCTCCTAAATAACCAATGGATCAATGACCAAATAGAAACAGGTATCAAGCAATATATGGAGACAAATGACAACAATAATTCAACTCCACAAAATCTGGGAAATGCAGTGAAGGCCGTGTTAAGAGGAAAGTAGATTGCAATACAGGCCCACCTCAGGAAAGAACAATCCCATATGAACAGTCTAAACTCACAATTAACGAAACAAGAAAAAGAAGGACAAAGTCAGTAGAAAGAGGGACATAATACTGATTAGAGAGGAAATAAATAAAATCAAGAAGAATAAAACAATAGAAAGAATCAATGAAAGCAGGAGCTGGTTCCTCGAGAAAATAAACAAAACAGATAAACCCCTAGCCAGACTTATCAAGAAAAAAAGAGAGTCTACTCTCATAAACAGAATCAGAAATGAGAAAGGAAAAATCACTACGGACACCACAGAAACACAAAGAATTATTAGAGAACACAAAGAAAAATTATATGGTAACAAACTGGATAACCTAGAAGAAATGGACAACTTTCTAGAAAAATACAACCTTCCAAGGCTGACCCAGAAAGAAACAGAAAATCTGAACAGACCAATAACCAGCAATGAAATTGAATTAGTAGTCAAAAAACTACCTAAGAACCAAACTCCTGTACCAGACGGCTTTACCGCTGAATTTTATCAAACATTTACTGAAGACCTAATACCCATCTCCCTTAAAGTTTTCCAAAAAGTTGAAGAAGAGGGAATTCTTCCTAACTCATTCTATGAGGCCAGAATCACTCTAATACCAAAACCAGGCAAAGACACCATGAAAAAATAAAATTACAGACCAATATCCCTGATGAACACAGATGCAAAAATACTCAAAAAATATTAGCAAACAGAATCAAAAATAAATTTAAAAAATTATTCATCATGATCAAGTAGGATTTATTCCAGGGATGCAAGGATGGTACAGCATTCGAAAATCCATCAACATCATCCACCACATCAACAAAAAGAAGGACAAAAACCACATGATCATCTCCATAGATGCTGAAAAAGCATTTGACAAAATTCAACACCTATTCCTGATTAAAACTCTCAACAAAATGGGTATAGAGGACAAGTACCTCAACATAATAAAGGCTATATATGACAAACCCACAGCCAACATCATACTTAACAGCCAAGAAGCTGAAAACCTTTCCTTTATGATCGGGAACAAGACAAGAATGCCCACTCTCTCCACTGTTATTCAACATAGTACTAGAGGTCCTAGCCACAGCAATCAGAAAACACAAACAAATAAAAGGCATCCAGATTGGCAGGGAAGAAGTTAAACTGTCCCTGTCTGCAGTTGACAATATATTGTACATAAAAATCCCTAAAGAATCCACTCCAAAACTACTAGATCTAATATCTGAATTCAGTAAAGTTGCAGGATACAAAATTAATATGCAGAAATATGTGGCATTCCTATACTAACAATGAACTAGCAGAAAGAGAAATTAGGAAAACAATTCCACTCACAATTGCATCAAAAATAATAAAATACCTAGGAATAAACCTAACCAAGGACGTGAAAGACCTATACTCTGAAAACTACAAGACACTCATGAGAGAAATTAAAGAAGATACCAATAAATGGAAACACATCCTGTGCTCATGGATAGAAAGAATTAATATTGTCAAAATGGCCATCCTTCCTAAAGCAATCTACAGATTCAATGCAATCCCTATCAAAATATGAACAGCATTCTTTAACAAAGTAGAGCAAAACCTTCTAAAATTCATATGGAGCCACAGAGGGCCCCAAATAGCCAAAGAAATCCATAGAAGTAAGAATAAAGCAGGGGGGGATTACATTCCCCAACTTCAAGTTCTACTACAAAGCCACAGTAATCAAGACCCTTTGGTACTGGCACAAGAACAGACCCATAGACTAATGTACAGACTAGAGAGCCCTGATATAAACCCAAGCATATACGGCCAATTAATATACGATAAAGGAGCCATGGACATACAATGGGGAAATGACAGCCTCTTCAATAACTGGACATCTACATGCAAGTGAGTGAAACTGGATTATTTTTTACCCCATACACAAAAGTAAACACGAAATGGATCAAAGACCTAGATGTAAGTCATGAAACCATAAAACTCTTAGAAAAAACATAGGCAAAAATCTCCTGAATATAAGCATGAGCAACTTCTTCCTGAACACATGTCCTCGAGCCAGGGAAACAAAAGCAAAAATGAACACATGGGACTACATCAAACTAAAAAGCTTCCATATGGCAAAGGACACCATCAACAGAACAAAAAGGCATCCTAAAGTATGGGAGAATATATTTGTTAATGACATATCTGACAAGGGGTTAACATCCAAAATATATAAAGAACTCACACACTCAAAACCCAAAAAGCAAATAACCTGATTAAAAATTTTTCAGAGGATATAGAGACAATTCTCCAAAGAAGAAATTCAGATGGCCAACAGACACATGAAAAAAATGCTCCATATCACTAATCATCAGGGAAATACAAATTAAAACCACAATGAGGTATCACCTCACACCAGTAAGGATGGCCAGCATCCAAAAGACTGAGAACAACAAATGCCAGTGAGGATGCAGAGAAAGGGGAACCCTCCTACACTGCTGGTGGGAATGTAAGCTAGTTCACCCATTGTGGAAAGCAATATGGAGTTTCCTCAAAACACTAAAAATAGAAATACCGTCTGACCTGGGAATTTCACTATTAGGAATTTATCCAAAGAATACAACTTCTCAGATTCAAAAAGATATATACACCTCATGTTTATATCAGCACTATTTACAATAGCCAATATATGGAAGCAACCTAAGCAGATGAATGCATAAAGAAGATGGGTTACATATACACAATGGAATACTACTCAGCCATAAGAAAGAAACATATCCTACCATTTGCAACAACATGGATGGAGCTGGAGGATATTATGCTCAGTGAAATAAGCCAGGTGGAGAAAGACAACTGCCAAATGATTTCCCTCATTTGTGGAGTATAACAATGAAGCAAAACTGAAGGAACAAAACAGCAGCAGACTCACAGACTCCAAGAAGGGAGTAGTGGTTACCAAAGGGGAGGGCTGGGAAAAGTAGGGGGGAGGGAGGGAGAAGGGTATTGAGGGGTATTATGTTTAGTACACATGGTGTGGGAGGTCACAGGGAAAACAGTGTAGCACAGAGAAGGCAAACAGTGAATCTGCGGAATGTTACTACACTGATGGACAGTGACTGCATTGGGGTATGGGTGTGGACTTGATAATATGGGTAAAAGTAGTCACCACATTGTTTTTTCATGTGAAACCTTGATAAGAGTGTATATAAATAATACCTTAATAAAACATTTAAAAAAATACATCAAGAGGATCATACACCATGATCAAGTGGGATTCTTCCCAGGGATGCAAGGATGGTATAACATTCGAAAATCCATCAATATCATCCACCACATCAACGAAAAGAAGTACAAAAACCACATGATCATCTCCATAGATGCTGAAAAAGCATTTAACAAAATTCAACATCCATTCATGATAAAAAATCTCAATAAAATGGGTATAGAGGGCAAGTACCTCAACATCATAAAGGCTATAAAACTCTTGGAAAAAAACATAGGCAAAACTCTCTTGAATATAAACATGAGCAACTTTTTCATGAACATATCTCCTCAGGCCAGGGAAACAAAAGCAAAAATGAACAAGTGGGACTATATCAAACTAAAAAGCTTCTGTACAGCAAAGGACACCATCAGTAGAACAAAAAGTCATCCTACAGTATGGGAGAATATATTCATAAATGATGTATCTGATAAAGGGTTGACATCCAAAATATATAAAGAGCTCATGTGCCTCAACAACCAAAAATCAAATAACCCGATTAAAAAATGGAAGAGGAGCTGAACAGACACTTCTCCAAAGAAGAAATTCAGATGGCCAACAGGCACATGAAAAGATGCTCCACATCACTAATCATCAGGGAAATGCAAATTAAAACCACAATGAGATATCACCTCACACCAATAAGGATGGCCAACATCCAAAACACAAACAACAACAAATGTTGGCAAGGATGTGGAGAAAGGGGAACCCTCCTACACTGCTGGTGGGAATGTAAATTCAACCATTGTGGAAAGCAGTATGGAGGCTCCTCAAAAAACTAAAAACAGAAATACCATTTGACCCAGGAATTCCATTCCTAGGAATTTACCCTAAGAATACAGGATCCCAGGTTTAAAAAGACATATGTACCCCTATGTTTATCACAGCACTATTTACAATAGCAAAGATACAGAAGCAACTTAAGTGTCCATCAGTAGATGAATGGATAAAGAAGATGTGGTACATATACACAATGGAATATTATTCAGCCATAAGAAGAAAACAAATCCTACCATTTGCAACAACATGGATGGAGCTACGGGGTATTATGCTCAGTGAAATAAGCCAGGCAGAGAAAGACAAGTACCAGATGATTTTACTCATCTGTGGAGTATAAAAACAAATCAAAAAGTGAAGGAACAAAACAGCAGCAGACTCATAGAACCCAAGAATTGACTAACAGTTACCAAAGGGAAAGGGACTGGGGAGGGTGGCTGGGAAGGGAGGGATAAGGGGATTAAGGGGCATTATGATTAACACACATAATATTGTGGGGGCAAGGGGAAGGAAGTATAGCACAGAAAAGACAAGTAGTGGCTCTATAGCATCTTACTATGCTGATGGACAGTGACTGTAATGGGGCATGGGGGGGGGGGACTTGATAATAAGGGGAATGTAGTAACCACAATGTTGCTCATGTGAAACCTGAGCATAAGATGGTATATGAATGATACCTTAATAAAAAAATTATTAAAGAGGTGTTTTATTTTTTCAACATCTTTAAAATCCATTATGTGTCTTACATTGGCAGCACTTCTCAATCATGAGCACCACGTTTCATGGACTCAGCAGCCGCATGTGGTAATGGCTTCCCCAGTTGAAGGCACTGGTCTAGAATTTGGAGACACAAACAAAAGAACTGCAAGCATTGAGGTGCTGGAAGCTCTCTCTACAAGTGGAGAAAAGAAAAAGCTGCCTTAAAATGTTTTTGTTGACTAATATGGTGTCTGTCTATTTCTTACATTCTGTGACCCAATCAGAGGCACTAAGAGAGTTTTCAGTAATTCCTCTGACTTCATAGAGCCAAACTTCAGTTTTATGTACCTGTGATGCTCCCTGGAGCTGCTGTCTTTCCTACCACTTCCACTTTTCCGAAATGTTTCTCCTCTCTCCAGGCCCATCTTGAATGCTACCACCACCCAGGAGGCCACTGATGATGTCACCGTATTCTGCTGCTGACTGTGACACTCTCTCCTCTAGCATGGCTTTGTGTCCCCACCTCCTTTAGGAATCTATCTTCTATGCTGCTTTGCATGGTCCTCTATTTAAAAACTTTCAGGGTAAGAATTTTCAGGGTTGCAAACAAAGTTACTCATCAAAACAAAAGTCTGATTAGTCAGTAGTATTAATTTTTTATGTGTAAATACACTTGGTATTTACAGATGGTAAATACACTTACATGGTGAGCATTTAACAATGTAGATTATTGTCCAAACACTATGTTTTACACCTGAAACTAATATTGTTTATCAACTATACTTCAATTAAAAAGAAAAACAGGAGGAAAAAAAATAAAGAACAAAAGCATGGTCTCTCTTCCTGCCACCAACAGGCAGAATGAATACTACTACTAGAACTTTGGACTTTTCAAACAAATGAACTTCTAATAGTCTTTTAAAACCTAACCTGTTTGTAAAGAGAACAGCATGTATGGATACTGATGACTTGTCTTGCCTCTACCACAGTCTTCTGGAATCCCCTGAGCCTAGCCTGGTGTGGCAGTGCAGAGGAATCTCTTTCACTCCAGGAGGCAGAGCGCATGGCAGAAAGGCAATTCTGGAGGGCAGGTTTCCAATCCTAGCTCCGTCTCTGACCACTTGTGTAATGTTGAGAAAATTAGCTACTTAACTCTCCTGAACTTCAATTTCCTCCTCTCTAATATTAGGATAACAACTTCTACTACTTAGTATGATTACATGGATTAAACCAGATACCTAAAATGGTAACATGTATAGTCTAGTCCACAGCAAACACTCTAATAGGCCATGTTTATTAAGTAGTTACTGTAACACCAAATGGGCTCAGAGTTTCTTATACTCTCCCATCTAATCCTCACAGCGATGCCACTGGAGAGGCACCCTAATATCTCCATGAAAACTGAAGCCCAGGGGATGTTCTCTCTCTCAAGGTCATGAAGTCAGGACTAGAATCCCAAGTGTTCTGCCTGATTTCAAAGCCTGAGCTCTTTTTTTTTTTTAGGAGAGCAAGGTACAGGCTTTTATTTAGAGATAAAGTGAAAGGACAGAGCTCCTGGCTCACGCCAGGAGGGGACAAGAGAGTCCCCAAAGCCTGAGCTCTTAATCACAGCCTTGCACCACATGGCTCATGCCGCACTGTGACAGACACCTCTGCATCCCGGCTGCTCTGATAAACTGAAGGGCAGCCAATTAACAGGCAGTTCTTAGACCTGCTCCTTCCCCTCCCTTTATCTCCCCTCAGAGTCTTCCAAAGCAGTATATTCTCCTCTTTCCCAAGGACTATGAAGCTATTCTAATACAAACCAACAGATACAATTCCAAATGCCCTTTAGAACTCTGATCTTTCCACAGAACTTACTTAACTTCCGAAATAAGAGAGCATCATTAGATAAAGTAGTAACAGTAACAACCAGGAAAAATGAGAAAATGGAATGTGGATCTGGAAGGACTCTAGAGGTCAGCTGCCCTGTGGCTTCATCATACAGATGTGGACACTGACACCAAGAAATGCCGAGTTACTGCCAGGGTCACACAGCTGGTCAGCAGCCGCGTTCACCGCAGGTCCCATAATACCTCCCACATAATTGACTTCCATTTACAATCCAATTTAAAACCCAAGGTTCAGACTCTTAAAGGATTTTCAACCTGTTTTCCTTTTTCCCAGTAGTTGGGATCCTGTGACTGGTCACAGCTTCTGTGCTAGGGAGGAAAACACTTAGAGCAGAAAATGCATTCTTGGTCTGGAAGAGGGGAAAGTGCCAAAGATCGCCAAACCACAAGTCATAAAAGTCATCATTCCATGCCTTTTAGATTCCAGGCTGTCTGGAATAACAAAACTCTAAGATCCTAGAGGCGAGGTCTTCTCAGAGGAAGACCCCTGTCTCTACAATGGTCTTCTCCTTGAACAGTTCACAAAGCCAACTCAATTAGCCTCTGGGGATTGGTAAAGCCAGTGTTTTTCCTGAAGGGTATGTATCGGCCTGCAGTGGTTTATAAACTTTTCAGGTATTTACTAAAATTTGTTCTCTTGTATTTACAATATACTCAGAGGCAAAGGGACAAGTGAGAATGGTTTAAAAAATGCAAATCACGCCACTTTGAACATACACAGACGTATTTCATGCCAATCATTAGACAAGATGACTCATACTCCCTACCTACCTCTTCTATATAGATCTTTTTTTATCAAGGTATTATTGATATACACTCTTACGAAGATTTCACATGCAAAAAATATGGTTATTACATTCACCCATATTATCGTGTCCCCCCCCATACCCCATTGCAGTCACTGCCCATTGTGTAGTAAGATGACACAAGTCACTATTTGCCTTCTCTGTGCTACACTGTCTTCTCTGATATCCCCCACACTATGTGTGCCAATCATAATACCCCTCAATCACCTTCTCCCTCCCTCCCCACCCACCCTCCCTCAACACTCCAATTTGGTAACTGCTAGTCCCTTCTTGGAGTCTGTGACTCTGTTGCTGTTTTGTTCCTTCAGTTTTTCTTCGTTGTTACACTCCACAAATGAGGGAAATCATTTGGTACTTGTCTTTCTCCACCAGGCTTATTTCACTGAGCATAAATACCCTCTAGCTCCAACCATGTTGTTGCAAATGGTAGGATTTGTTTAATTCTATGGCTGAGTAGTATTACACTGTGTATGTACCACCTCTTCGTTATCCATTCATCTACTGATGGACACTTAGTTTGCTTCCATATCTTGGCTATTGTAAATAGTGCTGTGATAAACATAGGAGTGCATGTGTCTTTTTGAATCTGAGAAATAAAATTATTTGGGTAAATTCCTAGGAGTGGGATTCACAGGTCAAATGGTATTTCTATTTTTAGTTTTTTGAGGAATCTCCATACTGCTTTCTACGATGGTTGAACTAATTTACATTCCCACCAGCAGTGTAGGAGGGCTCCCCTTTCTCCGCATCCTCGCCAGCATTTGTTGTTCTTAGTCTTTTGGATGCTGGCCATCCTTACTGGTGTGAGGTGATATCTCATTTTGGTTTTTATTTGCATTTCCCTGAAAATTAGTGATGTGAAGCATCTTTTCACGTGCCTGTTGGCCATCTGAATTTCTTCTTTGGAGAATTGTCTGTGCATATCCTCCACCCATTTTTTTATCAGGTTATTTGCTTTTTGGGTGTTGAGGTGTGTGAGTTCTTTATATATTTTGGATGTTAACCCCTTGTCAGATATGTCATTTACAAATATATTCTCCCATACTGTAGGATGCCTTTTTGTTCTGTTGATGATATCCTTTGCTATACAGAAGCCTTTTATACTTTGATGTAGTCCCATGTGTTCATTATTCCTTTGGCTTCCCTTGGTCAAGGAGATACACTCAGGAAAAAGTTGCTCATGTTTCTATTCAGGAGATTTTTGCCTATGTTGTCTTCCAAGAGTTTTATGGTTTCATGACTTACATTCAGGTCTTTCATCCATTTCGAGTTTACTTTTGTGTATGAGGATACACAATAATCCAGTTTCATTCTCTTTAATGTAGCTGTCCAGCTTTGCCAATACCAGTTGTTGAAGAGGCTATCATTTCCCCATTGTATGTCCATGGCTCCTTTGTCATATATTGACCATATATGCTTGGGTTTATATCTGGGCTCTCTAGTCTGTTCTATTGGTCTATGGGTCTGTTCTTGTGCCAGTACCAAATTGTCTTGATTACTGGGGCTTTGTAGTAGATCTTGAAGTAGGGGAGCATAATACCCCCTGCCTTATTCTTCCTTCTCAGGATTGCTTTGGCTATTTGGGGTCTTTTGTGGTTCCGTATGAATTTTAGAACAATTTGCTCTAGTTCATTGAAGAATGCTATTGGTATTTTGATAGGGATTGCATTGAATCTGTAGATTGCTTTATGCAGGATGGCCATTTTTACAATATTAATTCTTTCTATCCATGAGCATGAGATGTGTTTCCATTTATTGGTATCTTCTTTAATTTCTCTCATGAGTGTCTTGTAGTTTTAAGAGTGTAGGTCTTTCACTTCCTTGGTTAGGTTTATTCCTAGGTATTTTATTCTTTTGGATGCAATTGTGAACAGAATTCCTGATTTCTCTTTCTGCTAGTTCATCATTAGTGTATAGGAATGCAACAGATTTTTGCATGTTAATTTTATATCCTGCAACTTTGCTGAATTCAGTAGTTTTGGAGTGGATTCTTTAGGGATTTTTATGTACAATGTCATCATCTGCAAACAGTGACAGTTTAACTTCTTCTTTACCAATCTGGATGCCTTTTATTTCTTTGTGTTGTCTAATTGCTATGGCGAGGACCTCTAGAACAATGTTGAATAAAAGTGGAGAGAGTGGGCATCCTTGTCTTGTTCCCAATCATAAAGGAAAGGCTTTCAGCTTCTGGCTGTTAAGTATGATGTTGGCTGTGTGTTTGTCATATATGGCCTTTATTATGTTGAGGTACTTTCTCTCTATACCCATTTTGTTGACACTTTTTATCATGAATGGATGTTGAATTCTGTTGAATGCTTTTTCAGCATCTGCGGAGATAACCATGTGGTTTTCATTCTTCTTTTTTTCAATGTGGTGGATGACATTGATGGATTTTTTAATTTTGTACCATCCTTGCATCCCTGGAATAAATCCTACTTGATCATGATGGATGATCTTTTTGATGTATTTTTTAATTTGGCTTGCTAATATTTTGTTGGGTATGTTTGCATCTATGTTCATGGGGGATATTGATCTGTAATATTCTTTTTTGTGGTGTCTTTGCCTGGTTTTTGTATTAGGGCAATGCTGGCCTCATAGAATGAGTTTGGAAGTATTCCCTCCTCTTTTACTTTTGGAAAACTTTAAGGAGAATGGGTATTAGGTCTTCACTACTTGCTTTATAAAATTCAGTGGTGAAGCCATCTGGTGCTGGCATTTTGTTCTTAGGTAGTTTTTTGATTACCAATTCAATTTCTTTGCTAGTGATTAGTCTATTCCGATTTTCTGTTTCTTTCTGGGTCAGCCTTGGAAGGTTCTATTTTTCTAGAAAGTTGTTCATTTCTTCTAGGTTATCCAATTTGTTAGCATATAATTTTTCATAGTATTCTCTAATAATTCTTTGTATTTCTGTGGTGTCTGTAGTGATTTTTCCTTTCTCATTTTTGATTGTTTATGTGTGTTGACTCCCTTTTTTTCTTGGTAAGTCTCACTAGGGGTTTATCTATTTTGTTTATTTTCTTGAAGAACCAGCTCCTGCTTTCATTGATTCTTTCTATTGTTTTATTCGTCTCGATTTTATTTATTTATGCTCTAATCTTTATTATGTCCCTCCTTCTACTGACTTTGGGCCTCATTTGTTCTTCCATTTCTAGTTTCATTAATTGTGAGTTTAGACTGTTCATATGGGATTGTTCTTCTTTCCTGATGTAGGCCTGTATTGTGATGTACTTTCCTCTTAGCACGGCCTTCACTTTGTCCCACATATTTTTCTGTGTTGAATTATTTTTGTCATTTGTCTCCATATATTGCTTGATGTCTGTTTTTATTTGGTCATTGATCCATTGGTTATTTAGGAGCATGTTGTTAAGCCTCCATGTGTTTGTGGGCTTTTTTGTTTTCTTTACAGAATTTATTTCAGGTTTCATACCTTTGTGTTCTGAGAAGTTGGTTGGTACAATTTCAATCTTTTTGAATTTATTGAGGCTCTTTTTGTGGCCTAGGATATGATCTATTCTTGAAAATGTTCCATGTGCACTTGAGAAGAATGTGGATCCTGCTGCTTGGGTGGAGAGTTCTGTAGATGTCTGTTAGGTCCATCTGCTCTAACGTGCTGCTCAATGCCTCTGTCTCCTTATTTTCTGTCTGGTTGATCTGTCCTTTGGAGTGAGTGGAGTGTTGAAGTCTCCTAAAATGAATGCATTGCATTCTATTTCCCCTTTTAATTCTGTTAGTATTTGTTTCACATACGTAGGTTCTCCTGGGTTGGGTGCATAGATATTTATAATGGTTATAGCCTCTTGTTGGATTGACTCCTTTATCATTATGTAATGTCCTTCTTTGTTTCTTGTGACTTTCTTTGTTTTGAAGTCTATTTTGTCTGATTCAAATACTCCAACTCCTGCTTTTTTCTCCCTATTAGTTACACGAAATATCTTTTTCCATCCCTTTACTTTCAGTCTGTGTATGTCTTTGGGCTTGAAGTGTGTCTTTTAGGCAGCATATAGATGGGTCTTGTTTTCTTATCCATTCAGTGACTCTATGTCTTTTAATTGGTGCACTCTGACCATTTACATTTAGGGTGATTATCGATAGGTATGTACTTATTGCCATTGCAGGCTTTAGATTCATGGTTACCAAAGGTTCAAGGGTAACTTCCTTACTATCTAAGAGTCTAACTTAACTCACTTAGTGTGCCATTACAAGCACAATCTAAAAGTTCTTTTTTTTCTCTTCCTTTTTCTTCCTTCTCCGTTCTTTATATATTAGATATAATATTCTGTACTCTTTGTCTATCCCTTGATTGACTTTGGGGATAGTTGATTTAATTTTGCATTTGCTTAATAATTAACTGTTCTACTTTCTTTACTGTGGTTTTATTACCTCTGATGACAGCCATTTAGCCTTAGGAATACTTCCATCTATAGCAGTCCCTCCAAAATACACTCTAGAGACGGTTTTTGGCAGGTAAAGTCTCTCAGCTTTTGCTTATCTGGAAATTGTTTAATCCCTCCTTCAAATTTAAATGATAACCTTGCTGGATAAAGTATTCTGGGTTCGAGGCCCTTCTGCTTCATTGCATTAAATACATCATGCCACTCCCTTCTGGCCTGTAAGGTTTCTGCTGAGAAGTCTGATGATAGCCTGATGGGTTTTCCTTTGTATCTGATCTTTTTTCTCTCTTTGGCTGCTTTTAATAGTCTTTCCTTATCCTTGAACTTTGCCATTTTAATTATTATATGTCTTGGTGTTGTCTTCCTTGGCTCCCTTGTGTTGGGAGACCTCCATAGCCTGAGAGACTATCTCCTTACTCAGAGTGGCGACCTTTTCAGTAATTACCTCCTCAAAGACTCTTTCTATCCCCTTTTCTTTCTCTTCTTCTTCTGGTATCCCTATAATATGAATATTTTTCTGTTTGGATTGGTCACACAGTTCTCTCAATATTCTTTCATTCCTAGAGATCCTTTTTTTCTCTCTGTGCCTCGGCTTCTTTGTATTCCTCTTCTCTAATTTCTGTTTCATTTATCATCTCCTCTACCATATCTAATCTACTTTTAAAACTCTCCATTGTGTTCCTTAACAATTAGATCTCCATCCTAAATTCGTTTCTGCCCACTTTTGAAATCTCTTTCTGGGAGATTGATGAGATCAGTTTCTTTTGACTCTTTTTCAGGTGTTTGTAGCATTTTTGTTTGAACCAGGCTCCTTTGACGTTTCATATTTGTTGTGGCGCCCTCTAGTGCCCAGAAGCTCTACTCTCTGGATCTGCTCAGCCCCTGGAGCAATGTTGGGGGTCCCAGGGCAATGGCACTGGTGCCTGGGGGGAGGAAGGAGATCTTTCCTGCTTCCCAGCTGCTATGCCTGTCTCCACTGCCAGATCCAGTGGGCCAAACACACAGGCGTACGCCTCTATGCTTTGCGTTCATAGCTGCTGTAGGCAGGGCTTCCCTCTGGCTAGCCTGACCCTAGGGCTGGGGTTTCTGGTTTGCGAGCCAGGTGCGGGCTGGCTGGAAGGAAGGTGCAGCAGGCTGTGTATCACAGTGGGGAGCCTTGTAGCTGCATAGCCAGCCAGGGGGATGGAGCACCTGAAGATACTGAAAGCTCCCAACCTGCTGGGCCGAGTGTGCTCGGACAATTTTGTCTACCTGTCCTTTCTCCTGAGCAGTGAGCTCTGTGCAATCCTTGCCCCTTTAGCAGCCCTCTCACTGTTAGGAAGTCTCTGAGACTGCCCGCCCAGATCAGCCAGATATGGATTCCTGTTTTCCACAAGCAGCTGGAATCTCAGTCTCTCCAGGTATTCCACCTGTCTTAGCTTTCCAACCCCACTAATCCCCAGAGTACCATGCAATGTAGGTTTGTGCTCCCAGAGCAGAGATCCAGGGCTAGCTAGGTGTTCAGCAGTTCCAGGCCTCCACTCCCTCCCTACTCCGTTTCTCTTCTTCCCACAGTTGAGCTGGGGTGGGGGAAGGGCTTGGGTCCTGCCAGGTCATGGCTTTGGTATGTTACCCTGTTCTGTGAGGTCTGTTCTTTTCTCCAGGTGTATGCAGTCTGGCACAGCCTTCTTTCCTGTTGCTCTTTCAGGATTAGTTGTATTAATTATATTTTCATATTATATGTGGTTTTAGGAGGAGTTCTCTGTCCATCTCTCACACTGCCATCTTTTCTTCTATATAGATCTGTAAAGACTCAGAACAGTGTGAGAAATCTGAATAACTCCAGTATATACTCTGCCCACGGTGCTAGGGAATTGAGCAGGGATTATAAACTAGAGCATTTTGGTAGCAATTAAAGCTTCACTGGACCAGATCCTGTGTAACAGAAAGCAGGGCCAAACGCTTCAATATGTGAGGGAAAATGAGCAACCTTAAGACCATTTGATACAAATATGACAAATAGATGCAACTAATAGTCAACTATCAGTGGCTGCCTAGGGGACCACAATGAATAGATTCTGAGGTCACAACCAAGTTTAGTAAGAAAGACCATCTTGATTGATTAACTATGTCTATCAAGGGTACCAGGTTAGGGAAGTGGGGATCAGTGACAAACATTTGAATGAATGAATGAATGAATGAGTGAGTGAGTGAGTGAATGAATGAATGATCGAATGAATGAAGGGAAGCAAAGGGAGGAAGGCAATCCTCATGGAAACGTTCACAGACTTGAAAATGGTGACTTGTTGGAGTCATACATTTGGAAGACATCTGGAATGACAACGAAGTCATAAAAATATGCAAGAAGTTGCCAAGAACAGAAGACAAAAGAATAAAAACAAGGTCAAACCTTGAAGAACAGCATATTTAAGAAGCAAGACAAAGAAGTTTCAGAGTATAAAAACTGATGAAAAAGAAAACTCAGTGGCATAGATTCAAATAAAAGACTTAAAGTGTCTGGTAGTTAAAGGTCAAAGGAAAATCAAAAGGCCTGAGGGCTGAGAAAAGGTGTCTCACGCGGTGACTAGGAAGTAGCTGTGGGAGAGCAGCTGGCTGGGGTCAGGGAATGGGTGTGGGGGAGAGAGGCCACCATGCTGAGAACTCTGGTGGCGAAAGCAACCAGAAATGTCAGGCAGGAGCTCAAGAAGTTACCCAGGAAGTGCACCAGAATCGGTACCTGTGATTATCCTCCTGGGGTGGTGGACAAAAGAAGGGGACTCCGATCTTCATAGGCAGAGGAATAGATTAGAAGGTAGGGATTCTTCCAGAGCAACAATAACTGATGGAGCCAGAGGCTGGACTGCAAAGGAGTTATGATTAAGGAGGGAGTGAGAGGGGGCCAAAGAGAGCATTTAAGGGAAGAGCTGGGAACCTGAGTAGCACCGGCCTGATGGCCTCCACCCCAACACAAAGGCATGCAGAGAAAAAGCCGATGAGGTGGGAAAGGCAGCGGGAAGAGAGGTTCACAGTATGCAGGGGGCACTGCAGGGGTGTGCTGGAGGGGCAGCTGTAGAAGGCAGACTGGTTTCCAGGAGTAGGGAGGCTAGGCAGAGGGGCCCACCCAGGCCAGCTGGCTCAGTGTGGGGACTTCCGGCAGGGCACTCAGCAGCTCTGGGGCAAGATACTCTGGTTCAGCAGAGTGAGGGGCTGAGGGACTTGTGAGATGGCAGGCGCTTGTGAGAAGAGCTCTGTGGGATGTGCAGCCATCAGGCCAAGTGGGCAGGAAGGAGGTCAGCAAGAGGCAGTGGTCCTTGGAGAAACTGAGGACCTGGAGAGAGCAGCAAAGAACATGTACAGGCTATTGGAGAGCCCTCATGGGGTCTCCCAGTCCCCCTGTCCTTGGCGGTCCAAAGGAAGAGTTTCTTCTGTGAAAAAAATATTTAGATTAATGGGAGGAACCTCTGCAAGAAGGTGCAGTTAGTCGAGGCACCCCTAGAGATACAGGGCAGGGATTTTGGCAGTGGACCGCTGAGTCTTAGAGACACGGAGAGAAATGTGCCAGTCACCAGGGCATCTTCTCTTTCCAACTTGCAGAGAACCGGTCCTCTGGGGGAGGACAGGCACCACCCTAGGCTGTTCTAACTTTGCAGGTTCCCCCACCCCCACTCCCAGGCTCTTGGCAACACTCTGCCCAGAACCCTGTTCCTACCCTTGCCTCTTCACTTCCTTCAGGTTCCAGCTCAAAAATCCCTCCTGCCAGCTCAACCATGTTTGCTCTGCTGGTCCCTATATTCACACTCCACATGCATGTAGCCTCCTGCTCAGCCTGACTTCCTGGCAGGTGGGTCTTGGGTACCACTTTATGACACATGATGGACACTCAGTACCTGATTGCAGAAAGCATGCGAGAACAGGGGCAAGTATCACACGTGGGGAAGTTCTGTCCACTGTGGCCTGACCCAGCAGCAGGTGTACAAAAGAAACCTAGAAGTTAGACTCATATCTGTTTGCCATTGTGTGTCACTCCCTATGTAATGAAGCCTAAAAATTGGTTTTAAAACATAAATCTTTGAACCCAATCTCAAATAACACACATACATAATTTGAGCTGGATCACAAACCTAAATGTAAAAGCTATACTTATAAAGATTTTAGAGGAAAACAGGAGAATACCTTTGTAATTTGAAAGAAGGCAAAGATCTCTTAGGTCAAAGAAATAGCCATAAAAGAAGGAATTAGTAAGTTAGATATTATCAAAGTCAAAATCTTCTGCTCAACAATACCATTAAGAAAATAAGCAAGCCACACACTTGAAAACGATATTTGCAAAACAGATACTAGGAAAGGACTGATATCTTGTGTATAAAGATTTATAATTCCATTGAAACACAAAAAAGTAAGAGGCAAAAGACTTGAAATTATGCACCACAAAGGGATATAAAAATGGACAATAAACATAAAAAAATTCTTAACATCAAGAGTTATCAGGGAAATGCAAGTTTAAACCAAAATGAGATATTACAATGCACACCAGCATAGCTAAAATTGAAAAAACTAACAAAACCTATTGTTGGCAAAATGGAACCAGAATTGTCACACATTGTTGGTAGAAATGGAAAATGGTCCAAACCAATCTGGCAAAAGGTATGACAGTTTCTGCTGGAATTCTACAATTCCATGTGTAGGAATTTATTCAAAAGGAAATTTTTTTAAGTCACAAAAAAGAATTGGACAAGAATGTTCATAGAAGCTTACTGATAAAGCTCAAAACTAGAAACATCCCAGGCATCCATTGCTGGGAGAATAAACTGTGGTATTCAGTGGAATACTACACGGCAGGAGAAAGTTACATACAACAGCATGAATAAATCTCAAGAACATTTTGCTGAGTGAAAGAAGAATCGATCAAAAGAATGCATGCCTTATTAACCCATTTATATAAAATTCTGGAACAGGAAGAACTAATCTTTAGTGGGAAAAAAAATCTATCAGCAGTTGCCATTTGATAGCACGAGAAGGGACAGCTGAGAAAGTGCAGGAACTTTCTGGGGTGTTGTAATGTTCCATATCTTGATATAAATTTGGGTTATACAAGCACTTGAATTTGTCAAAACTCAGCAAACAATCTCAAGATGTGTGTATTTCATTGTATATTTACCTCAAAAGAAAAAGGAAACCAACATTAATCTGCTGTTAATGATATGAATGCTGAACTATTTAGGGGAGAATTTTACCAAGCTCTGTGATTACTTTGAAGTACATGGAAAAGATGGATTGATGAATAATGGGATGAACAGATGGAGAGATGTGTCGACATTATTGATATAATCTAGGCGATGGATACACAGCCATTCACTTTAAAATTCTTTCAACTTTGCTTTATACTTGAAATTTTTCATAATCAAGTGTTGGGGAGGAAGAAGAGCAGAAAAACTTTCTAAAATTCCAGTTTTTATATGTGATCATGGTATTGTGTTTATGTAAGGAAAGTCCATACTTTTAGAGAAGCATAATAAGTATATAGGGTGAAAAGACAAGACATCTGGAATTAATGCATGAGTCAAATGTGGCAAAATCTTGATAATCATTGATGCTGGGACATGTATACATGGGGGTTCATCGCTCTATTTTCTCTTTTTTTCAGATTTAATATTTTTTTAATTAAATAAATATGAAATCCCTAAGAGATGGGGCCTACACGAAACAAGCATGTATCTGCTTAAGCAAGAGTCCCCTGGAGGCTAATACGGCTTTAGTCCAACCACCTGGGACAAAACAGGATCTTGATTTAAGCTGATGATAAGTGCAGGGCCAACAACCAAAGGCAGCTTCCTTCTCTCACTGTAAAGTCTGTGTCAGCTGCACTAGGCTTGTTCCCACACGGCCTTTCAGTGTCCTCCAGCCAAAAAGCAGCAAGCTCACATACTTCACTGGCGTTTCACTCTCTTCTCAAGACATCTAATAAGTACCCTGCGAATTTCAGATGAAACCCAACAGCTGTGCTAAAGCAATCTTCCCAAGGCTCTCTTTTAGATGTTGCAAAAAACCACCAAAGCCCCTTTCATCTCTGTCTTCAAATAGTGTCCTTGACGCACCACCTGACCCCTACCCAAGAGGGGGCTGCACGAGTAGCTCTCTGTGATCACTCTGACTGTGCATTTTATCCCACAGCACTTAGAAATGCTTGTGTAGTTGTTGCCCAGACTAGGCTCCTTGTGTAAGGGAGGCGGGGCATCTTGCTCATTGTCGCATAACCAGCCAGCACATTGCCTCCGACACCTACACGCCTACCAAAACGTTTTTGGGTCTCAGCATGAACAATGTGTAAAACATGCACAGTTTACACAGCTTTTCCATATGGTCCCATCTTATTCTCCCTGCAACCCTACAAGTTAAACAGGGCAGAAATTATTAACCCCAGCAACATCGCACATGAGGAAGCAAGGCCAGAGGGTTCAAGACCAGCTCCATCTTACAGAACAAGCAGTGGTGAAACCAGGGCGAGTGCCAGTTTTGCTGTCTCCTCAAAAGATGCTCTCTTTGTCCTATCAAATTCCTTCCTAAGGAAAATTCAGGTTGATCACTGAGAATGAGACACTTCTATTCCCACGATCACAGAGCTTGGTGGTGGGGCTTGTGTGGCCTCTGACTTACTAAATTTAGGAGTGAACAGGACCCAGTGAGCATGGATCTTACTTGGAAAGCAGGGAGAGTAAACAGTTGGATAAACGCCACCATCCATTAAACCCCAGATGTTTGGCTTAATGTTTGAACATGTTAAATGTCTCATATCATTAATTAAGGTAGAAAGATAGCAGTTAGCTTATACGCCATGTTAATTTCCACCAGCCAGCTGACATCAACCACTCAACATGTATTAATTTGTTTCATAATTTCTCCCGCCACACATGCCCCTTTCCCTCATATTTCATAAATAACAAGGAAGGGCTGTGTTTTCAAAGCCCCTTTCTTGGGGATGATCAGGGACTGGCTAGGATTATCCTGAGCTGTCATTTTTGAGATCAGATTACCCCAAGCAGTAGTTCATTAAAGACTCCTCCTCCTCACTTAGCTTCAAGTTTGGGGAAAGAACTGGAAGTTCCAGGTAAATCTATAAGTAAAACACTGGCCATCGGCTGAGGTGCACTGCCGCTGTTCTCTACCTAAAGCCATCGACGTGCAAATCCACCATAGCCCTGGATTCCTGCTTTGAGTTTCAACAAGTGAACTGGTGACAACTTGGGTGGGGCCACAGGTTCAAAGAGGAGGAATCCAGATAGAGCTATACTCCAACTCCTTCAGAAAAGCATCCCAACATCCCCATGTCCCATCTCTGGGGTACAATCGTGCTCTCTCTACATCCTTCACAAAGCCAGTGAAAGCCCTGGGAGCTGCCAAGGGCCTTCTGAACTACTGAGAACAACCACTGCACAGTGTTTATAGACATCCCACAGCCTTGAGCCCTAAAACTTGGTGCTGAGGTTACCTTAGCCTCCATGTCAGATTTTCAATGCCAAGGTCTCTGTCAAAATTTCTGGGGCCTTTCCTTCTCTAAGCATGGCCCTGCCCCATGCTGTGGATACTGGAGAATAAATGGCTCCCATCAGCTCGCCCCTGCCCAGCCCTCCTATCCAATACCATTTCCTACCTGAACAGCCCAGAAAGGAGCCCTTTCTTCCTTCACAGCAAGTGGCAGAGCAAGGCCGGCAGGCAGAAAGATCAGAATCCATAGCCAATGCCTGATTCAAACAGGAGAGGATTTTCTCCACGGCTCACTCATGAACTACTGAGTGAACCATCATTAACTAAAAATTCCCCATGCCCCACCATGGCTTGCTTCAAACCCTTGGAACTTCAACTGATACCAAACTTTCGACAACTATTATATCCCCCATCAAAAAAGATGTACAAATGCTAATCTACATTTTTTTTTCTCTGCCTCTAAGGAGATTTTCAAAATTTGAGCCAAATCTCTTATAATGTCATGAAAGTGAAAGAAAATTAATTTAAACAATAAGTAGAATGATTTTAGAAAAATAGCCTATCGCATTAAATGTATTCCTTTGTGTACCATAAATATTTTTAAACAAGCATTTGATTCTTAGGGACTGAAGTCACTGTTATAAGACACCCCCTTCCCTCTTTCTCCCCCCAAAAAAGCAGGAGGCTGAATTTTGAGGTTAATTATTACCACAGCTGAGCAGCTGGAACAAAATGACTTCACTGTGCTGTGTGTTCATAATTCAACATGTCAAAATGATCTCTGATTTCATTAATGATTTTTCTCCATTTCTCCTCAGATGTTCAGCTTAAAGGGAAAATTTTTAAATCATCTTTTTCCAATTATTTATATATATATATATAAAATTCTCTCTGGAAATTAAAGTTTACTCCTTCTAACTTTGTACTGATAGTGTGGAACCCATTCATTCAATAAAGCAACCCACTTCTCTTACCTGAAGAAATGCCATGCCTTATATTGATTTCCCAATAACAAAAGATCGAGGCTTTGCTTTGTTACTTGACAAGCACACCAAGATTTCTGGCATAAAGAACCACATTACAGAAGTTGGGGGTTTTTTCATTTTTCTTTTTTTGGTTTATATGTTTTAGCTAAAATCAGAACTTGTTAAACCCCTTGGGCTTCTGGAAGAATGCAGAGGATTTAAAGAGCATTTCTTGCTGGACCTCCCCAGTGCTGGCAAAGTTTTAGGGAATGAGGAGGTGTTTGGGGAGAATAGGCAGATACACGCACGATGGGTGTTAATTCCATTGCTGATTTCTGGTAGCATATAGCCTTTCTTCATTAAAAAAAAAAATACACAAAAATAAAATTCTTGTCCCTCTATAATCTCCTTTTTTTCATCTGAAATCACTGAGTAACCATGACACAGGTCTCTCTAAGGCTGGCTGAAAACTCTTCTCCACGGGGCTTTTGCCTTTTGTTCATAAAAGTATAAAACTTGTACACCAGTAGATGTGTACACTTTCAAAGATAGTAATACGAATAGTTAACATTTATTAAGCACTAGGTACCAGGCACAGTTCTTAACTGAGTCTTCCCAATAATGAGAAGGCATAGAGAAAACGCAAAGCCGCCAGGAGAAGCATCACCACCGGTTTCTCCCCAGCAGCGCGGGGCCCAGGTCTGATCATGAGGGAGCACTGCACGGTCCCAGATGGACGATGATCCGACAGGATGTAAGTCCTGGCAAGGGCTTGACACACACAGGGGAGATGGAGGAATGGTTCCATATTAAAGGATGGTAGTGAGATGAGATGACTAAGTATAATCCGTGTTCCTAGATAGGATTCTGGACCATAAAGGAAAAAGAGACATTGATTGTTAGACTACTTGGAGGAATCTGACTGGGGACTGTGTCAGCACTGCTCTCCCAGTTGAGATGGTTATAAGATGATACAGACGAGGTCCTTGTTTGGGGCAGCAACAGGGGTGATGAGTTCCTCATGTCAAAAAAAGATGTGTGTTGTGAGGTGTGTGTGATCATGTACATGTGACGGGGGGTGGGGGGACAGGTGACCAAAAACTGAGGTGAAATATTAACGATTGGAAAATCTTGATGAAGTAAGGGGGATACAGAATTCTTTGTACTGTTTTTACAACATTTTTGAGATTTCAGACCATTTCTATTTTTCGTAAAAACACACGAGGAGAAAGAGGACACTGGCCCTCAAGTCACACTGACCTGAGTTTAAACTCTAACTCAGAAATTTATTAAATTTATGGCTGGAGGGACAATTTGAGTCTCAGTTGCAGCATTAAAAAACAAACAATTCCTACCACACCTCACAGAATGGCCTAAAGATAAACTAGATGACCAAAATACTAGTTACCATTTATTGAGGACTTACTATTCCATGCTAACACTTTAGAAATGCTACTTCTAAACTCCTGAACAAACTGGCATAAGCATTATGATTCCCAGTTCACAACATGAATAGCCTGAGACTCAGACAAATGACCTGTCCTCACAGTTAGCAAAAGAACAGGGCACAAACCAGAAAGTCAGCCTCGCACCTCCACCCTCTTTCTGCTCCACTGGGCTTTCTAGGTGGGCAGTGCTTCCCAATGAGTTTAGGCCACTGAAGGAGATCAGTTAATATGGATTTTTCCCAAGTAGTGTAGGAGAGCAGGCATATGATTAAATGATTATGGATTAATAAAATTATGCATATACAGAAAGCAATGAGGAACTAGAGAAAGAAGTGATTTTGTGGAGTCTGGCTGAGGATCCAAAAGATGAGGCGGCTTCAAAGGCAGTAAGAGTTGAGTCAGGGGTTGAAGGACCAGGAGGCAGTGGTCAAACAAGACGCAAAGGATCGCAGGCAGAAGTTCGGCAGACATAAAGCCAGGTGGCTGTGACAGCCAGTGTGTTGGGGAAGCACTGTGAAGGGAGGATGCAGGCTGGGGAGAAGCAAGTGATTCTGGACCGACAGGCAGAAACCAGATCAGAAAGAGTCTTATGTGTCAATGCCTCGAAGTTCATACCTCATCTTCTCAGCGAGAGATAATGTGCCACATCTGCTACCACCACCCACCAACTCTGCCCACATGCCAGACATTACAAAGCATCGCACTTTATTCCACTTCAGACAGCCCACACTGCAGGCGGCCACTACCAGTCAACTGGAACTGGCCCCTGAAATACAATCATTTGCCATCCCTGCTCTTGGCTGTGGCAGAGCTTACAGGTCTTTAACAGGTGGCTCGTAAGACTGGCTCTGCCTGACAAAGCTCAACCAGGGCAGCAGTGAGCACTGATCAAGAAACAGCCTGCCGGCACCGTGACCAGTAAAAAAAAGCCCCTGCAAGAGTGCTGTGCGTGGTACAAATAAGAGGTGCACGTCCAAATGACCTCAGAATCGGGTCAGACTCCCAGCTTTCATCTAGTCACTGTCAGAGGGCAGATAATGGTGGGGAGAGAGCGGTTCACGTTCTCTTCAGTCACTAAACTCCAGGACCCAGGACAAGCTGCAAGCTGTGCTGAGGGGCCAGTGGGACCCAGGACAAAGGACTGGGCTGGAGTGCAGCAAGCAGACCCGGGGAGATGTGAATAGGTTTCCCGAGCCTTGACACTGCACTCAAACGCAGTGGCAAACTGAGCAGAGCAGGACTGTGACACCTTGGTGCTGTCAGACTCGGCATCATCCCTGCAAGTCAGGTGCTCGGCACGGGGGTATTACTGAACGGCAATTAGTCACAGTGTCTACGTCTTAGGAAAAGACATATGATATTTAAGTGCTTAAGTTAAAACACATGCACACAGTTACTCCCGTGTGTGCAAAGAGACCTATGACACAATTAGGAGGCATTCCAACCCAGGATAAGGGCAAGAAACTGTTTTCTTGAGTTTCAGGAGCAGTTGAGCGCTGGGTCCACTGAAGTGTGCTGGACCCATCTGGATTTCATCCCTGCTCTAGGCCTCCGTTTGCTTAACTGAAAGAGACAATCTCATCTAACATAAAAATGCTGACTCTGAGCTCTCTCCTCAGGAGAAAATAGCAGGGAGATGTGGGTGAGAGTTCTTGCTATGAGCACAAGAAAGTCAGGCTAAATCCTTCCCCACATGGATCCAATGAGGGTAGGAACTCACATCGTGTCCAGAAACTCAGTAATACAATTGAGAAAACTGAAAACACAGTATAGGCAAAGGCCTGGGGAACATATACCATTCTGCTTTAAGATGCTGACTGTTTTTGAAATAAAACTTTAAAACATGCCATAAAAAGCAACTATTCCTCTGGGGAAAGAGTGGTCTAAGGTGTCTTTGATCGTAACTCTGGGAAAGACTTTCATCTGTACTCTTTACGAGGTTAATTGTAACTCTCCCCCAAGCTCAGAAACTCTTTTCTGAATCTTGTGGATGTAAACTTACACTCTGCATGATAAACCTTCGTATTTCAACAGGCACATTCCAAAATGTTCGACTTATAGCTCAGAAAGCAGTCAAATGAGTGAAAGCTGATAAAGCAGCTCCCTATTTGCTACCCTGCATACACATGTGCACATACGTGTACACACACACACTGCCTGCTGACATCTAACTATACCAATGAGAGTCCTTTATCTTCTGACTTGTACTCTTCTAGGAGACCAAGGTTCTCCAGAAAGGTCACCACAAACCCACACAAATGGGAAGCCCTTGCCACAGTGCCTGGCACATGGAAACCCTTCCATAGCTCATAATGTTATCATCCTCAACTTATCCTTTTTCTTCATTTTTGCTGATGAATTATAACTGTTAGTATTTATCAGTCATTCAGTGAGATTTATTCCCTCCAGTGGAATATATGAAACCCCCCTATGGAATGCTGTTGTGGTTGCCTTATTTTCCAAGCAGGCAGGAGACAGTTACCATAAATTTGTTGCCTATACAGATGGAAAACCCCACCACGTTGTTATTCACAATTATTATATAAGACCTCAACTAAAAACTGTGGTTCATACTTTCTTTCCAGCTGGTAATAGGAATTAATCTCCTGCTATACTTTTGTGGCTCCCTTAGAGCAGGCTAATAAAAACGTGTTAACCATTTACTGATCATTTACCACATGCCAGGCTTAATGCTAATAGCTTCTTGCTTATTATTTCATCTTCACTACAACCCCATGAGATGCTGCTGTTATTCTCATCTACATTAGGTGACTGAGGCTTAGAAAGGTTAAATTATCCAAGATCATTACATCATTTGTGGAGATACATGGCTGGTCAACACAAACTTGAACCACATATTTCTGAATCTAACATCCGTGTTAATGTTTGCACTAGATTGTAATTACTAACAAAGGGTTCTTAACTGAGGGTCCTTACATGAGATTCAGGGGATCCAAGAGTCCCTGAGAATTATATGTAAAATGGTGTGTACATGTACACATTTTCCTTGGAGAAAGTCAAAAACTTTCACCATATCTTCAAGAGTCCAGAACTCATAAAAAAAAAGACTAATCTCATCATCTTTACTTTCTGCACCATCATTCTAATCACTGTCCCCACCTCCCAGAAGCAGCACCTAGCACATGATAGGTATTCAAGAACCAGTCATCCAACTGAGCCAATTCTCTTCTCTCATCTTTTCTTGGTCTTTCCCCCCACGGAGATACAATGAGAGTGGCAGGTTTTTAAAGCTGTTTTTAAGCCATGCACATGCAAGACCTCCATTAATGCACACGGTTCCTGAGCCCAGCCTTGCACATTGTTGCATTTCACAGCCACACACTATGAAAGAGCAAACAGGACCCCATCCTGCCTTCTCATTCCAGAACACCAAACATCTGCTTTTTCTGGCCTAAAGACCTCGCCTGCTAAGGAGGAGATGTCCAGCACAGCCTAGCACAGCGCACCTGGCCTTTCCTGCTTGAGCTCAAGCTCCATTTTCAGGGTCAGCTGTCAAGTAATTCTCTGCTTTATAAACAATCTCACATTTTAATAAAAACCATTGTGCAAGATGAGCTTTTGAAATAACATAAAATTGGTTTTCAGTCTGCAGCTGCACTTAATAGATGCCCCACTTTCTAACTGAACCATGGGTAATAGCTTTGAAAATAATCATTACTACATTTGACATGCCTACTGTGTGCCAGACACTGTTCTAGATGTTTGCACACATCATCCTTCAATCCACACAATAACGTAAGCAGATATTATCAGCATTTTGCATATGAAGAACCTGAGGTCTTAACAGGTTAAATAATTTTCCTATGGCCAAGAACTGACCCTATGTTACGCTGATACCAAAACCCTTACACATCTCTATCCATGCTCCCACTTTCTCATGGAACCAAAATTGCTACCTTTTTAAAGAAAGTCTACTCAAGCTGGAAAATAGGAAAGACTTCCAGGCTTCAGCATTTTAAGTAGCATATTACTCTACTAAAATGGGATAACACAGAATTTTTTATTTTTACTCTTCATGAGTGAAGGTCAGAAATACTAGTATATTTCTTAAATGTACTCTAGATGCCTCATTAAAAGCCATTTGTAAATGCCTACTATTTGATTACGTTCAACAAATACAGGTTCAAGGCACTCAGCCAGACAGTATGGAGAGATCCTAGAGTAAGATAGTCTTGGCTACCTCACAGATATTCCAATCCCTCGAGCAGATGAATACACAAACTGCTTAATATACTACTATGACAAGAGAGAATTTCATAGCATGCTAATGGACCTCAGAGGAAAGATATAAGGACACACTTGTTTTCATGAAGTGGGAGAGGGTAGGAAGGTATATGACAAATTCAGACTTCATGAAAAGACAGCATCCAAGCTGAGAATGGGTGGGCTTTTGCATGTCAGCGATGAGTGGGCAAAGGGGAAGGGGGTATCTGAAGCAAACAGGACTGGAGCAAAGACTCAGGAAGGGGAAGGCACAGGCTCTTGATAGAATGGTCTGCAGCTCCTTTGGCTACAGCACTTAGCCTGGAGGTATGCGTGGGGCTGGAATTGCCCTGGAAAGGGCCAATTTACCTGCTTTCTTGAGCTCCCTGTTACCTGCCTTCTCATTCCAGAACACGAAATATCTGGTTTTTGAAGGCAACAGGGAACTCAAGAAATCCTTTGATTGGAAGAGTGACCCATCAGCTCTATTCTCCAGGAATTAATCTGGCAGTCATGTACAGAATAGAGGGAAAGAGTCTAGAAGTGGGGAGACCGGTTATGGTTGTTTATTGCAAAATGATGAAGGCTTAAGCTGGGGTGTGGAAGGGAGAAAGTATAGTTACCTGGAAACATCTTGCCAGGACTTGGTGATAGGCTGTATCAGAGCAAGGAAGGAGGGGAAATTCCCCACTAGCAAGACATTGTCTAAAGTAGGTTGTTCAGAAAGGAAGTTTGCTTGAGAAAGGAAAAGATTTCTGTTTTATAACTGATTGATTCTCATCAGCTCAAGTGTTTACACTTTGGGATGAACTAATTAGAATAATTTCAAAGTTCATTTTACAGGGAGGCCTGAAAACTGGGTTATTCTAGAGTCATTTCCCTGCTATGAGTTTGCTGTGCTGATTCATAAAGCTGTTTTCTGACACGCTTTGGCTTAAACTCTCAGAATCAAGAGGAGGAATGGAGACACGGCTGCGGAACATACAAAGTAAGTGGGAGGTGGGACGCAGTTGTGGTAGGTCCTATTTGGAATCTACTGTTTGAAAAGAAGCTTCAGGAGATGAAAAGTCAAGTTTTAGCAGTTCATTAGTTCTCCAGACCCACCAAACCTGGTATGTGATGCTCACTAAACACCCAACTGGTAAGGACGGCCTAGCTAGAAAGGCAGTGTCATCCCAGCTCCGAGCAGCAGACGGAGAGGGCACAGCGCTCCCCACATGGGGGCTCAAGAAGAGCTTCCCACCCAACCTGGCCTTTGGGGGTTTTCCAGATACACTAGTCTGCTTCAGTTCACAGGCAAATTACAAATTTTAAAATCCATATATTTTCTACTATTGAGTAATAGCACTACATTGGATTTGTGGGAGGAGGTACACGTATTTTAATTCTAAAAGCAAAATCCGTTATTGAAAGGTTGAAAAGTACATGCGGGTATAAAGAAAAAAAAAATCATTCAGGACTCTACTATGCACCCATTTTGGCATATTACCTTCCAGTATTTCTACCTACATTTTTAACATAGTTGAGAGATTTTTCACCTTTTAAATGTGCTCATCCTGGACAGCATTATCTAAGAGCTAAAGAGTAAGTTGACTCATGGACTTGTGAAATTCAAATCTGACCAGCGCTAGACCAGCCCCTGACAGCAGAGCAGGTGTCAAGTGTTAAACCAACTTCAAAGTCTTTCCTAAGAACCTCTGGAAATGGATATTGATGACTTCTACAAGAAATCACTTTCACAGAAATGCTTCTCTACCCTACTTTTAGGTTATTTCTTTGTGAGTGTGATAATGAAGTACCTTGCTAATGGAAAGAAGGAAAACAGAGAGGAAAAAACTATCCCACCAGCCCTCATTCTCAGCTATAAAATACCCTGTAGTATTTTGATAACACTTCCAGATATACACTTTTTTATTTCTACAAACACCTTGGGAGGTTAGCAAGACTGTTTCCACACCAATTTCCACGAGTCTGGAAACAGAGGCAAACACAAGGCAAGTGACTCACCTAAGGTCACAGAGGCGGCCGGTGGCAAAGCCTGGACTAGAACTAAGGCATCCTGCCCCCTCCACCCTTCCTGAAGGGGCCCTCAGAGCAAATCCTCTGGCCCGACTCAGGCTCCTCACACAGAGTATGGAGCCCTGAGTCTGTGATACTAGTAATTTCAGCCATTTCACTAGGCCAGTATGCAAAACAAAAGTCCACACTCCCTTTCTGTGCCCCCAGTATTGTTCAAATGTATTTTCAGGACTGGTATTCACAAGAGGCATTACTCTCGCTAGAGCTCCTGTCTCTATCAGCAGTGCCCACCAAAATACTATCACAATGAATCCTCACACAACCCACAGGGAGCACAGGCCCTGTTTTATAAGCTGTTTTTTTAAAGCGACTCAGCAACTTGCCCAGGGTCCTGCAGTAAGTGCCAAACTCAGGATTCTTATTAGGCCCTGCCCAACGCTGAAACCCTTTTCCTTTCCATTTCGCCATGCTCCTGAAGATTAGAAGCACTGGCTCCTGAAGGCTGAGTGAGCCAGACCCTCCTCACCAAGGGAGGAGGAAACCCCATTACAGCACAGACTTCCTGCTCCACAGACCTCCCCGAACCCACTGTGGAGTTTACGCATGACAGCCCCCTCTCACTTTGCCCCATGTCCTCTCTGTGACAGGCAGGTCTGCATTCTGAGGACTGCAGATCTGCACTCCAAGGGAACCCTGCAGAGTGGGGGCACAGAGCCCTCTCCACCCCACTCTGCCAAAACCGGCCACAGGCCACAAGGGAAGATGTTCAAACAGGGAAGATACAATCGCCCCCAAATCTGGAGAAAATTAAAATCCCTTTGCATGAGACACCAAGAAGAGAAAACATGTCACTGCAAAATGGAGCTTGATGGACTGTGATGTCACATGTCTTGGAAGCCCCTAGCAATTTTTACCAGATAATAAAAATACCTTCCCGAGGGAGGGCACCCAAGGGTGAGCAGAGCCTTCCTTCGGGTGACTTTGTGTATATTAACATCTACGTTGAGATGAAAGCAATAAGCACAGAGGTGGTACAAAGCAATTCAGCTGATTTTTCACGAAGATACCTGAATTTTTTCCACCAAAGAAAATCCATTCTCTTACATGAACTTGCTGGATTTAGAAGCGTCTGCCTTTTAAAAGAACTGCTTTGAAGATTCACTAAGCAGTACCTTGGCAATCTCTCCTTAATTCATTCATTGAATATCTATATACCAAGTCTGTGATAGTTTAAGGAGATACAAATTAAAAGCTCTGATATTCAGCCTCCAGGAGCTCAGAGTCCAGTCAAAACTAACAAGTATTTGTACTACTTGGTAACTGCTTTGATGGCTGTATTCACATAAAGCTCAGTGCGAGCACAGGAATGCTGAGCGCCTAAATGAGCAGAGGAAATCAGCGAGGTCTTCAAAGATGAGGTAGCATTTGGGCCAGATGAACCATTAGCCAGGAGAACTTCCAAGGAAGAAAGAAAAACAAGGGCAAAACTACAGAAGTATGAGAGAACAAGGTATATTTCCAAAATTAAAAACAGTCCTGTACTCCTGGGGCATGGAATGAAGGCAGAAGTGTTAGGAGACTAGGTTGTACAAGGCAGACCTTGAAGTGCCTTCAACAGCATGTGAAGAGCTATCATTGTATGCTGTAGGTGGCAGGGACCCTGGGTGAGCTCTCACAGGAAGGAGAGGAAAAGCCCAACTACCTTTACGAGACTGCTCTGACCACAGCATGAAGTGTGGGCTGCAAAGAGCAGGGAAGCTTGTTAGGAAGGATACCACCAGTTCAAGCACAACTCATGGGATCCTAAAGCGGGCACGATGTCAGGGGTGGAGGGCAGGGGCTGACAAGAAAGATGTTAGCAAATACAGTTGTCAGGACTTGGAATATCTGCACACTCTTCCATGCTCATTGCTGCTCATGAACCAGGCAGGCCTTCCTTTAGCGAGTATTTCCAATGGAAACCCAGATGGTGGAAATTTAATTACATACAGTGGGGTGACTGTAGCTGGACTCTGCACATACAGGTGAGATTCATCGTGTGACGTGGTTTGTTAGCCAAACAGAACACCCATGGGCTTGGCTCATGGGACTTCCTGACTGCATGTCCTGGCACTGCCGCCCTAGGAAAAGCTGAAGCCCTGCAGGTCAGGACACGGCGCAGAGGGCCTCCTGCGAGGAGAGGAGGTGGGAGTATTCACAGCCACCGTTCTGTCTCCCCTGCCCTTTCTGTTCCAGCAGCTGCATTCCAAAGACTAATGAGAACAAGGTGCAACATGGTTTAACAATTTTGATACTTTCCTTAGCAAAACATAATTTAAGAACACATAGACTGCATTACAGTGACTCCATCAGGCAAGACACATGTCAGGGAAAAAGAATGAGAAAATTTGGCAGGTACATATAACGTGTCAATAAATTAAACTAAGTTTATTTGCACAAAACCAAATGGTCAGACTTGCTCGTGGTTTCCTACCAAGGAATAAGAATTATTCCCTAGAGAGAGTAATCACAGGGCAATTAGACCAGTTCTGGAATTTTTTTAAACATACTATCCTTTCTTCACACATGATTGCTCCTTCATTTTTACCAAGGATTCTTAACTTAAAGAAAAAGTAATGGGCTTTTCTAGGTTTTGGTCTTTCTGTGGTAACAGGCAGTCACAAAACAAGTTTGTTTGTTTTTTAAAAAGCAATTAGTTTACATTTAAGACTAAATGTCCTACACAATGTATGCATTCACTTGTCCATTTAATAAATAAGAACATTGCCTACTGGGTTGGCCTATTTCAAATGCTGGCAAACAAAATCTCTTTCCCTAATAATTTTTAGCCCCTGGACAGGAATTTATCATTCCGAGGATATTCCATTAAGATCCTATTTAAGTAAAAGGCTTTTGAATAAAAAGGAACTATTGTAGCAGGGTGACCCCATATTTTCAAAACATAGCAGATGGTCAAAGAACAGAGAAACCAACAATGGAGTAAAGTAGATATAATTTTAAAAGAAATCAAACAAAAGATGGATGACACCTGCCTCAGGAAATGGTATACAAACTTGACCTTATGAAAAGAAGTGACACTTTTTTCCTTTGGCCTACCAGAACAAAAATCATCTTCTCCCAAGAAGCACACCCCACCATGTTTACAAAGTTGGGAAAGATTTTTACCTGGGCACATCTGAAGATTTTCAGAAAAAATCAAAAGCAGGAAGTGAAGGGAACAAGGCTGCCACATACAGTTGTGCAGTCTGCACACTGCATGAGGGTGACACATTTAAGGGGGCACTGTTCACAGACATTGTCAATTTGTATGTTTTGACAATTTTTCAGGAGACAGCAGTGAAGGGTATTGTTCTAATAAACTCAGCATGACAATTTTCTGACAGAAGAAAGTAAAATGCATTCAGGAAGGGGTACCTGTTTCTAATTTGCACAAAGGCTTCACGTAGGCTAACAGTGGCCCTGATGCAGAAGTTATGATTACCGGATGAAACACAATTCCAGTGATTCTTTGGAATGAATTGCTGCTTTGAATCAACTTTCCAATCCAATGCCTTACACACAAGCACTCCATAAATGTTTATTAAATAAACAAAAAGCCACCAAGATGACTGCCAGGTATGGTCAGCTCAGGTGATTAAGCTGGATATTACTGAAGACAGTGCCATAACTCCATTGCTGTAGAAGCCAATAATCTCAGCACAAAAGAACACATGACTGTGAGACCACACACCATTTCCCTTAAGCAACCACATGTTTTTTCCCCTTCGTCCTCATACCTGGAAAAAAGGAACTCCAAGATGGCAGCAGCCCTGATCCTTTAGTCACTGCACAAAGAGCCTCCAGTTTGGTGTGATTGATAGATCTTTATTATAACTGTGATACTGCAGCATTGACTAGTATTACTTGACTAATACACTAAGGCAAAGACATGTGACCCTGCTTCCCCTTTCCATGTGCTTTGCTCGGCTTGCCAGGACCACCTGTGCTATGGGGGTGGGGGGATAAAGGAAGAGCAGACTCAAGAGCCTCTTCCTCTCTGAACCCTCATAACTGAAGTCTTTTTGAAAACACCACACTCTCAGATGCTGTAACAGATCCCTTTGAGAGTGACCCCAAATTTAAACACTGCTCTAAGACCCCTGAAAGAATTTATATAGCATCTGCCTACTGTGGGAAAAAGCATCCAGTTCTTATGGTATATCTGAAAGAACACATTTTGAAGAGTTAGAAAGAACAGGTTTTAGTTTGGGCTTTGCAACTTCCTAGTGACAAAGTGACTCTGAAGGTGCCATTTATCTTCTGTGATCTTCAGTGTCCTCTTCTGCAAAACGGGGATAGTGGATCTTCTGTTAGAAAGTGATTATGAGGGTACAAAACACATGCAAAAACATTTTGAAACAAGGCATATAAGCATGAAGAAATACTAACATAAGAAAAGCATCCATCCAAACTTCCCTACATATCCTAGCTCATGAACCACTCAAACCCCGAAATGTCCTTTCAAATTGTGAGAGCAAAAATATTCCTAACGAGACATTTAGGAATGTCTTATTGCACATGTATTAGGTTAAGTTATATGCACAAGGCTAATAAAATTTCAGCTTACATCTGTATGGTCCTCTATAGTTTATTAAGTTCTTTCATATATATTAAATCATAGCAGAGCTGTGTATTTTATATGCTGAATGTATACTTTATAAAAGACTTGGGCCGTTTGGATAATCAATGTATATACTACATGCATGCCCATTGTATGTAACTAGGAGTATAATGCTATTATTTAAAGTATTAAACAATGTATATAGTTGTATCATTACTTTCATAATATATTAGTGGCCATATTTATTATTTATATGATCCTGAGAACTTTGTCAGGAATAAAGCCCCTAATTAAAACTAGACTTCCATGGGAAAATATGATTCACTTTCTGATGATTCCCTTTACACTGGTTTCCAGATCATATAGCTACTCAAAGCATGGTCCTCCCTGACCATAGTTGGTGAAAATAATTATTAATCAGAGAAGGGTATAAAAACCTTTGGAAATTTCCTCTGTGTTTTGAACTTCTGCCTGTGGAATTTATACATTTTAATTTTTAAAAGGAAATAAGGTCATTTGACTTTTCAGTGTGCAAAAAGCAGTTATAAAGCTATATTGATTATAATAAAGCACAAATAAATCTCTCTCCCATCATCTATCATTATTTTCATGGAAAATGGCAAATATCCCACCTCCTTATAATAGAATCATCTGAGAATGGCTTTGAGACCAGAAAATTAATAAAATAAAATGATGCCAAAACATAACATTCTATGCGTCTTTCTTTCCCTGCTCCACTGCTTTTCAAGTGAAACTAGAGAGCAGACTCCTCATCCGATACCAAATGACTAATTCAATTAAGCTCAAACTGAAGTCCTGTTTTGTATGGATATTAATACAGTCTGCATTGGTGTTTATAAAGAGCTTAGAGATTTCTAGGTTATTGATATTATCTGAACCCTAAGTGCTCAAATAGCCATAGTTATTAATGCAGATTTATCTTAGAGACCTTCAAAAATATACATTTAATTTACAGAGATGACCAATTCATAATTAAAGAACACTCGCTATAGGAAAATTTACTTTTTTACCATCATGCGCACACACACCCCCATCTCATGATACCTCATTCTTCAAATGTTTAGTACTTTTAGACTTTTTTTTAAATAAACAACTCAGAAGTTATAATACCACCATAAGAACCATGAGCGCAATATCAAATTTACTTTGGTCCACACTGAAATAAAGTTTTGAATCTGAATTATGTCACTCAAAGATTCTCGGCACACAGGTGGTAGACAGCTTTCTAAGGAGTATAATTTAAGGAACATGATAAGCTCTTACTGTCCCAAGGTAACCTCCACATCACGCCTGAAGTGGCCAACATTTGAGCCATTGATTGTGACAATTAAGGGATGGGGGAAATGGGGGGAAAAGAATTCCTAGGTTATGTACCACATAGAAAAGGCATTTCTAGTCATGTTATCTTAGTTCAACCTTAAAAAAGCCACTGGGCAGGTGTCATTACCTTTGTTTTGCAAAAGGAAAAGCAGATGCTCAGAAATATTAAGTAACGGTCCCAAGGCCACACAGGTTCAGGGACCAGACTGAAGCCCATATATGACCCAGGAGCCACTCACCTCCCACACACTAAGAAGGATTCACAGATTTAAATCCATAGATTTAAATTTTTCTTCTAAAAACTATCCAAATAATCAAGCCTTGCTTCCTGTAGCTTACAATGACAGGCATCTAAAAGTAAGGACATCAATAGGTACTAAAAGTTATAATACGTAACATACAACGAGAGCTCCTAGTTAAAATGGTTACCTGAGTGGGGCGAGGCCACAGCCCATTAACACATGCTAACCTATTAGGAGAGGATCATTTTGTAGATGACTTGCTGCTGAGCACTTTGTCAGGAAAGGAAAGGCTAATTGAATTAGAGTCCTATAGGAAAATTTGATTCACTTTCCACTAAGGCTTCTAGATCTCATGGCCACAGAAACCAGAAACCTGGCTAACCAGCTTCTGGAGAAACGCAACGAGGGATTGCTAAATTTAAAAGTGGTCCAGGGCTGAGGAAGGCCAGAAGACTACGGAAGAACAGTAAAGGGACCCCATTAATAAGGGTCCTCCCAAAAGCCAGGCACTACTTAGTCCTCGGAAGAACGTTATGAAACAGATATGATTTTCATATCATCCCTTTCGACAGATAAGAAAATGATGCTGAAGAGATTAATCAACTGACCTGTTGCACACGGTGTGTTAGTTTCCTAGGGCTGCCATAACAAAGCACCACGCACCAGTGGCTTAAACAACAGAAATGCCTTGTCACAAAGGCTGGAAGTCCACAATCAAGTTGTCAGCTGAGTGGATGCCTTCTGAGGGCTGTGAGGCAGTCTGTTCCATGCCTCACTCTAGCTTCGGGTGGCTTCAAGCATCCCTTGTTTTATCAGTATTATTCTCTGTGCCTTCCCATTTGTCTTCTCTCTGTCTGCCTCTTGGACTAAATTTCCCCTTTTAATAAGGACACCAGTCATATTGGATTAGGGTCCACCCTAATGCCCTCATGTAACTTTGATTAATTCTGTAAAGACCCTATTTCCAAATCGTGTAGTCCCCTTTACCCAGGAGGGTTACATGCCAGGACTCCTACTGGGTACCTGAAACCCTGGATAGTACCAAACCCTATATACAGTTGACCTTTGAATATGGTTTGAACCTCATGGGTCCACTTCATATGCAGTCTTTTTTCAGTAAATATATTGGAAACTTCTTTGGAAATCTGCAACAATTTTAAAACACACTTTCTTTTACCTAGCTTACTTTTCTGTAACAATACAGTGTATAATACCTGTAAGATACAAAATACATGTTAAGCAGCTATTTACAATAAGGCTTCCAGTCAACAACAGGCTTCTAAATAGTTAAGTTTTTGGGAAGTCAAGTTACTGGCAGATTTTTTACTGTGTGGGGGTTCAGCGCCCCTAACTCCCAGCCCCATTCAAGGGTCAACTATATATGATGTTCTTTCCTATACATGCATACCTGTGATAAATTTAATTTATAAGTTACTCACAGTAAGAGATTAACAATAAAATGAAACAATATACTATGACAAAAGTTATGTGAATATGGTCTCTCTCTCAGAATATCTTATTGTACTGTACTCACACTTCCTGTGATGATGTGAGATGATAAAATGCCCACTGATGAGATGGAAAGAGGTGGAATGAGATGGGTACTGTGACATAGCGTTAGGATACTACTGGCCTTCTAATGATTTGGCAGGAGGATCGTCATATTCCGCACTGTGGTTGACCACAGGTAACTGAAACCACGGAGAACAAAATCGCAGATTGGGGGACTACTGTACGGGCACATTAGGAAATTCTGGGGGTCAGAACTCCAGCATCTTTTGGGGGACACAATTCCACTCATAATGCATAATTATCAAGTAGTCAGGCTGGTGCCGATTAACCACTGTTCAATAAACCTGACCTCCTCAGGGAGGCCAAACCTGCTGGGGTGACAGGGCACAGCATTCCAAGTAAGAGGGCTGGAGGAAGAAACGGGCAGCTGGTAGCAGCAAGGATGAGGGAGACAGTTAAACACCTCATGAACACGTGCTATTCTACTGATGTATTTTAAAAACCAACCCACACATCTGTTGAGAGCTTATTCATGATCACACCTGCTGTGTGTGCAGCATGCTCTCATGTCCTCATCCTCACACAGGCTTCCATCCAGGGGCTTGACCAGAGTGGGGAGAGGGAGAAGAGGGGGTACACAAACAGGCCCCTGTGATCACCGTAGTGAAAGACATCACATCCAAGACCATACAGGAGAGGTGCGAGGTACAGCACCGTGAAAATACAGAGCAGCGTGACTTCCCTTCCCACTCAGGACGGCTTCCTGCGACAACTGGCTTTGCTATGGCCAGAATTTCAACAGAAGAGGGTATAAAACTTAAGTGTAGAAGGCCAAGAGAACCAATATCGACTGAAAGCTTTATATGGAAAACCTGCCTTGGGTGCTCTCATGCAAGCTACCGCACCCAATCCTGAAAATAACCCTGTGCAATAGGTTTTACCATGCCCAACTTGCAGGTGAAGAAGATAAAGCTTGGGAAATTTCAGGGAAGGGGATAAGGCCAGAATTCCAACCCCCAACCCAGCTGGAAACACAAGGGTCTTAGACAAAACCGGTCTCAGGTAGTTGGCTCCCAAGAGGTAGAAAACTACAAAATGAGTGAAGCCAATTCATCTTATCACTTCTGACACTAAAACACAAAACTATGGTCCAGCATGCAAAATCAGATTTCATTTCAAAAATATCAAGTCTGCTCAAATTCACCACCGTATAAAAGAGTTTACCATAGCTAAAGCACAAGAAAATTTCAGAAAGGTATAAAATCTGTGATTTCTAAAAACAGAAGTTATCTTGTAACCAACTAGGGTAGCTCTGCATATGTGTGTGTGTTTGTGTTCATGTATTTTTATGTGTACACTTTTCCCCTTAAGCCATTAAAACCTTAGAAAAACTTGATGGCAACAATGTGCCATGTACGTAAAAGATGGATGGGTTAAAGTTACTGTTTTCTTAGGATCTACCTGGCATTTGACAGCCACGCACCAGTGCACTATCTGGAAAGATTTAGGGCCTCTGCTGTAAAATTATTTATTAGTTGTTATTTATACTACGTGCTTCCTGGCAGACCACCCAGTGCTATAATAACAGAAGCAGTCACGCTGCATCTCTCCAAAACAAGCACAGGACCACGGGGGGTCGCCTTTGGGTGTCACGCTGAAAGATGTGGCTTCCGGCAGGGAAGTATGTTCTATGTTTGGAAGATGTTGCCATCCTAGCAGAGAGTGAGTAAATGGAAAATGCCGGGCTCAGCATGAGAGGGCTCTAAACCGACCCCTTTGGGCCTCAGTTTTGTAAAGGGGGAAGGGCTGCACCAAAAGCGTCTCAGGCCCCCTCCCTCTGAATCCTGGATTTTTAGAGGGCCAAATTCTGTTCGCAGTTGCACATTGACCCCTGGATGTGATCTGGGGCTGCTCTCAGTGCCTGAGGCCTTGGGATCTGACAGGCTGCCAGCATCTTTTTGACTTCCCAATTTGGCTTGAGTAAGCTAACCAGGCATATCTGAACACTTTTAAAGGTCTTAAAAGAAAAGCTCACTGCACAGTGCTTAATTTTATTAAATATGCCAAGGTTACAGTTCCACTAGACCATACAAGAAGAGATCGAGTTTTTCTTTTTGAAATGTAGAAAGTAATTATAGAATGCCATGTTTCTACTACTTATGATGACTTAAATAAATGAGTATAAAAATAAATTATAAAAGCAAGCTTCTCCTCCCCGCCCCAGCCAAAAAAAAGAAGAAAAAAAAACCCTTTGGGAATTTGTAGGTATTTCCCTTGAGCAATTTGTCTAAAAATTTAATCAACCTAATACTGATACACAAATATCTTCTTCAGTGCACAGGATTATTTCGCATTAAGCCCCTTACTTCTAGTGACCAACATCTCTCTTCCAGGCTGAAGCTGGCATCAGCCAGTCTCATCACAGAGTAACTAACTCATTCAGGGAGCTCAGCGTATAGTTCAGTCTCTGTTTCTCCAAGGGTGACGTTATCTGTTCAACCACAGCCAACAGTATCTACCAACTGGACTAGGACCAAGTCCTGCTCTCCTCCCACTAAAGCAGGACATTCTCCAGGCTGGTAGGAGGGAGCGCAAAGGGACATAGTAGCTCCTGTGCCCTTTCTGAAGCCTTGCTTGTACTTACTGATTCCCAAACCTGACTGCATCCCACTGGCTTCTGGGGACCAAGTCCCACTCTAGGCCAGATGAATCTGTCTACAGTTCAATATTTTTTCCAAAGTTCCTTTGAGTAATTCAGGATTAGAAACTACATTCATACTAAGCACCCAAGAATTCACAACAATCAACTTTACCAACTTCTAGAGGTGAGAAGAGCACGTCAGGCAAGAGTGAGACTATTACAAACAGAAAGAACATAAATAGATTCTTTTTCCACCTTGGGAAAAAGCATACTATAGTTGGATTTGCAAAAGATCACAGTTTTAGATTTCCTAAAACAAAGAAGAAATAAGTGAAAGTAACCAAAACAATGATGACTTTAAAATCAGAAAGATATTTTACTAGGAGCATTCAAAAGATAATGTAAAACAATAAAATGAGTACTTTAATGACAATTTTTTAGGTTTTTACTATGCAAGTTTCCAAACATATTCAAAAGGAGAGATACTAGGTTAATAAACCCCCAAAGCATCATCCATGCTCTACAATTATCCAAAGTTTGCAATACCTGCTTCATCAAGCTGCTTTTTTTCTTTGCTGAAATATTTTAAAGTAAACCTCAGAAATCACCCTTGCATATTTTAATATAATCTCTACAGAAGAAGCATTTTACAAAATTCAACATCCTTTCTTGATTAAAGAAAACACTCAAACTAGGAATAGAAGGGAACTTCATAACATGATAAAGGTCACATATGAAAACCTCACGGCTAACATCATATTCAGTAGTGAAAGACTGAAATCTTCCCTTTAGGATGGAAAAAGACAAAGATGTCTACTTTCACTACTTCTATTCAACATAGTATTATCAGTCCTAGCTAGAGAAATTAGTCAAGAAGAGAAAGAAAAGGTATCAAAATTGGAAGGGGAGAAGTAAAGTTATTTCTGTTTGCAGATTCCAATCTCATATGTGAAGACACTAAAATAATTTTTTAAATAATAAAAAATTTTTAATTTTTAGAGCTAATAAATTCAGCAGTTGCCAGGTACAAAATCAACACACACACACACAATCAGTACAGAATTTCTGCACACTAACTTAAACAAACTATCCAAAATGGAAATTGAGAAAACAATCCTACTTAAAATAGCATCAGAAAGAATACTTAGGAATAAATTTAACCAAGGTGGAAAGACTTGTACTCTAAAATTTGAAAAATTTCTGAGATTATACACAAATAAATGGAAAGATATCCTATGTTCATAGATTGAAAGACTTACTAGTATTAAAATGGCAATACTACCCAAAGCAATTTACAGATTCAGTGCAATCCCTATGAAAAATCTCTGGCATTCTTTGCAGAAATAGAAAAAACCATCCCAAAATTCATATGGAATCTCAAAGGACTCCAAACAGTCAAAATAGTCTTGGAAAACAGGAGCAAAGTTGGAAGATTCACACTTCCTGATTTCCAAACTTACTACAAAACTACAGAAATCAAAACAGTGTGGTGCTGGGATAAGAACAGACATACAGACCAATGAAGTAGAGAGCTCAGAAAGAAGCCACTTACATAGAGTCAATGGATTTTCAAAAACAGTGCCAAAACAACTGGCACAATCTTTTCAACAAATGATGCTGGGAGAGCTGGGTACCTGCATGCAAAAGAATGGAACTGTACCCTTACCTGACACCACATAAAAAAAATAACTCAAAATTAAATCAAGACTTAACAAAAAACTGAAAAACTGAAAGTTAATAAAACTTTTAGAAGAAAACTTCAGGGGAATGTGGAAAATAATGTGGAGGTCCTTACAAAATTAAACAGAATCACCATAGCAATTCTACTTCCAGGTATGTAATACAGCAAAGAATTGAAAGGAGGGACCAAACACATACTCGCTCAGCAATGTTCACTGCGGCATTATTCACAATGGCTAAAGGGTGGAAACGGCCCAATGTCCATCTACAGATGAGTGGATGAATAAAATGTGCTATATACATACATAGAATATTATTCAGCCTTAAAGAGAAATGAAATTCTGGTGCATACTACAACCTGGATGAACCTTGAAGGCATATGCTAAGTGAAGTAAGCCAGATTTTTAGAAAGGACAAATATTGTATGAATTCACTTATATGGCATCTAGAATAGGCAGATTCACAGAGATAGAAAATACAGTAGAGGTGACCAGGGGTTGGGAGGGGGCAGATAATGGGGAGTTACTCTTCAACAGGTATAGAGTTTCTATTTGGGGTGTTGAAAACGTTCTGGAAATGGATAGTGGTAATTACTGCATACATTGTGAATGTACTTAATATCGCTAAACTGTACATCTAAAAATTGGTTGAAATGGTAAGTTTATACCATATATTATATAGTTTATCACATTTAAAAACTAAAACATATCTCTTTAAAAATGTTATTTTCTTCATCCAGTGACATATTTTTAAGCATTTTAGAATATGTGGCCTCAAAAGTTAATTCATTCTTCTAAATACTTTTAGGTTGTCCTTCCCTCCATCCAATTCCAGAATCTCACCCTAGTTGACCAACTTGTATTTAGAACAGCAAAACATTACTTTCTTTTCTTAGAGCTTATCATTTCTACAATCATCATCTAAATTAGGAGTCAGCAAACCATGGCCCTTGGGCCACATTTGGCTCGCCACCTATTTCTGTACAGTTTGTGAGCTAAGGAGGATTTTTACATTTTAAAATCATTGGAAAAATTAAGACAAATAATATTTCATGACACATGGAGCTTATGTAATTTGTATTTGTGTGATAATAAGAGTTCATTGAAACACAACCATCCTCATTCTTCTATGTTTTGTCAGCAGCGGCTTCCTCACTACAAAGGCGAGATGAGCTGAGTAGTTGCAACACAGAGGATATGGCCTGCAAAGCCTAAAATATTTACTATCTAGTCTTTTACAGAAAAACTTTGCCAGTGCCTGATCTAAATGGTCAACTCAGAAAAGGCCAGGTTGTAATATCAAACCATACTGAACTTCCCACTGAGCTAATACAACACTCAAGTTTTTTTTTTAAAGATCTGAACAACATGGTCACTCTCAGATTAAACTGACCTTTACTTCCACAAATCAAAAGAACCAGAGTTATTTTGAATCCTATGGTGAATAAGAAATTTATGGAAGGAGTGGAGGTTGCCACACCTGAAGAGTGAAGAGACTGTGGCAGAAAATACTAGCTACCTACCTCACTATCTATACTCCCCTTCTGCCGTGATAATAGAATCCCATTTTTAGCTGGGCCAGATAGAAAGCCCTGCATGGTACTTTAATGAGGTCTTCATAAAGGATGTACATGATTTGGGGGTTAGGGAAGACTGTCCTTCCTGCTGCCTAGAATATGGAGGTAATGACTGCCGAGGCTAGGCAGCCATCCTGGATCCTGAGGCAAAGCGCTCCAGCAGGTCAGTGAGGCAGAAACACCTGGAGGCCTGGCATTGGGAGCTGTCCCTTCAGCCTTGGACTTCTCTTAGGTCAAAGAAAAATAAACTTTCATCTTGTGTAAGCCAGTGTTATTTTAGGTTTTCTGACACAAGTAGTCAAACCTTACCCTAAATACTACTGTAGTCTAAAGAAATAAAAGATGAAGTTAGTCTAAAACATATAATATTGAATGAGATTTTTTTAAGACAAATATATGGCCTATTCAGGAATAGCTGTGGGGAAAGAGACAGGTGGTCCATTTTATCAGAGCCTTACAGTAACAAAAGGTAAGAAAATGGGCATATTTTGTCTCATATTATTAAAGAGGGTTGCAATATGTAAACATGTGCTTGTCTGTTTACAGAAATTCTAAGACACATAAGAAATAAACACACTGCTGAATTTGACTGGCTTAAAAAAAAAGAAATAAACAGTGTTTCCCTTTGGTAAAGGGAACTGGGGGACTATGTGAACTTTAACCACGAGCTAATATTTCCTTTAAAAATGTTTCCTGCTGAAATGAAAATGATACAAATGCTGCAAACTCAAACCTAAATTCCCTATAATTACTGAAATAATACTAATAAAGGATTTGATGCAATCATTTGTGTTTCCATATGAATTAGGTTAGTCAGATTGCTTTCCATCAATAAACTAATCAGTAATTCATTCATTTAATTACTTGTCAAGAGCCTACTATGTGCCACTGTCCTAGGGATTAAAACAATAATTTCAGTCATCAAATAATTAAAATGCAAGTTACGAAGAGCAAAAGGGAGTTCTGAAGTCAAGAAAGGAGAAGTAATTATTTGGCCTGGGGACAGAAGGGGCAGGCTGGGCTGGGGGTCTTTGTCTAGCCATGGGACATCAAACTCTTGAGGGGTGGGAAGTAGAGAGGCAGGAAGCAGAAGAGAGGTGAGAACCAAAAGGGGGAGGAAAGAAATTTCCCTAGGTCTCACGTCCAACCTCTCAGAGGCCAGCAAACTGACCTCAACTCCTGTCGGTCTGCCACTCCAGTCCCCACTCAGCCTATTGTGTTGCAGGGTGAAGACAAATCAAGAAGGGGAAGGGAAATGTAAATTGGTGCTACCATTATGGAAAACAGTATAGAGGTTCCTCAAAAAGTTAAAAAGAACTACCATATGACCCAGCAATCCCACTTCTGGGTAGGTATCCAAAGGAAATGAAAACAGGATAACAAAGAGATACCTGCATTCCCATGTCCTCTGCATGAGTGTTATTCACAACAGTCAAGACATGGCAACGCCTAAGTGTCCATCAGTGGATGAATAAAGACATCATCTGTAAATATATATGGAATATTATTCAGCCATAAAAAGGAAACTCTGCCACTTACAACAACATAGATGGATCTTGAGGGTATTATGATCGGTAAAATAAACCCGTCATAGAAAAATACTGCAGGGTGTCACTTACATGTGGAACTAAAAAAAAGTCAAACTCATGAAACAAAGAGTAGAAAAGTGGTTGCCAGTAGAAAGGTGGGAAAAATTGGGAAACGCTGGTAAAAGGTACAAACTTGCACCTATAGGATGAATAAGGTTTGAGGATCTAATGTCTAACATGGTGACTACAGTTGATGACCTGATACTGTATAATGAAATTTGCTCAGAGTAGGACTTAAATGTTCTCCCCCCCCAAAAAAGATAAATATGTCAGGTGATGGGTGTGTTAACTCAGTGGGGGGAATCCTTTCACCACATATACATATATCAAATCACCATGGTGTGCACCTTAAATAACTTACAATTTTGTCAATTATACCTCAACAAAGCTAGAAAAAAAATCTGTACACAAACTATTCCATACATGGTTAAAAAAAAAAAAAAGGTAGGAGGTGGTGGGGAGAAAGGTGTCTCAGCCATCACAGGAGACTCTGTCAAGGACAGGCTAGTGTTCTGGGAGCCCTTTTGAGCATACATGCGACTTAGCAACTCTGCTACTGCATGCTGCTCACAGCACCCAAAATTCATGAATCCCCGAACTGAAAGCAATTCATTCATCATCCAGCTAATTGATGGACCAATTTAGTCAAAATGGCCAAATCCATTCACAGTACAAGAACAATTATTTCCAAACATAAATTCTTATTTTGCTTTCAAATAAAGAAAGATGCCTCATTTTAATCAGTGTCACAAAGCATTGGCAGACAGAATCTATCTTTATTGCCTATAATTTTCCTTCTCTTGGAAAGACGGATGCTGACAAGACTGTGCTAAAGCTATTTTCTTTATCTTTGGGGGGAAAAAAACATCTTCACATATTTTTTAAACTCTTCCAAATTAAAAAAATAATCCCAGCAGATATGAGAAAATTAAGTCACCCCAAACTGTCACCACAGAAGACTCTCCTAGATGATGTTAGTTTTTAAGCACAGGGAGATCTGCCACTTTTGAGTACAGCTTCAGTTGAAACTATAAACTCAACTAGGAATACCCAGAGATAGAGTGATGATGACATAAACAGCTCAGAAAGAAGCCCCCAGTTATAAGATGTGGCAAAAGGGGGAAACTGAAGACACTTTCTTGGCTCTGTACAAACTCCTGAGACCCCAGGTGGAAACTGTGAAGTAATAGAAGCAGTTTGGTATTTAAATCTGTGCGAAGAGGAGTACACAGAATGAAATGGAACAAACACCACGGAAAATTGAGATTTCTTGTGGTGTTAGTCCCCAAGTGGAAGCACTTTGCCTACTAAAACAGCTGTGAGAAATCCAGACTTTCTTACACTCTTTCATTACCAAAGCCAGTCAGATTTTCCTTTAGTCATGCAATTTCCATCACCTCAAAAGAGAATACTCACTCTCCAAAGAGGCAAAGTCCATCAAAGTTTTTTTTAACAAATAAACATTATTAACCTAAAAAAATTCCTATGTGAAGTTGAAGTTCATGTTCACTCATTCTGCACCTTATTCTTCCCAGGAGGGTCTAAAGTGCTTCAGTAACTCCAAAGACCTCCTCAGACAACAAATGCTGTGGAAAGGCAGCCCTGACATTACGAGGGCTGGAACCCACATTTCCTGCCCCCTTCTGAGTCATCCTTTCCACCACGCTCTCTTCTGATGGGAAATAAAGATGATCCAGGAGCTACTCGCTGTGTTTTTACACTTCTGGTCCGACTAAACAAACACTCCATTTAGCCAGGTCCCACAATCCAGAAACCCCAACCTACAGAACACAGCCAGCAAGGTGGGGACAAAAGGACCGTGAGCCCAGAACACTGATGTTGTCCAGAACCCAACCCTTTTCCTGATTCCTTCATATATATTGCTCAGCTGATTCACCAGGAGAGTAAAGCTTGTTAAAAATAGAGGCTTAATTATGATTAGCAGATGTAATGTTAGGGGGGCAGGGGGAGGGCTGTACAACCCAGAGAAGACAAGTAGTGACTCTATAGCATCTCACTATGCTGATGGACAGTGACTGTAATGGGGTTGGTGGGGGGGACGTGATGAAGGGGGTAGTGTAATCACCATAATATTACTCATTTAATTGTAGATTAATGATATCAAAATAAACTTAAAAAGATAGAGGCTTAACTAAAAGCAATTTCAGGCAGGCACTGATTATAAGAAAAAAACACTGCTTTGCAAGAAAAGACACTTTTAAAGAAGTTGGGATCAATGGGTCTGTATTTGTTATCAGAAAAAAATGTGTTAAGTCAAAATGGTATACAGAGGTATTTTAAGAAATTTTCTTTGAAAGTGATTTACATGAGCAATGAGGATTGGGAACACTTCTTTCTCAATAAAACTGCAGAAAGGAACCTTTTATTAAATGCAATTATTATGATTAACTACCAAATATTGAACTTTTAACCACATGCCAGGCTCTAGCCTAAGTGCATACATTATCTCATATAATCTTTAAAATATTCCCATTTTATATATTAAGGAACTAAGGCTCAGAAAGATTTTTTAAAAATACAAGTCTGTTTTACCCAGAATCTCCAGGCTAGTCACTATACCATGGTGTCCTGCATGACTCTCTGTCTTATGTACATGTTCCAATCACATAGATTTTAAACTTCCTAAAAATAGGGATAAAATCTTCTGCTTATCCTAATAGCACAATGAAACTTAAGTAAAGTTCAGAACATTACAAAGGCATTTAAATACATGCTGACTGGACTTACGTACCAAATAACTTTTAACTATCCTATTCCTCCAAGTCCTATAAAACTGAGGTAGAGCAGGGACATGGGACAAGCATCATGATTAATTTTTCCCGTCTATGAAATAGAAATAGTAAGAACAGGAGGGACTCCATCTTAAGCCTAAAATTCTATTTAAAAAGCAAGGGGTTAAGAGGTAATATGCCTAACATACTTCACTGTAACTTATCAAAAACCTATACTATCTTAAAGCAGGGAAAGCAGTCCTAAATTATATGTTCCCACTGCTTGAGGATAACCACTATCTGGGAGAACAGGATCAATAAATCCTTTGTGTTCGGTTTATCTTACAGAATATCTAGAGGACTGGCTATGGATGATGACATAATGTCTCACACAAGATAAGACCACATGATGTCAAGCCTACACTCCCCTGGCCCTTTACCCCATTCTTAAAAGTCTTAAAAGACAAATCCTAAGCCTTTCGGCGCACCTCCTCTCTGAGGCTGCCTGCACTCCCATTTCTTCGAGTGTGTACTTTGCTTTAAACAAAACCTTCCTGCTGCTCAACTTACTGCATTTTGTCTCTGTGCTCTTCCAAGGCTCTTGGGAGGTTAATAAGAGACTTCTTTTCCCAGTGGTGTCTTTGTTACTTCACTACTTCATTCAATTTTCAGACTTAAGCACAAGTCTTCACTCTCTTTGTTCCACTTCAGACAAGTAGGGAAGGACTCCTAAGATCTCTGATTTGGGCTTGCAAGTTCCCATCGCCTGGGTGACCCAGACGGGACTACAGCTGTACAATCATGCTCTTTAGTAGCCTGCCCAAAAATCTCCTCTCTTTGCTTTGGGAAGTTCTCACAACATAATCTCACTCCATCCAGTGCTCTGCGGCTCCCCAAATCCTGGGGTGGAAGGGGCATAGTCCCCACACTGTGCAGATTCAAACAGACACTGACCACCAGGTGACCACGGCTTCAGGAGTTGGCAAGGGATCTGTCTGTGTTCAATGAGCTTCCCTTTCCTCCCTCTGTTTTTCTCTGCTGCCTGCATGGCAGCTGCCACTCACTACTGCTCTTGCTTTAATGCATTCCTTCCTTATGTACATTCGTCTGAGAATTCTTTCTCCATCAGAGTCAAGAATCCTCCCTGCCCAGGTTGAGGTTTCACCTAGTGCACATGGACCCCTCCCCAGAGGCAGCTTCCTGGCAACAAAACTCCCTAAGGAGGCCTTTGAGCCCACTGCCACCCTGTCTGATGGGGAAGGCAGGGATGGGAAGAACCACAATGTCACCACACATTCATGTGTCACCTGCCTTTGTGTCAACAACCCAGGGAGCCATGGTGGTTTTAACAACAAAACATGACTGAAGGAGACACACACTGGAGCACATGGAGATTCCCTCTTAACTGAGCACTTGAATTAAAATCAACAAATATTTTTCCTAATAAGCACTCACATTCCTTGTATGCTCAGAGTTAAGTCTTAGATTGTAATATTAGGCAGGAAAATAGATATGGGTGGGATGCAACGAGAGTAAGACCAGGAAAAAGTCCACAAAAAAAAAAAGACCCAGAGTTAATCAGTTAAAGCTCAAAAAGCCAGGAGCAACTTGGCCTGGAATGTTTGAATATTCCCCAGATAAAGGAGGGCACCTCAGCATAGCCCATGTCCTTATTGTGTTAATCATGCATGACCAGCTTATTTTTTAACTTTACCTATATGCTGTTTTTTTTCTCCTTCAGCCCTAATCAAGTAGTTTACAACCGAGGCAAATAATTTAGCATGCAGGCCCAGCCGTGAACAACATAGTAAAAGGGCAAGAAGGATTTCATCTTAAAGATTGCATTTAAATACCCAGGAAGTTGAGAAGTAAGATTCTTAACTTACTCTTTAGCAAACAGACAATAACTCAGCCCATGTTGGGGGCTGGGCAGGCAGTCTTGCTTGATATGCTCCCAGATGAAGACACAGGAGAAATCAGAGCAGGAACTTCCTTGTGTTAAGTTAATTCTAAGTATTCAAAGATACTTAACAGGTGTGCACCCCCAGCCCTTAGTCACATTCCTGAAGAATCCTTAAGAGGGGGAACCCCCAACCTTTCAGAGGGCTCCTTCTCTGAGGTCACCCGCACTTTCTAACTGTGTAACCTTTTAATCTTAAACTTTCTCTCTCCAAACTCTCACGGTGCCTCTCCTCAGTGAGGTGGCGTGTACTTTTTCTCTCTTTAAGTAACTTTAAATAAAACTTTACTCTGGGCTGACTTCTGGGAAGATGGTGGTGTGAGCAGGGCAGCAGAAATCTCCTCTGAAAACCATATATATTTGTGAAAATACAACAAATACAACTATTCCTAAAAGAGAGACCAGAAGACACAATACAACAGCCAGGCTACAGCTACACCTCCGAGAACTCTGTGACTCACGAAGCGGGTAAGATACAAAGCTGCGACCTGGGGGGACCCAAGCACTTCCCCACCCCAGCACACTGATGGGAGGAAAAGATTCAGAGTGGGGAGGGAGTGGAAGCACAGGCCCGCCAAATAACCAGCCCTGGTGATCTGCGCCAGGGGCACAGACACACATTGCATGGTGTATCGGAGATTAGAAAAACAGAAGTGCAGGATCTGAGATGGAGACCGCAAGCCGGTCCTCTCAGCCAGTTCCCTGAAACAAAAGAAAAGCAGGCGCTTTTTTAAAAAAGTCTTAAAGAGACAAGGGCCCAACAGCAGAACAAAATCGTCCCAGCGGGCTGGGAGTCTTGGGGAATTTCAGACCCCTGGCCAGCGGTTGGGCAAAGCAGCCACGCCGAGGCTTCCCACAGAGACCAGCAGCCTGCCATTCATTCCCCCCTGCCCAGCCAGGGCCGCAAAGGGTCCAGCGGAGCTGCCCCTGCTGCAGAACAGCAGAGGAGCAGCGCCACCCACAGCATCCTCACAGAATCACCTCCCGGCTGGCACGCAGCTAAGCGGGAAGAGCCCCAGAACCCGGTCAAGAAGGCACCAAGGGGACCAGAACACACCCAGCAAGAGTGCAAACCCTCGCACTGCTATAGGTTACGCTGAGGCAGCCCGCACACAGGCAGTTTAGGGGATTATCCCAGAAACTGCCTCCCAGTGTGCTGGAAAACAGCTCAGGTCCCTAAGAAGGGCAAGGAGAACAACAAGCAGGAAGGGACTTTGTTCTCCCAGCTGACACACTTGGTGACTACCAGCGACCACTTCTATCGCCATGAAAAGACAGAGGAATATGGTCCAGACAAAGCTTAGCCAGACAATCCCAGAGAAGGGGGATGATGGGATAGACTTATACAATCTTCCTGAAAAAGAATTCAGAATAAAAGTCATAACCATACTGATGGATGTACAGAGAAATATGCAAGAACAAAGGGAGGAAGTGAGGAAAGACAATGGAGAAATCAGACAAGCAATCGATGGGCTTAGCAGCAGACTGGATGAGATGCAAGAGACTGTTAATGGAACAGAAATCAGAGAACAGGAATACAGAGAAGCTGAGACAGAGAGAGATAAAAGGATCTCTAGGAAAGAAAGAATATAAAGAGAACTGTGTGACCAATCCAAACGGAACAATATTCACATTATAGGAGTACCAGAGGAAGAAGAGAGACAAAAAGGGATAGAAAGTGTATTTGAAGAAATAATTGCTGAAAACTTCCCCATGCTGGGGAAGGAAATAGTCTCGCAGTTCACGGAAGCCCACAGATCTCCCAATACAAGGGACCCAAGAAGGACAACACCAAGACATATAATAATTAAAATGGCAAAGATCAAAGACAAGGACAGAGTATTAAAGGCAGGCAGAGAGAGAAAAAAGATCACTTACAAAAGAAAACCCATCAGGCTAACATCAGACTTCTCAACAGAAACCTTACAGGCCAGAAGAGAATGGCATGATATATGTAACGTAATGAAACAGAAGGGCCTCGAACCAAGAATATTGTATCCAGCACGATTATCATTTAAATATGAAGGAGGGATTAAACAATTTCCAGACAAATGAAAGTTGAGAGAGTTTGCCTCTCATAAACCACCACTACAGGATATCTTAAACAGACTGCTCTAGAGGGAAGCACCCCTAAGGCTAAAAAGATGTCACCAGAGAAAATAAAATCATAGCAAAGAAAGCAGACCATCCAAATACTAACTAAAGGCAAAGAATAAAACACCTGGTATATAAAGAATGGAGGACAAAGAATAAGAAGGGAGAGAAATAAAGAAACATCAGATGGTGTTTACAATACCTTAACAAGAAAGTTAAGTTAGATTGTTAGATAGTAAAGAAGCAACCCTTGAACCTTTGGTAACCACGAATCTAAAGCCAGCAATGGCAATAAGGACATATCTATCAATAATCACCCTAAATGTAAATGGACTGAATGCACCAATCAAAAGACACAGAGTAACAGAATGGATAAAAAAGCAAGATCCATCTATATGCTGCTTACAACAGACTCACCTCAAACCCAAAGATATACACAGACTAAAGGTGAAGGGATGGAAAAAAATATTTCATGCAAACAACAAAAAGAAAAAAGCAGGTGTTGCAGTACTTGTATCAGACAAAATAGACTTCAAAACGAAGAAAGTAGCAAGAGATAGAGAAGGACATTACATAATGATAAAAGGGTCAGTCCAACAAGAGGATATAACCATTTTAAATATATATGCACCCAACACGGGAGCACCAGCATATGTGAAACAAATACTAACAGAATTAAAGGAGGAAATAGACAGCAATGCATTCATTTTAGGAGACTTCAACACACCACTCACTCCAAAGGACAGATAAACAGACAGAAAATAAGTAAAGACACAGAGGCACTGAACAACACACTAGAACAGATGGACCTAACAGACATCTACAGAACTCTGCACCCAAAAGCAGCAGGATACACATTCTTCTCAAGTGCACATGGAATAGTTTCCAGAATAGACCACATACTAGGCCACAAAAAGAACCTCAGTAAATTCAAAATTATTGAAATTCTACCAACCAACTTCTCAGATCACAAAGATATAAAGCTAGAACTGTAGAAAGAAAACAAAAAGGCTCACAAATACATGGAGACTTAACAGCATGCTCCTAAATAATCAATGGGTCAACGACCAAATCAAAACAGAAATCAAAGAATATATGGAGGATAATGACAACAACACAAAGCCACAACTTCTGTGGGACGCAGCAAAGGCAGTTCTAAGAGTTAAGTATATTGCAATCCAGGCCTATTTAAAGAAGGAAGAACAATCCCAAATGAATAGTCTAAAGACACTATTATTGAAATTGGAAAAAGAAGAACAAATGAGGCCCAAAGTCACCAGAAGGAGGGACATAATAAAGATCAGAGAAGAAATAAATAAAATTGAGAAGAATGAAACAATAGGAAAAATCAATGAAACCAAGAGCTGGTTCTTTGAAAAAATAAACAAAATAGATAAACCCCTAGCCAGACTTATTCAGAGAAAAAGAATCTACACACATAAACAGAATCAGAAATGAGAAAGGAAAAATCACAATGGACCCCACAGAAATACAAAGAATTATAAGAGAATACTATGAAAATCTATATGCTAACAAGCTGGAAAACCTAGAAGAACTGGACAACTTCTTAGAAAATACAACCTTCCAAAACTGACCAAGCAAGAAACAGAAAACTTAAACAGACCAATCACCAGCAACGTAATTGAATCAGTAATCAAAAAACTACCCAAGAACAAAACCCCCGGGCCAGATGGATTCACTTCTGAATTCTACCAGACATATAGAGAAGAAATAATACCCATTCTCCTTAGAGTTTTCCCAGAAATAGAAGAGGAGGGAATACTTCCAAACTCATTCTTTGAAGCCAGCATCACTCTAATACCAAAACCAGGCAAAGACATCACCAAAAAAGAAAATTACAGACCAATATCCCTGATGAATGTAGATGCAAAAATACTCAACAAAATATTAGCAAACCAAATTCAAAAATACATCAAGAGGATCATACAGCATAATCAAATGGGATTCATCCCAGGGATGCAAGGATGGTACAACATTCAAAAATCCATCAACATCATCCACCACATCAACAAAAAGAAGAACAAAAACCAAATGATCATCTCCATAGATGCTGAAAAAGCATTTGACAAAATTCAGCATCCATTCATGATAAAAGCTCTCAACAAAATGGGTATAGAGGGCAAGTACCTCAACATCATAAAGGCCATATATGACAAACCCACAGCTAACATCATACTTAACAGCGAGAAGCTGAAAGCTTTTCATCTAAGATCGGGAACAAGACAGGGATGCCCACTCTCTCCACTGTTATTCAACATAGTACTAGAGGTCCTAGCCATGGCAATCAGACAAAACAAAGACATACAAGGCATCCAGATTGGTAAAAAAGAAGTCAAATTGTCACTATTTGCAGATGACATGATATTGTACATAAAAGACCCTAAAGACTCCACTCTAAAACTACTAGAACTTATATCTGAATTCAGCAAAGTTGCAGGATACAAAATCAATACAAAGAAATCTGTTGCTTTCCTATACACTAACGATGAGCTAACAGAAAGAGAAATCAGGAAAACAATTCCATTCACAATTGGGTCAAAAATAATAAAATACCTAGGAATAATCCTAACAAAGGAAGTGAAAGACCTATACCCTGAAAACTACAAGACACCCCTAAGAGAAATTAAAGAGAACACTAACAAATGGAAATTCATCCCATGCTCTTGGCTAGGAAGGATAAATATTGTCAAAATGGCTATACTACCTAAAGCAATCTACAGATTCAATGCAATCCCATCAAAATACCACCAGCTTTCTTCAATAAACTGGATCAAATAGTTCTAAAACTCATATGGAACCACAAAAGACCCCAAATAGCCTAAGCAATCTGAGAAGGAGGAATAAAACAGGGAGAATTATGCTCCCAGACTTCAAGCTCTACTACAAAGCCACAGTAATCAAGACAATTTGGTATTGGCACAAAAACAGACCCACAGATCAGTGGAATAGAATAGAAAATCCAAACATCAACCCAAACACATACAGTCAATTAATATTTGATCACGGAGCCTTGGATATACATTGGGGAGATGACAGCCTCTTCAGCAGCTGGTGTTATAAAAACTGGACAGCTACATGTAAGAGAATAAAACTGGACTACTGTCTAACCCCATACACAAAAGTAAACTCAAAATGGATCAAAGACTTGAATGTAAGTCATGAAACCATAAAACTCTTAGAAAAAAACATAGGCAAAAATCTCTTGGACATAAACATGAGCGACTTTTTCATGAACATATCTCCCCAGACAAGGGAAACAAATGCAAAAATGAACAAGTGGGACTATATCAAGCTGAAAAGCTTCTGCACAGCAAAGGACACCATCAGTAGAACAAGACATCCTACAGTATGGGAGAATATAATCATAAATGACGTATCCGATAAGGGGTTGACATCCAAAATATATAAAGAACTCACACACCTCAACAAACAGAAAGTAAATAATCCAATTAGAAATGGGCAGAGGATATGAACAGACACTTCTCTAAAGAAGAAATTCAGATGGCCAACAGGCACATGAAAAGATGCTCCACATCACTAATCATCAGGGAAATGGAGATTAAAACCACAATGAGATATCACCTCACACCAATAAGGATGGCCAACATCCAAAACACAAACAACAACAAATGTTGGCAAGGATGTGGAGAAAGGGGAACCCTCCTATGCTGCTGGTGGGAATGCAAATTAGTTCAACCATTGTGGAAAGCAGTATGGAGGTTCCTCAAAAAACTCAAAATAGAAATACCATTTGACCCAGGAATCCCACTCCTAGGAATTTACCCTAAGAATGCAGTAGCCCAGTTTCAAAAAGACAGATGCACCCCTATGTTTATCGCAGCACTGTTTACAATAGCCAAGAAATGGAAGCAACCTAAGTGTCCAACAGTAGATGAATGGATATACACAATGGAATATTATTCAGCCATAAGAAGAAAACAAATCCTACCATTTGCAACAACATGGATGGAACTAAAGGGTATTATGCTCAGTGAAATAAGCCAAGCAGAAAAAGACAAATATCAAATGATTTCACTCATATGTGGAGCATAAGAGCAAAGAAAAAAACTGAAAGAATAAAACAGCAGCAGACTCACAGAACCCAAGATTGGACTAGTAGCTACCAAAGGGAAAGGGACTGGGGAGGATGGGTGGGAAGGGAGGGATAAGGGGGAAAAGGGGCATTATGATTAGCAGACGTAATGTTGGTGGGGGCACGGGGAGGGCTGTACAACTCAGAGAAGACAAGTAGTGATTCTATAGCATCTCACTAGGCTGATGGACAGTGACTGTAATGGGGTTGGTGGGGGGACCTGATGAAGGGGTTATTTTAATAACCATAATGTTACACATGCAATTGTAGATTAATGATACTGAAATAATTAAAAAAAAAAACTTTTACTCTGCTTCACTACTGTGTCTCTGCCCCTCAATTCTTTGTTGTGGCAGGGACAAGGACCGAGGAAAATACACAACGCTCACCCAACAGTAAGAGCCAAGGCTGAGTCAACATCATTTCTAACTGTAGAGAAATTTGGTGGAAACTAAGGTCAAAAATAGGATTCATGTACTTATGTACATATATATTTAATTCAGTATTAGTTTTACTTAATGGAATATGGATAGGTTTTTTCAAACCAAATACAGAAAAAAAAAAATTACAAGTTTTTTAACCAAAGCCAGTTTTTTAAAAACCCAAAACCCAATTATACCATTTACGCTCTTTCTCTTACTGTTCTTGTCCATATTTCCACATTCTTATTAAACCATTTCAAATCTTACCAGCATTAAGGATTTTTAAAAATGGGGCCGAGATGAGCTGTTTTGTCACTTTAACCAATGGCACACAAAGAGAGGAAAACCAGTAGAGAAAGATTTGGGACCTTTGTTTTCACTCATCTGTATTTGGTTACTGGCAGGGTAAAGAGCTAGTTTTCTTTTCTTAAACCTTTGAGATCTCTTTAGGGGCACTTAGAGGTGCTAAAGAGGCCCCACCCCCAACCCTCCCAGATACTTGGACCTAAATTATTAAAATCATCTGTAATAGATACCATGTAAACACCATCTAGAGTGAAAAAGGCCACGTGTGAAACTACTCTAATAGTTTTTGGCATTATCTGTTGACCTGTAAATCCGGCCTGGACCACGGAGGAGGGGGTGCACAGACAGTCCCCGAAGCAAACTCAGCAAAGCGCCCACAGTCCTGCTGCTCTGGGATGGCGGCCCAGCAAAGGTGCTCCCCACGTCCGGCCCTCACTGCAGGAGGGAGCACCACATCACCACAAAGGAACCTCCAAACGTGCAAAATCATAGCAATACTCTTGCTCAGCGCTCAGGCAAGCAACCTGGCAATTATATTTGGCTTCTATTAGTAATTTTTCTAACAGGAAAGTATACTCTGGCCAGCAAAAATCAGCTTGTAACCACCCCCACCCGCATACAGGCAGGTCGTTCTAATAGGCATCCTGGTTAACACGTCAGTCTCTGTTGGCCTGGTTAGTGTTAAGACACACCCAGAGTGACTGTTCTGCTCTCAAGGTGCTGACAAAAAGCAAGATTCTGTGCCAACAAGAAGCACCAAAGAAGGCTAAGCTGTGCGGTTGTCTCCGTGTATCAGGCTTTTCCTGCAAACAACCCTGCTCTGTCAGGCCTCTGTCAAACTTCCACAACCCCCAGCCTAGCCTGAAAGGTGGCCAGGGGCTCGCTGGAGGCCCTCCTTGCATACGTTTAACTCAAACTGGCTTTCTCATGAACCGAGGTGAGATCCTGGAGGGGAACCAGGCTAAAGAAAAGGAGTTTGTGCCAGTGTGAATAATAATAGCAACAGCATGCCGCCCCCCATCCAGCAGGAAATCACAGGTAGGCGCCTAAATAACATCTTCAAAGCTTCAGTAACGAAGTCAAGCCAGCAGCTTTTTCAGTTTCAGTCCCTTTTACTTTTTTAGAGATTATATTGCCCTCTTGTGGGAAATAAGAAGGTAAAGGTCCACAGTATTTCCCCTTACCTTTATGCAAGGACACTATGGAGAGAACATGCCCTGTCCTGGGGCAAGAGCAGACGTTTACCATTTAGGGACGTGGGCACAGTACTGTCACTTTTTTTTTTTCAAGAGAAATGAAGTCCAGACTTTTTAAAATCAGCAAACGTCATATAATGTTAGCAACCAATTCCATTCATTTAAAAAAGTATTTGGCAGGTACTCTGTTTGTGAACAGAGGATTGCATATTAGTTTGTAGCATAGGCTGGTGAGTCTGGAATACAGGGTGTTAGTATACTTAGCATAGTTTAGGGAACCTGGAATACAGGGCAGGGAAGAGCTGGAATGGTCGCACAGGGCCTGGAGATTGTCCTTTAATCAATGGAAAACCACCAAAAGGTTTGAGTCAGAGCCACATGACCTGAGTTTTAGAATAGCTGCTGTCAGAAATAGCACCATGTGGCACCCCCACTAGAGCAGATGTGAAAACAGACCCAACCAGCTCCAGCAAGCCCCCCAAACATGGGAGAGAACTACAAGATGCTAGGTCAGTGGATGTAATCTTCTCACTTAGACTCAGGCTTCCTGAGAGAGGGGCGGAGAGTCAGGAGGGCCACAGCTCCATCGCGGGTATTACCAGATGTCTCCTCTACCCCTTGCAAATTAGAAAGTGGGACCTAACACCATGGAGGCTCTGCAGGGGAAACAGTGATGCTGAGAGACAGGCTTCTCTGCCCCCGATCGGGTTGGAGCATCGCTAACGAGACCACACAATACACCTATCAGCCCTGGAAAGCATTAAAACCTCCCCGCGAGGTTTGACAAATACTTGTCATGGGGAGGAGAGCGAAGTGAAAGGTCTTTTCCCAAGGAGGACTGAGAGGCAAGGCAGAGCTCACATCAGAAGACCCTTCTCCTGATGGTGATGGAGGGCAGTGAGGGTCCGCATCACGTGCCAAGTCTGGTTCCAAACAGCTCTCGCCACAAAACTCCTGTAAGAACAGGCGGCATCTTTACCTTGCTTCTTTTTAAGCAACAACCGGAAAGATTTGAAGCCTTAAAATTGTGCCTCTTCTCCTTGGAGAAACACATGACTTTTGTTTTTGAGGTCGATCCTCAAGAAGTAGCCCCGTCTTTCTTGTGGCCCGTAGCCCACCTGCACCAGGAGCAGCAGGCTTGGTTGCTGGACTTGCAGGTTCCTGGACCTCAGTTCCTCAGGGTCAAGCTGAACGAGGCAGGGCCCAGGAATTCGCATCTTTCGTAAAGTCTCCAGTTGATCCTTAAGTACAGTTTCGTTTGAGGGCCCTGGAACTCCAGACCTTCATAAGCAGGGGAAGGGCACCATGGTGGGGAAGGCCATGGTGGTGTCCCTCCAAGGACAATAGTATAAAAACCATTCCCATGATAAAGCCATTATTGCAAGGCTATCAAATCATAACCCATGGTTTGAGAAAGTCTCTATCCCAATAATTTTCAACCGGGGCAATTTTACCCCCAAGGGGACACTTGGCAATAACTGGACACATTCTTGTCACACTTGGGTGGGTACCACTGGCATCTGCTGGGTAGAGGCCAGCAATGCTGCTAAACACCCGATAAAGCACAGGTCAGGCCTCTACAACTAAACTGCCAGCATGCGCCACCACTGAGAGATCCAGCTCTAACTGAGACTTAATTTTTGTAAGTTAAAACAGAAACTTAAACACTTTTCAGCTGCCTAACATCTGAAGCCCTTCCTTTGAAGAATTCACAGCCGCGTTAATCTTGAGGCGCATGCCCACCTCCCACTACACAAACTGTAAACACACCCCTTCTGACCTCCAGTCCCACGGCGAGTCCCGAGCATGTGACCAAGGCCTAGCAAATCAAAAGCTCCCGTCTGGACACTTTAATCTAGAGCAAGTGAAGAAAAAAAAAAAAAAAAGGGTTGAAACGTGGGGTGACAGTGAAGAAATCATTCCCCAGTCAGGGACATTAGCAAGGCCAGGGCTACGTCCAGCGGCAGCATCGTAGGTACAGATTATCTGCGTCCAGAGACCGCATCAGCGTCATCCAAACCAGACGGGCTCCGGAGAGTGAGCAAGCTGCGGCTCTGGCCTCCTGGCCTCTCCTACACTTGTCCATCTTCCATTCTTGGCTCTCAAGCCTTCCCAGTCATTCTGTGAACTGTCCTATAACTGTTCATTTGCTTAAACTAGCCGATGTCCACCTCAGATGCTTCAACCACGAATTCTGAATGATATAACCAGGAGCTTTCCTAAGTACCAGCATCATCATTTAAAAATATCCACACCTAGTTTCTACACGTTCCTATGCAGGGGCTAGAAGCTGGAGAATCTGAGGATGGCAAAACAGCAACCCTAAACCCATACAGGGTAACGACAGACACAGCAGTGCACTATTGAGATAGAAGACATGGAACTGTTCACAGTGGTTTCCCTACTGTATTGTGTGAACTTATTTAAGATTCTTCAAATTCCTTTGGGGAAGAGAACACCTTAATAAAATCCATTTCTAGATAAAGCAGTGGAAGAGAAATAAGAAGCCTTGATTCATGGAAGTGTCAGAATGTCAGGATTTGCCATCATTGGCAACAAAAGCAAGGAGGGCTCCCAAGCCCAAAGCCCAGTTTAGAAAGGGCTCCAAGGCGGTGTGAAGGGGAACGTCCTAAGGAAAAAGAAACATGGGCCATCCCAGCACTACAGTGGAATGTGTTTCAAACATCCATACACTGGTTCTTGGAAGCCTGAAGTACATTTCCCACAAAAGTATTGCTTCACATGATGGCTAGAGTCCCAGGCTAACCCATAAAAGCCTCGTAAACATGAACTGCCACATGCAGACATAATCAGAGAAAGCTGTGGAAGCAACAGATGAAGCTTTTTTTATACATCACACAAAGGTTATCAAAGGGCTCTCAGAAAACCCGGAGCATCAGGTGAGAAAGGCGGGTTCGGCAGGAGACAGGAGGCTGACATACACATGCGTGCTCTGTGCATTAGATATAAATGCCTTAAGAACTCTCGAACTTCCATGGTTTTTCAGATACATACAGATCTCAACTTACTTTTTTTTATTAAGGTATTATTGATATACACTCTTATGAATATTTCACATGACAAAACAATGTGGTTACTACAGTCACCCATGTTATCAGGTCCCTCCCATACCCCATTACAGTCACTGCCCATCAGTGTAGTAAGATGCCACAGAGTCACTATTTGCCACCTCTGTGCTATACTGTCTTCCCCATGATCCCCCACACCAGGTATGCCAATCTAACACCCCTCAATCCCCTTCTCCCTCCCTCCCCACCCACCCTCTCCAACCCCTCCCCTTTGGTAACCGCAAGTCCCTTCTTGGACTCTGTGAGTCTGTTGCTATTTTGTTCCTTCAGGCAAATCATTTGATACTTGTCTTTCTCCGCCTGGCTTATTTCACTGAGCATAATATCCTCCAGCTCCATCCATGTTGTTGCAAATGCTAGGATTTGTTTCTTTCTTATGGCTGAATAGTATTCCACTGTGTATATGTACCACCTCTTCTTTATCCATTCATCTGCTGATGGACACTTAGGTTGCTTCCATACCTTGGCCATTGTAAATAGTGTTGCAATAAACATAGGGGTGTATATGTCTTTTTGAATCTGATAAATTATATTCTTTGGGTAAATTCCTAGGAGTGGAATTCCTGGGTCAAATGGTATTTCTATTTTTAGTTTTTTGAGGAACCTCCATATTGCTTTCCACAATGGTTGAATCAGCTTACATTTCCACCAGCAGTGTAGGAGGGTTCCCCTTTCTCCACATCTTCACCAGCATTTGTTGTTCTTAGTCTTTTCAATACTGGCCATCCTTACTGGTGTGAGGTGGTATCTCATTGTGGTTTTAATTTGCATTTCCCTGATGATTAGTGATGTGGAGCATCTTTTCATATGCCTATTGGCCATCTGAATTTATTCTTTGGAGAACTGTCTCTTCATATCCTCCATCCATTTTTTAATTGAGTTATTTGCTTTTTGGGTGTTGAGGCGTGTGAGTTCTTTATATATTTTGGATGTTAACCCCTTGTTGGGTACATTGTTTACAAATATATTCTCCCATACTGTAGGATGCCTTTTTGTTCTGTTGATGGTGTCCTTTACTGTACAGAAGCTTTTTAGTTTGATGTAGTCCCATGTGTTCATTTTTGCTTTTGTTTCCCTGGCTCAAGGAGATGCATTCAGAAAAGTTGCTCATGTTTACATTCAGGAGATTTTTGCCTATGTTGTCTAAGAGTTTTATAGTTTCATGACTTACACTCAGGTTCTTGATCCATTTCGAGTTTACTTTTGTGTATGGAGATAGACAATAATCCAGTTCCTTCTGTTACGTGTAGCTGTCCAGTTTTGCCAATACCAGTTGTTGAAGAGACTGTCATTTCCTCATTGTATGCCCATGCTCCTTTATCGTATATTAATTGACCATATATACTTGGGTTTATATCAGGGCTCTCTAGTCTGTTCCATTGGCCTATGGGTCTGCTCTTGTGCCAGTACCAAATTGTCTTGATTACTGTGGCTTTGTAATAGAGCTTGAAATCAGGGACTGTAATCCCCCCAGCTTTACTCTTCCTTCTCAGGACTGCTTTGCCTCTTCGGGGTCTTTTGTAGTCCCATATGAATTTTAGAACTATTTGCTCTAATTCGTTGAAGAATGCTGTTGGTATTTTGATAGGGATTGCATTGAATCTGTAGATTGCTTTAGGCAGGATGGCCATTTTGACAATATTAATTCTTCCTATCCATGAGCATAGGATGTGATTCCATTTATTGGTATCTTCTTAATTTCTCTCATGAGTGTCTTGTAGTTTTCATAGCATAGGTCTTTCACGTCCTTGGTTAGGTTTATTCCTAGGTATTTTATTCTTTTTGATGCAATTGTGAGTGGAATTGTTTTCCTGATTTCTCCTTCTGCTAGTTCATCATCAATGTATAGGAATGCAACAGATTTCTGTGTATTAATTTTGTAACCTGAAATTTTGTTGAATTCAGATATTAGATCTAGTAGTTCTGGAGTGGATTCTTTAGGGTTTTTTTATGTACAATATCATGTCATCTGCACTCTACTTATACTTATATCATATGCACCCATAGTTCTGTGCTCTGCAGTAGCCTTTCAAGCTCAGTCATCATATTAAAATAAATGCTCCTCTCCTCTTCCAGAAATATGGGTTTTCAGTGTTGAAAGGACCCTCGAGATCATTTTGTCCAATGAAGGAATCCTTCCTACAGCAACCCAACAGGCACACACTCAGGACCAAAGGCAGTCCACTTCAAGTCCCTCTGGCCCTAAGTGCTACATAATTCTTCTTTATTTGTTTTGACCCCAAATCAGTTTTCCTGAATCAAGCACTCAGTGTTGTGAGTTCCACCCGCACCCCCACCCCCACCCCCCACAACCCAGAGCAAGTAGACGCTCTCTGGTGCAGAATACAGCCTTTCAAATAGTAGTTGGCCATCTACCCATCCCCTGATTTCTCAAGTTTATGTTTTTTTTCAAATCCAGAATGCCTTCCCTATAACCTGGCCCTCCTGGTTGCCTGCCAGTATCTTTAAAAAAATGAAGTCTTCCAAATAGAAAAGCATCCTTCAGTTATGATCTGACCAAGCCAAGGTCCAGTGAAGTAATTATATCTGCTGACCTAGACATCCTACTTCCATTCAGCCTGAAACGAAGTTAATGCCTGTTAGCAGCCACAACATACCATCAGATCACATTAAACTTGTGGTCAAGTGAAACCCCTTTTCACAAACTGTGGCCGAGACAGACCTCTCCCATTATGAATATGTGTAATTGATTTTTCATCCCAATGCAGAACTTCATGTTTACTCTTGTGAAGTTTCAGCTTGGTTTCGGGCCCAGCATTCCAGTTTGTCAAGATAACTTTGTATCTTGATTCTGTCATCTGTCATATTTGTATGTTCTTCCCATTTTGTGTTTTCAGCACATTTCATAAGGATGACTTAGCTGTCTTCATCCAAGTTCTGATAAAAATGTCGAAGAAGACCAAGCTAATGAAGGAGTCCTGTGGCATGGTGCTAGTCATGCTGTTCCAAACAGGTAAGAGGCCATCATTCAATACGCTAGGGGTCTGCTCACTCAATAAGCTGTGAATCTACCTCATTATATCATTATCCAGTCCATCTTTCACCAACTGTATCTACAAAGATATCTTGACAAAAGTCTTCAAGAGGCCAGTCCTTTCCTCTTTTAATCATTTTTTCCCTAACCATATCACTATTACTCAAAAGAGCCCCCTTCCCAGCTGCCCAGTTCGTGTTATGTGAGCCCACAGCCCCCACAGCTCAGCTGATCGGACCAAGGGGAAGGACTATGGATGCCAGAGGAACCAAGTCATAGGCTGGCCCAAGCAGCCCCTCTTCCCCTTGAAATTTGGAAATAGTACATTAAACAGTCTCTTTGGTTATCTGAAATGGTAAGAGGTATATAGCAAGGCCTGGGGCAGCCACACATGGCCAATGTGCAGAGGGATTCAGATTACCAGGAGGAAAGTGGATCAGGCATAACCCCAAGAGCCCATGAGGCCTAAGAGAGACATTCATTCATTCCAACTAACCATTCAATAATTTTTGGAAAAGTCAAGAAAATATCTATCCAACCTCAACTCTGTGACACATCTCCACTTTTCCCTCCTTCCTCTAAGATCACCAAGAGAGGCTGCACAAGACCTCTGCACACACCTCCAGAACGCTAGGATGAAAATGATCCAAGCCCAGAAAAAATGCCATTATTGAGAATGGGGGCTATATCATCATCTAATGATTATTCATTTTTATTTGAATTTTACTGTGGTAAGAACACTTTATATGAGATCTACCCTCTTAAAATTCAATGTACAATAAAGTACTGTTTCCTGTAGGTACACTGTCATACAGCAGGTCCCTAGAACTTACCATCTTGTACAACTGAAGCTTTGTTGATTAACTCCCTGTTTGCCCCTCCCCAGCACCTGGCAACCACTGTTCCACTCTTCCGTGCTATGAATTTGACTATTTTCAGTAACTCCAGTAAGTAGAATCATGCAGTATTTGCCTGTGACTGATTCATTCTACTTAGCATAATATCTATAAGGTTCATACAGCTGTCACATACTGCAGAATCTCCTTTTTTAAGACTGAATAATGCTTCATTGTATGTATATGCCACATTTTCTTTATCCATTCATCTATCAATGGACATTTAGGCTGCTTCCACACCTTACCTATTATGAATAGTGCTACAATGAACATGGGAGTATCTAATACCTCTAATATCCCAGATCCTGATATTAATTCTCTTGGATAAAGACCCAAAACTGGAATTACTGGATCGTGTGGTAGTTGCATTTTTAATTTTTTTGAGTAAATACCATACTGTTTTCCATGTGGCTGTACTATTCTGCATTCCCCCCAGCAGTGTGAAAAGGCAACCTACAGAATGGTAGAAAATATTTGCAAACTATTTATCTAATGAGGGGTTAACTTCCAAAATATATAAGGAACTCATAATTCATTAGCAAGAAAAAATTAACCTGATATAAAATAGGCTAAGGAGTTGAACAGACAACAGATATATGAAAAAATGCTCCATCACCAATTATTAGGGAGGTGTAATCAAAACCACAATAAGTTACCACCTCACACCTGTCAGGATGGCTACTTTCTAAAAAAGGCAAATGATTATCATTGATTTAAAAGTCCAGAGATGTTAAAGGACTAAAACAAGTTCACAAGCTTATAATTAATCAAAACCAGGACTAGAATTCATTCTAACTTGCTGTCGCTGTCCCATGTTCTTTCTCTGACATTACCCACTTGAAGCAGGTCAGGAAAACAAGATATTCAGTTAATTCTTTGCTTTCATTTTGAACTCTCATTTACAGATAGTGTGTAGATTTTATTTAGAGAAGAGTTGAAATACATCATACTTGAAAGAAAAGAGGATAGTTTAGGGGAGAAGTTTTTGTTTTTAAAAGTAAATCATGTAAGTGTTCGTCAATAGATGAGTGGATAAAGAAAATGTGCTAATATATATATACAGCGGAATATTACTCAGCTATTAAATAAGAATGAAATCATCTGACAACATGGATGGACCTTAAGGGTATTTATACTAAGTGAAATAAGTCAGACATAGTAAGACAAACATCAGATGACTTCAGGCATATGTAAAATCAAAAAGATAAAAAACAAACAAACAAAACAGAAAAAGACTCAAATACAGAGAACAAACTGTTGGTTGCCATAGGGGAAGTGGGAGGAATGAGCAAAATAGCTGAAGGGGATAAAGATGTGCAATCCAATTATAAAATAAACAAGTCACATGGATGAAAAGTACAGCATAGGGAAGATAGTAAAAAATATTGTAATAACTTTATATGGTAACAGATGGTAACTACACTTACCATAGTTGACATTTCATAATGTATATAATTGTTTAATCCTATCTTGTACACCTGAAACTAATATTGTGACATCAACTATACCTCAATAAAAAAATAATCATATAAAGGATGTTTCTAAAGTTAAGTAACTACCAGCACACACAGAAATTTCACTTATTCCTTACGTTACAAACTCAGTGTGTTAATTACAATGAGAGGCTGTTGAATAGTGTGGATATCCAAAATACATGGATGTATTTGGCTCAGTGGTTATTACCTTGACAGCCATTTAGAAACACTGTTCCTTCCTTTGAGAGAAACAACATAGATGCTTCAGAGTTACTCAGAACAAGCATAAAGCATATGCTGAGCCATGAGGATGTTTTTAATTCCCTGATCATTGTTTTCAGAATTGGAAAGCTCTAAACTGAATACAAACTTAACTTTAATGTTTGTTGACATCAGTCTGAACATGACAAATGTAATCATTGTTCAATACAAGTGTAGGTATCCCCGAGAGGCAGAGGGCCTTCCCAGTTGTGTGAATAACAGATTGAATCTTCAGACCATCCCTACCCTTGAGATGTGATCCAGTCCTCCCAGCAAGTGAGCATGTCACCGTTTTAATTCTCTACAGAGCATTTTTCATTACCTGCCAGTTAATAAACAAAATTAACACTCTTCCCTACAGTACAAGTTCTCCATGAGAACAGACCTTGTTCACTATCCCAAGGGCCTTGTGGCTTAGAACACAGATCAGCATCTTTATATTTATCTAATAACACCTTCCTATACCTTACTATGCATGCTAGGCATTGTGCTATTGACAATACCAACTCGAGCCTCACAACCCCATGCGGGAAGGCGTTACTGACTCCATCTTACAGCTGAGGGCGCTGAGGCACACGGAAGTAAAGACCCTGCTGTGAACGGGGTGACATGACACGGCTGGCGAGTGGAAAGGCTGGGATTCGAACCCAGGGGTCTGGCTCAGGACCTGTGCTCCTAACTCCTGTATTCTGCTGCCTCTCATAATAAACCATCAGTGTGCTGTTTATTGACTAAAGCAAGCAAGAAAATGACAAGAATGGAATGGAGATATCTTTAAGTAAATATTAGCAAACTACAATCCATTCAGAAGATCTGACTGAACAGCAACTACCCAGTATCTGAATTCAGCCCACTTGATTTCAACAGAAAGAAAGAGATGCTGCTCTTTGGAGTACTTCTTTTCAGGAGAAGACTATATTCCCTGTGTCGTTCACCTGCTCAAATCCATGATTCTTTGCTGCCCGAGTCCACATCCCGAGGCACCTGAGGGCTCCCTGCTGCTGGCCCCCCTGAGCTTCCGGCGCGACCCCCTCCAAGGCTCGCGTGCTGTGTGGATGTGATGTGTGCGCGTCTCCACAACCAACATAACATTTTCCCTCAGACCTAACCAAGGAGTCCCTGTCCTGTCCCACCCAATCCTCACAGCTACCATAAGAATAAGATAGTTTGTCATATCCCTATTCTACAGAAAAGTTCAATGAATGGCACAAGTGCACACAGTTTTTAAAGTGCCAGAGGCAGGATTTGAAACCGGGCAGTCCAACTCTAGCATTCACTTTCCTAACCACCCAAGTAGGGCACTTCCTCCTCCCACAGCTTTCTCTGCTATCCCTTCCCAAAGGGATCTATTCCACCTCTGAAATCCTACATCACTTATTTTTCTTTTTATTCTTTCATTTGAAGCTTTGGTACTTTTCCCCCATGAGCCATGGCATCTTCCAAATGAACTATTAATTACCTGATGGTCAGTTCAAAATATTTTAATCATGCTGGAGGGAATGGTGTTTAAAAACTGCCCACACAAGATGGAATTAGAGCGGGGGTACTCCAAACTGATGGATTTGCAGACTGTAAGTTGGAGATCACTAACTGTTATCATTTGAATTATTACTAAGTTGCACTCTGTAATTTCAAATCTGAAACTTGACTAATTGTACACACTGACTTATACTCATAAGATGAAAGGCATATCTGAACAATTAAACATTAATTCTGATATCATATAAATGCTATAATTTGTAAAGAGCATGTAAGGTAACAAAAGTGCACAAATTCTGCAATAAAAATAATTTAACATGAAAGGGGTTTTTTCCTTGGCTTCTCTACCTGGATTCTGCTAAAGATAAAAAGTCACCAGCAAGCATCTATTAAAAGCTGTTCTTTGTCTTTTTTCTTAATGAGAATTTATGAAGTTGATTTTATTTAAATTAAAAACAAGAATTCTTCTTGAAGAATGTAATATCAAACCAATTCCTTGATTTTTTTCCTTCCTTTTAATTTGTAACAGAGACTCTAAGAAAATAAAATCTAAGGTTAAGGAAATTTCCATCAATGTGAAGAAAATATTTTCCAAAATTAAAATAACAAGTTCCTCCCTGGTTAACATAACTGATTGAAGTTGCAGATACATGGCTGGCCCTGAGATCACCTTCCTCCCCAAGCTCTGTGAAAGGGCCAAATCCACATCCTTTTCAGTAATTTGCAAGTCCTCTACGGGACTACCTTTTTTATGAAATGCTGTACATACTACCACTGCTACATAAATATTTCATGATACATTACCCAGTCCTGTAATTTCCTGCAAGATTGCACAGTCTTTAAAATAGTGCACTGCAAGCCTTAAAATAGTCAGATATAAAAGTAAGCTATATCTCTTGATTAACCACAATATTTTTAAAGAATTTCAGAAAAAGTAGTGTTACTGCAGTTTAATCTCAGTAGAGAGATTCGCCATTTATTACTTTACTAAAAGGCTTTTAGAATTACAACTTTTTTTAAACATCAGGTAATATTTCTCAATTGGACAGGAGCCTTCATGTTATAATCTGTAGTCAAAAATGGTCCCCTGTGACTTGAGACCATAGACTGAGTTGTGACACCTAGCAGCGTCTGATCCACAGCAGATGAGAAAAATTTCATTGATTGGCCTAAATTGTGCCTAAAGCTTAATGGAATGTGTTCTTGTACATTAAGATTAATCTCAACGCTTTATCAGTAAAATAGCTAGAGATTGCTACCATCCCTTTCAACTTTAAAAAGCTGATTAATATTCTACTTTAGCTACAGGCCTCCCCTAACCCCCGTTTCATATTTAGTAATTTGGGACAAGAACAGCTCAGTAAACCAAAAACATCCCTAGGGAAAAACAGAGGCTAAGATTAAGCAATCAAACTTCCAAAGAAAGCCATGTTTTCTATTTGAGAGATCCCCACGAAGATGATAACATATGAAAAAGTACTCTCAGAATTTTCAAAGCAGTACAGAAATGTAAGGAGGTATAATACTGAAAACTGAAGGATGGCATTTTTTCCAATAACAGGAAATACTGGAGATACTCAGACATCACTCCACTCAAATCCCCCAGTGTAGCTTTGTTGTCAAGATAATTAACTTTTTAAAAGATAATTAAATAGTAAGATGGTAAAAAAAAATTTTTTTAACGGCTCACTTAACTCTATTTCTACAACTTGTGAATATTTTTGCTAATTTGGCACTGATTATATTGAAAAGACAATATAACATTTTGTGACAATAATTTCAATAGCCAGGTTTTGACTATCAAGTGGAGGGAGAGCCTTGAGCTTGATACAGTAAAATATGTCTGTTTTTTTAAAACCAGCAAAGCTCATTAAAAAGTTTTATGAGTGGTTGGAATCTTTGGATTTAGATATTTGAACACCTTCACTTTGTAATCTATGGTCTGCTCCTCAAGGTATAACACTTCCTGAGCTCTTCTGGGCCCTAAACTCTGACTAATTGCTCATTTTAGAAAAAAAATAAGGTAAATCTATTTTTAAAAAAAGTTTGGTTTTTCTTTTAAGTGAAAGAACACCCAGGACTCCAAGGCTTGTTTTCTATTTAGGCTGGTCTTGACCGGCAGTGAGAGTTGGTCGGGAGAAGGCTGCCATCTGGTGGCCAAAAGTAATAACTTGCTCCAAGAGCTGCGGTCTCTGACAGCTGCTCCTTACAAAAGGCAGCCTTCCTATCCAGCAATCATGGATCCCCAGGCTCCGCACTAACAAGAACAAAGACTTCAAATTTTTTAACTGAAAGGACATTAAAGAACTCCACTCAAGCATAACCTTAGGAAGAATATGAAGTAGAAGAGAGGAAGGACAAACGTGGGCTTCCTTCCCTAGCAGCCCAAAGAGCCTCCACAGTCTCCTGATTTAACAAACTGAAGGAACCAAACAAGGCCAGAGAGATCACATGACTCACTCAAGCCCCAATCTCCCCTCTCCCACTGAAGGGCTCTCTCTGATAAGCCGTTTTTCTGCATACATGCTTTACCTTCAGATTTCTCATCAGTTTTTCCTATAACCTCAGGCTGGAAAGATCAAAAATCATCAAAATCTAGAGCTTAGAGAACACCTGTAAAATTCCTCTCCATTCCAACTCACCTCTGAGCAGACTGAATTGGGGGTGAGGAGGATGAAGATTTCTAAGTGATGAAACTCTAGATCAGTGCTGTCTGATGTAACTTTCTGCAATGATGGAAATGTTCCCTGTGTGCACTGTCCAACAGAGTAGTCACAGCAACACGTGTAGCTCTTGAGCACTTGAAATGCAGCTAGTGCTCTGAGGAATTGAAATTGCAGTGTCATGTAATTGTAATTAATTTAAATGAAATTGCCACATGTGACCAGTGGCTATCCTACCAGACAAGACAGCTACAGATCTTGTCTCCCTAATCCATTCCAGCATAGCACCTTGACAAACAAAAAATCCATCCATTTATTCAAAAAGATATTTTGAGTGCCAGATGGAGAACAGTGTATATTATACAGTGCACACACACAAAAATAGAAAACATGGTCTCTGCTTTCCAAGAGTATTATCAATAGAGGAGACAAAGCATGTAGACACAACTAGATCCAAGGACACAGGGAGTGGAGTCCCTCTCTGCTGGCGAGCTCCAGGGCTGGCTTAATGGGAGGCTTGCGGCTGAAACAGGGCCATGCAGCAGGAAGAGGGGACAGGCGTTTCAGAATAAGGGCAGCAATGGGAGGCCGCAGGTTTGCTCAGGGGATGCCAGGAAGCCCAGTGCAGCCCGAGGGGCAGTTTCATGTAAGGGGATGACAGGAGAGAAAATTTGTAAAATACGTTAGGACTAGTTTCCAGAGAACAATGGGAATAAAAAAAGAAAGAACCAATTAAAGAACGATTGCAGAGGAGGAGACCAGATTTTGAAAATGATTGAATGTTGGAGAGGAGGGTGGATAAGAAATGATTCAAATTTTAAGCCCAAGATAAGGGGAAGACAGCTGGCACCATTAATGGGGCAGATACTGGGGAAAAGGGGAAATGTTGAATGTCTGAAGGTTTGTTGAAGTTTGTGAAATAGCCAGATGGGCCAAAAAGCACTTTGGGAAGTAAGACTGAAAGAAGAAAGTTGAGACAGAGAGACGTGGGCATCAAGCCAGAGCCCACTGACTGAAACCACAGAGTGGAAGGGTAGACACAGGAGGAAGGGGAGGGAGAGCAAGAAAAGGACAGACTCTGTCTCTGCTGGCAAACAGCCCCTTTGCAGGGATGAAGGCAAACAGGTAGGACCCCTACCACACGACGGGAGGGCGACTTCTCACTGCACACACTTTGTACCTCGAATGAGTAACCCTGCCTTCCTCACTAGATTGTACATTGTGCAGAGACAGACTGTGTCTTCTAGATCTCAATCTCAACAGTGTAAACTAAGCCCTAATGACAATCCTACCTGAATCTTTCAGGACCTCAGGAGGCAGCAGGAGGGCCATGTAAAGGACCCCAGCGGAGGCTGAGCCTTGCAGGTTTTCTCTCTGTAGTCTGGAAAATTAGCCCTCAGCTAACATACTGCTCTGGTCCCACCTAGCAGAGCTTGAAAGCAAGACTCAGGCTTTTATGTGATCTAGATCAGTGGTCACCCAATCCTGGAAGTTGGTCAGAATCACCTAAAGACTGCTGGTGGGGCCCAATCTCAGAGCAGATGATTTAACAGCCTGGGCAACTGCTAGCGTCAGAAAGCTCCCAGGTGACTCTGATGAGCAGCCAGGGTTGAGCCAGGGATGGGGAAGGTTTCTAACCCAGCTTTCAGAGTGCCCTGTAAGTCTCCCCACTACTGATGCCAGTTTTTATGTGCCTGTAGCATATTGCAGGTGGCAAGCACTTTTTGCAGATTTCAAGACACTAAGATATGTGATGCACAACCCAGTAGAAGGAGTCTCATTCACAGAATCCTAGGGAAGTTCAGTTATCTGTCCAAGATCCCCCAGCTAACAACAGCCCAGTAAAACTGACCCCAGAGCCCACCTCTTATGTCTGTTGCTCCTCTCCTCTCCCAGAGCCCAGCAGCAGCTCCCCAGGTGCTCTGGGAAGCAGGGGAAGGAACACGCCAGACAGTGTGAGAGAGCAGAGAGGAGTGGGCCACAGAACTTTGATGGAAGCCCACCATTTCTCCCTGGACCACCTGCCTTTGCAGAGCTTCACCCAGGCAGAGTCCTTAGAGGCCACTGGCCAGGAGACACACTTCACAGGGCCAGGACAAGAGAGCCCCAAAGGAATTTCCTTTCCTTATTCTTGTTCAACTGTACACCAGTGTGGAAACAAGGTTTACAAATAACCTTGTACTTCTCTGCCAAAGTAACAACTCTCATTCAGAGAAACCCTGTTATCATAAAGGCCCTCTCTTCCCCCACCCATCCCTTCCCAAAGGAGTCTAACATGAGCAGCAAGGACTGCTCCCCAACCGTCCTGGGGTTTGGCATCATTGCCTGCAGCTGTCTGGGCTGCAGGGAAGGGGACACAAGCCGTGCGGGTCAGTGCCCACTTCCACCTCGGCGCAGCTCTAAGTGGACGGAATGCGGGAAAGGCCTGAGGGCCGCCACATTCACCCGGCCCGATTCAACGCGCGCACTACCCGCCAGGTAACAACTTTGCGGCCTAAGAAAGGCTGACAGAAGGACGAATCCCCCGCGATGCCGCCTGATCACGCGGCGCAGGGCTGGGTCTCAGCGTAGCTCTCAGAGTCCGCAGATCCAGACCTTACCCGCAGGAGCACAGGTCGCAGATGCACTTCCTCTTCAACGGGGCCATCCTGGAGCCTGATGTCCGCGCGGAGCATACCCTGCCGCCGCCGCCACCTCGTGGGCTCCAGCCGCCTCGCTGGAGGCGCGCCAAGTCTCAAGCGCCTTGGCAAATGTTCGTAATATTTACTGCAAGGAAAATTTAAGTGGCCCTTTGCAGCACGGAGCGCGGACTGCCAGCCCCGGCCACCTCCCTCTACCCGCCGCCGCCGCCGCCAGCCTCTGCAGGCTGGACCCAGGCACCTGCAGCGACTGCCCAGCCTGGGAGTCTGGGCGCCCGAGCCCGCGGGGCCTCTGTGACGTCGCCGGGGTCCACAGGTGCGCCTCTGGGTGGCAGTCATGTCACAAGGCCCGCTTGTGAGGTCAAGAAGCACCCTGCACCTCACCTGGCAGGCCCAGGACGAAGGTCCCCACCGGGCCTGAGAGGGACGTGAAGGACACAGCGACTTGGAAAGCCCACCGGTGCACGAGTCAGCAAATGCCCTGATCACTTCTGCAAAAAGGCTGAAAACTCCACAGTCATCATACTGGGTTGCATTTTCTCTCTCTAGGATCTATGGTGCCCCTTCTTACAGAAAGGTATCCCGACTTCCAGAAAGCTAGCCTAAAATACCATTTCCAGATCTTCATTGTGGAAATCAATGCCTTTGGCTCCAGCAGTGGACAGTGCACTCCAGAACACAGCAGTTTCAGGGCACCTAGGCCTTTACTGCAGGGTGGGTACTCAAGTCACTTCTCCAGGTGCTAGTCATGCTGGCTGAGGCCGTGGTTCTCAATTTACTGTGCATCAGAATCACGTGGCTTGATAAAAGCCAGATTGCCAACACAACCCCACCCCAGCCCCACAATCCCTACCCCGGGAGTTTGATTCTGTAGGTCTGTGATCCTCAGAGAATTTGTATGTCTAAGTTCCTGAGTGAAGATGCTGCTGGGCCAGGGACCGCACTCACCCACAGCTTTGGAGGGTCTTTTGCCCTCTCTAATCAGCCTTCCCTTAGTACAGTGGTTCTTAGCTTACCTGATCCTGGGAACAACTACAGATTCTGCCCAGAAGCCATCTGCATTAAAATCTCCAGTGTAAGACTAGTTTCAACCAGCCAGGTGATTCTGATCATGAAACAAGCTCAGGAGACACTGCTCTGGCAGGTGGTTTGGAAATACACATTATGACCATTTTTTATGGGAAATGGGAGCTTAAATTCTTCCCAATAGTTTTAGTAAATGACTCAGAGGCATTTTAGACTGCAGGACACTTCATATTCACAAATTTTGGGGATTTATTTTCTTCCATGTTAGGCTCTGAACAGAGGTCAGCAAACTACAGGCCAAATTCAGCTAGCCACCTGTTTGGAGATGGTGTGGGTAAAATTGCAGTATTTCCAGCATCTTTCACCTGGCCTTAGTCCATCTCTATATCAGTAGTTACAGATGGCCAGAAAGCTAAGAATGGTTTTTACATTTTAAATGGTTGCAAAACTAAAGGACTATTACATGACACATGAAAAATATACAATTCAGATTTCAGTGTCCATAAATAAAGGTTTGAATGTTGCCATAAAATTTGTGGAAATATTCCTGGTTTTGCCTCTTGGCCCACAAAAACTAAAATATTTACTACACGGCTCTTAACAGAAAAAGTTTGCCAACTGACCCCATTTCTAAAGAGTCAAAAAGGTAGATCCAGAGGGGAACACAGCTTACTGATCATTCTTTTTTTTTTTTAATTAAGGTATCATTGATAATACAATCTTATGAGGGTTTCAAATGAGCAACATCATGGTTTCAGCATTCACCCATATTATCAAGTACCCCCACCCCACTGCAGTCACTGTCCATCAGCGTGCTTACTGGTCATTCTTAAGGACCAGTGAGGCTGAAGCTGCTTTTTGCCTTCCAAGTAGGAGGCCAGAAATCTGGGGGGAAGGGGACAAAATGGAGAGGTGGGAGCCATTATAAGCCAAGGCAAAGCCTGCAAGCCAGCCCATCCCATTATCTGAATATCACGTGACCCTTACAGAGAAACTAAATAAAGGACAAAAACTACTTATCTTCTCAAAAGATTCAACAGAAAAGGCATGTGAAAAAATCAACACTCATTCTTGATAAAAATCCTCAACAAATGAGGAAAAGAAGGGAATTCCCTCAACCTGATAAAGGGCATTTACAAAAAAGCTACAACTACCATCAAAGACTGAATGCTTTTCCCCCCTAATGTGAGGAACAAGACAAGATGTCTGTTCTCACCACTTCTATTCAACACCCTACTGGAGGTTCTCACCAGTGGAAGAAAAAGAAAAATAAATTGAAGAGATCCAGATGGGGAAAGAAGAAATAAAACTGTCTTTATTTGCAGATGGCATGGTCCTATATGTTGAAAATCCTAAGAACTCTGTACTAAAAAAAAAGAAACTACTAGAAACAAGAAACAAGTAAGGCTGCAGGAGACAAGATCAATTAAAACTCAATTGGATTTCTATATATAGCAACACCTAATCCAAAAGTTACATTAATAAAACAATTTGATTCATGATAGTACAAAATGAGTAAAATACTTAGGAATAAATTTAACACTTTAAGTACAAACCTTTACAGCGAAAACTACAAAACATTCCTGAGAGAAATTAAATGAATGGATCTAAATGAATGGAGAGAAATACCATGTGAATGGGTCAAATTCAATATTGTTAAGATGGCAATTCTCCTTAAACTGATTTATGGATTCATTGCAATCCCTAATAAAATCGCAGCAAACTTTTTTTATAGAAACTTTTTTTTTATAAAAATGTATATAGGAAGGCGAAGGGCCTCAGATAGCCAGACAATCCTGAAAAAAGAATAACAAAGAAGACTTAAGCCACCCAATTTCAAAACTTGTCATTGAAACTATAGCTAAAGAAATCAAGAGAGTGTGATATTGGCTAAGGATATCTAGATGAAGGAGCGGAATGGAGTCTATAATTAAACTCTTATATTTATGGGCAATTGCTTTCCCAAAGAAAGTGGCAAAAAATTTAATAAGGAAAGGATGGTCTTTTCAACAAATGATGTTAGGATGATGGGATATCCACATGCAAGAAAAAAAAATTATACCCTGACATCACCTCATATAAAAATTTTAACTCCAAATGCATCATAGACATAAATGTAAAACCTAAAACTATAAAATTTATAGAAGTATGTAAGTAAATCTCTGTGACCTTCAGTTAAATCTTAGATATACACAAAAATTATGACCCATAAGAATAAAAAAATTGACAGACCAGTATATTAATAACTCACTCTTCAAAACACATTGTTAGAAGAATGAAAAGACAAGTACAGACTGGGAGAAACTCTTGCACATCATTTATCTGATAAAGGACTTATATCCAAAATATACAAAAAACACTTACAACTCATAATAATGCAACCCAATTTAAAAAGAGCAAAGATTTTAAAAGATATTTCACCAAAGAAAATATACGGGTGCCTAATGAGCACATGAAAAGATGCTTGTGCAGAAAACTGTTAACATGGAAAGCCTGAAACTGCTATCCTTAGAAAGTACTGCTTGCCAGTATTGCCCTTGGCTAAGAAGGGGATTTTGAGAGCATTCCCAACAGTGCCTGATAATAATTGCTCACTGTGCCAAAACTGTACAAGCAATGTGGCTTATGCTAAACACCTACTTACTTCTGAGATACGAATTTTGGTACATGCTAGGTAGATGGTGCCTATATGACTAGCCCCTATAAGTATCCTGGGGCCTGAATCCCTTGTGAGGTTTCTTTATAGAGAAGATTTTACATGGAGGTTCACAACTTGCTGCTGAAGGAATCAAGTACATCCTGTGTGACTCCACTGGGAGTGGATTTTTGGAAACCTGAATCAGGTTTCCTTCAGACTTCATCTCCAGTGGCTTTGCTGATTTTGTTGGAAGTCCTTTCACTGTAGTAAATCATAACCATGAATAGGACTACATGCTGAGTCCTCCTAGCAAACCATGGAACCCCAACACACTGCACAACATCAATTATCATTAGGGGTATGCAAATTATAACCATAATGAGATTCCACTTTGCAGGCAGTAAAATGGCTGTAATTCGACATTGTTGCAAAGGATGTGAATAAGTAGAACCTTCATATATTGCTGATAGGAGTGTAAAATGGTAAGTGTAAAACACTTTAAAAAACAGTTTGACAATTACTTAAAAAGTTAAACATATACTTACCATATGATCCAGAAATTCCACTCTTGTATTTACCCATGAGAAATGAAAATATATGTCCACACAAAAACTTTAATATGAAAGTTCATAACAGGATTTTTCACAACAGTATAGACTGGAAACAATCCAAGTTTCTATCAACTGGAGAATACACAAACAAAATGTAGTCATTGTATATTCATACAGTAGAGTACTATGCAGCAATAAAAATAAATGAAGTGCTAGTACATGCTACAATATGGATGAACACCAAAAATCTTATGCTAAGAGAAAGAAACCAGACAGTTTTAAAAACCACATATTGTATGACTCCATTTACAAGAAATTTCTAGATAAGGCAAATCTACAGAGACGAAAGCAGAACAATGGTTGCCTGGTCTCAGGGTGAGAGCAGAGACTGACTGCAGAGTCAAAGGAACTTTGGGGAATGGTAGAAATACTCTGAAACTGAACTACAGTGATGGAATTCTCTAGTTATCAAACAAGGTAGCAGACTGAACACATGCATTTATCTTTCTCTCTAAGATGAGAGTAACGGAATGAGAGAGCAAGGACAAAGATGTGATAAGAGATACAAAGTCAAATTTTAGGAAGCAGAAAGCACCAGGAAGAGTAGTATCTGACTTAGCTGATTCAGAAAACTGAATCCTTAGACAGCAATGGGAAAAACCATGAAGAAGCATTATTTTTACCAAAGAACTTCCAAAATATTCAAGAATTGGCAGCATCAATGAGAGAGAGTAAAGGTTGCACTAAAAATAGAATTGGTTGAAGATCTGTTTAAGAAGCAATTAGACTCACAGATTTCCTCCCCAATTCCATGTAGCTGTGCTTCTCTTCCACTTAATACTAGCAGTTTTTATTTCCTGGAAAGACTAAAACAGAGAGTTTCTGAATGGGGGGAACACCAAAGACAATGAAGACTGGGTACCAGATTAAAACAGGAGGATTAAGTGAAGTCTGCCTATAAATGTAATATTAGGACCCTAGTTTTCTTCTCTCAGAATGACCAGAATGCTGTTTATCAGGTTTATTGTCACCCTAGCCCAGTAGAAGAATCTTGGGAGAATCGACCAAGCCAAAGAAGACAAGTCTATAGATATGGGCAACAGAAGTTTCCTCAAATAAATGGTGCAGCCAGATCACCCTTCAATGAACCTCACTGTCTGCCAGTGCTACCCACAGGTTTTAAATAACTTTAAACAGAGGCACACGTCAAAGATCACTAGGCAACAGAGGAAAGTTGAAAACAAAGGAACAAATGGTGACCCCCTGGGTCTGCCTGCACCCCAACTCTCCCATGCCCCAACTCTCAGGCAGATACTCTTTCCTTTCTTTAACCTTTTCTCTCCAAATAAACTCTTAATGCTCAATGGCAAAAAAATAAAATACAATAAAATTTTAAATAAACAAAAGGGATTTAGAAGAAACCAAGACTAAGCAGAGATAAAAAAAAATTTTTACTGTTACTATCGTCAGGGAGATAAAAGGTGTTTAATCTAAGAAACTAGTTTTATACTATTTAAAGGAACTATCAGGATAAGAAATGGCCTGTGGAAATTAAAAAATATGGTACCAAAATTTAAAATTTCGAAGAAGAGTTGGAAGATTAATATGAGAAAAAACTTCTGGTAAGTAGAACAAAAAGGCAAATAGAAAATAAGAAAGGGAATATAAGAGCATTAGAGGAAACTAGGCAATTCAATATCGGATCATTGGAGTATATTGATAAGAGAGAACAGAGAATACAGAAGAAATACATTGTCAAAAATCAATAACATTTTCCAAAATTAAAGGATGTGGGAGGCCCCAAGATAATGAAAACTAGGGCTCAACAATGCCAATTATCATTAAATTTCAGAGCACCACAAACAATGAGAAAAGCAAATTTTTAGAAAGAAAAAATAGATCAAATAAGAAGAAGCTGGCATCAGACTTATTAGAAGCTAAAAGACAATGGAGTGATGCCTCCAAGACTCTGAGATAAAATTATTTCTGAACAAATCAAATGTAAGAGTAAAAATAAAGACATTTTCAGACATGCCATGTCTTGAAATTTTTACTGCCCCCATACAATTTATCAGGAAGCTACTGGAAAATATGTTCCATTCAATGAGTGAATAAGCCAAAAATTAAGAACACATGGGTCAAGGAAAAAGGGTACTCAAGAAAAAGGTGAAGGGAATCCCAGAATGATATTGAAAGGACATCAGTGCATCCGTGGAAGAGATACTGAGGACTCTACAGCAAATGTCACCGAGGAGAGGGAATTGTGTTTGAATATAATGAGATTTGCCATACACTGTTTTGCATTATGGCATTTTGCTAAATGTTTTATTTCCATAAACTAGAGCAGAGACCATTTTTTAGCTTTTTGTCCTGCACACATATTAACTTGGTGTCATACACATAGTAGGTATTCAAATATTTTTTGAATAAATGGAAGGATGGAATACCTATATTAGTATAGTCTGGCATTCAGAAAAGGGCTTTATGATAGACATGAAGTATCCTAACTTAAAAAGTTTCATTATCCTGGTGATACTGATTCATTCTGAATGAATGAAACAAATAACACTGATTCATTCATTTATTTGAAGAACAAGTACAGAATCATACTATATTTTAAGAGGAGCAGTGTAGCCTGTGGTTAGGTAAGTAGACCCTGCATTTACACTATATGAGTTCTGATTCCATTTTAATTACTATAACTAAGTTATGCTTATAGATACATACTCTTAATAGGTATAAATTGTGACATCAGTAACATATAATGGGGTGATAGCAGAGGTAAAAGTGCAGAATTTTTATATGCAAGTTAAGCTGTTATAAGCTTAAAAATAGATTTTTATAAGAGATTTTATGTAAGCCACAAAGAAAATGCCTATAGATGTTACACAAAAGAGAAAAGAAACAAAACTTAACAATACAAAAAAACAACAACAACAAAACACAAAGGAAGATATCAAGAGAGAAAAGAGGGACAAAAGGACTACAAGACAAACAGGAAGCAGTTTAAATGGCAATAGTAAATTCTTCCCTATCAATAATTACTTTAAGTGTAAATAGACTAAAATCCCCAATAAACAGAGAGTAGCTGAAAGGATAGAAAAACCAAGATCCAACTGTATGCTGTCTACAAGAAGCTCACTTCAAGTTCAAGAACACACATATGCTGAAAGTGAAGGGATGGAAAAAAAAGAAATAGTCCCGCCAAGTAGTAACCAAAAGAAAGCATGAATGGCTAAACTTCTATCAGGCAGTAGACTTTAAGTCAAAAACTGTCTCTATTGACAAAGATGGACATTACATAATGATAGAGGGTGAACTTAACAGGAAGATATAACAATTATAAATACATACATATCTAACATCAGAGCACCTAAATTTATAAAACAAACATTGGCAGATGTGAAAGGAGAAATTGACAGCAATATAATAATAGTAGGAGACTTCAATATCCCAGTTGCAATAATAGAACATCCAAACAGAAATTCAATAAACAGTAGATTTGAACAACACTATAAACCAAACATATATATACACTATGGACCAACAGACATGTGCAAAACTTTTCACCCAACAGCAGAAGAATACAAATTCTTCTTAAGTACACACAGAACATTTACCAGAACAGATCATGTTAGGTCACAAAACAAGTCCTAACAAATTTAACATTGAAATCATACAAAGTATCTTTTCTAATCACAATGGAATGAAACTAAAAATCAATAACAGCAAGTAAACAAGAAAACTCACAAATATATGGAAACTAAATAACAAATTCTTAAATAATCACCAAGTCAAATAGGAAATCAAAAAGTAAAGTCAAAAAATATCTCAAGATGAAAGCAAAAACACACCTTAACCAAAACATGGGATACAGCAAAAGTAGTATGAAGAGGGAAGTTTAATACTGATATATACCTACATTAGAAAAGAAGATCTGATGAATGGGCAAAGAAGATGTAGTATGAATATATACAATGGAATATTACTCGGCCATAAAAAAGAATGAACTCTTGCCATTTGTGACAACATGGATGGATGTACCTGGTATTATGCTAAGCAAAATAAGCCAGACAGAGAAAGAAAAATGCCATATGATTTCACTCATATGTGGAATCTTAAAAGCAAAGCAAACAAACAAAACTGAAATAGACTCATAAACACAAAGAAAATACTGGTGGTTGCCATAGGAAAGGGGGGCATGAAATAGGTGAAGGGGATAAAGAAATACAAATTCCAATTATAAAATAAATACATCACAGGGATGATGAAAAGTACAGCATGGGCAATATAGTCAATAATACTTCAATAACTTTGTATGGTGACAGATGTAACAACATTATGAGAAGCATTTAGTAATGTATTATAATTGTCAAAGCACTGTGTTGTACACCTGAAACCAATATTATATTAAATATCAACTATACTTCAATTAAAAAAAAAGATCTGAAATAAACAACCTAGCTTTATACCTCAAGGAACTAAAGAAAAAATAAACTAAAGACAAAGTTAGCAGAAGGAAGAAAATAATAAAGATCAGAGCAGCAGTAAATCAAATAAACAAACAATAGGGAAAAAATCAACAAAGCTAACAGCTTTAAAAAAAAGTAATCAGCAAATTTTTAGCTAGACTAAGAAAAAGGAGAAAAGAGTCAGAATCAGAATCGAAAAAGGAAACATTACAGTGGATGACTCAGAAATAAAAAGGGACTATAATGAACAATTATACGTGTGTAAAGTAGAGAACCTAGAAGAAATGGGTAAGTTCCTAGAAACAACCTACCAAGGATGAATCAAGAAGAAATGGAAAGCCTGAACAGACCAGTAACAAATAAGGTGGTTGAAGTAGTAATCAAAAATCTCCCAACAAGAAAAAAGCCAGGACCAGATGGCTTCACAGAGGAATTCTACCAAAGATTCGAAGAATTAATACTAATCCTTAAAATCTTCCAAAAAACTGAAGTAAAGGGAATACTTCCAAACTCATTTTATGAGGCCAGCATCACCTTGATACTTAAAGCCAGATAAAGATATCACAAGAAAACTATAGTCCAATATCTCTGATGAACATAAATGCAAAAATTGTCAACAAAATACTACCAAACTGAATTGAACAACACATCAAAAACATAACACACCATAGCCAACTGAGATTTATCCCAGTTGGTCATGGATGCAAGGTTGTTTTAACAAATGAAAATCAATATGATACACCACATTAGCGGAATGAAAGATAAAAACACATAATCTCAATAGATGCAGAAAAAGCATTTAAGTTCAACATCAATTTGTGATTTTTAAAAAAAGCCCATCAAAACAGGTATAAAAGGAAATTTCCTCAACATAATAAAGGCCATTTATGAAAAGCCACAACTAACATCATAATCATCAGGGAAAAACTGAAAGCTTTTCCTTTAAGATCCAGTAGAAGGCAAAGATCCCTCTTGCCACTTCTAATCAACATAGTACTGGAAGTACTAGGAGAAGCAATCATACCAAAAAAGAAAAAAAAGGGGAGTAAGAGGCATCCAAATCAGAAAGGAAGAAGTAAAATTATCACTGTGGCAGAGAACATGACCCTATATTCAGCAGACTCTAACAACTCCACAAAAAACTGTTCAAACTAATAAACAAATTTAGTAAAGTTTCAGGATACAAAATCAAAATGCAAAAATCAGTTGCACTTCTTTATACCAACAACAATCTATCCAAAAAAGGAAATCAAGGAAACAATCCCATTTACAATTGCATCAAAAACAAAAAAATACTTAGAAATAAATTGAAACAAGGAGCTGAAAGATCTGAACACTGAAACATATAAATGAATGATAAAAGAAATTGATGACACAAATAAGAAAGAAAAACTGTGTTCAAGGATTGCAAGAATAGTATCTAAATATCCATATTACCCAAAGCCACCTATCAGTTCTATGTAATCCCATCAAAATTCCAATGGCATTTTTATAGAAAAAACTTAAAATTTGTATGGAACCACAAAGTCTCCAAACAGCTAATGCAATCTTGAGAAAGAACAAAGTTGGAGGGATCACACTTCCTGATTTCAAATTATACTGAAAGGTATAGTAATCAAAACAATGTGGTACTGGCATAAAAACAAACATACAGACCAATGGAACAGACTAGAGAGCCCAGAAATATGTACCTATAAGGTCAACTAATTTTCAGCAAAGGCCAAGAATACACAATGGGAAAAGGACAGTCTCTTTAATAAATGGTGCTGGGAAAACTAGATATCCAGGTGCAGAGGAATGTACCTGGATCCCTATTTTACACCATACTCAAAATCAACTCAAAATGGACTAAAGACTTGAACATAACGCCTGAAACCATAAAACCCCTATAAGAAAGCATAGGCAGAAAGCTCCTTGACAATGGTTTTGGAAATAATTTTTTGGATTCAACACCAAAAGCTCAAGCAACAAAATAAAAAATAAACAAATGAGACTACATCAAACTAAAAAGCCTCTGTGCAACAAAGGACATCATCAACAAAATGAAAAGTCAACCTATGGAATGGGAGAAAATATTTGCAAATCATTTATCTGATAAGGGGTTAATATCCAAAATATATGTAAAGAACTCATACAACTCCATAGGAATAAAATCAGATTTAAAAATGGGCAGAGGAACTGAATAGACATTTTTCCAAAGAAAACATACAAATGTCCAACAGGCATGTTGAAAGGTGCTCAGCATCACTAATCATCGGGGAAATGCAAATCAAGACCACACCTCACACCTGTTAGAATGGCTGTCTTCAAAAGAACAAGAGATAACAAGTGTTGGTGAGGATGTGGAGAAAAGTACACCCTTGTGCACTGTTGGTGGGAATGTAAATTAGTGCAGCCACTATGGAAACAAGATGGAGGTTCCTCAAAAAATTAAAAATAGAGCTACCATGTGACCAAGAAATCCCCCTTCTGGATGTATATCCAAAGGAAATGAAATTACTCTCTCAAAAAGATAATCCACACCCCCATGTTCATTGCAGATAGAATTACAATTGCCAAGACATGGAAACAACCTATCAACAGAAAAATCGACAAAGAAAATGTGATATATATACATATATATGAATATTTTTCAGCCATGAAAAGGATTTGTCATTTGTAACATGGATGGACCCTGAAGGCATCACGCTGACTGAAGTAAGTCAGGCAGAAAAAGACAAATACTGTACGATCCCATTTATGTGTGGAATCTAAAAAAAAACTCATAGACACAGAGAACAGATTAGTGGTTGCCAGGTTGGGAGATGGGTAAAATGGGTGAAGGTGGTCAAAAGTTACAAACTTCCAGGTATAAGATAAATAAGTTCTGGGGATGTACAGTATAGTGACTATAGTTCACAACACTGTATTGTATATTTGAAAATTACCAAGATAGAAGATCCTTAAAGTTCTTATCATAAGAAAAAAAAGTTTACCTATGTGAGGTCATGGATGTTAATTAAACTTACTGTGGTGATCATTTGGTAATATATTTTATATTTTGGTAATATAAAAATTATGTACACCTAAAACTAATACAATGTTGATATCAATTATACATCACATAAAACTGGGAAAAAAACATCACCATAGCCCAATGTAAATAACTAAAGGAATTTAAATTCATTGAGTGCTAAGAAAAAAAAAGTTAGATTTCCCTAAGAGACCACAGGAATTTTGCTATTGATATACATTAGCTAAATGCTTTGTCAATATCTGCTTGTAGAATATGGGGTTAGAGAACATTCTCAATGGTTCATAAAACTTGCGGTGTGCTGTTTTAAACAAAATCGAAATATTTTACATTTTAAAAAAGTAATGGTGGTTTATATATACAATAGAATATTATTCAGACTCTAAAAAGGAGATTGTGCCATTTGCAACAACATAGATGAATCTGGAGGACATTATGCTGAGTGACATAAACCAGACACAGAAAGAGAAAAGCTTGCCTAATTCCATTTATACTAGAATCTTCACAAGTTAGATACAAACAGCAGTGAGTAGAATGGTGGTTTCCTGGGCCAGGAGGTGGAATAACTGGGGAGAATGCTGGTCAAAGGATGAAAAGTTGCAGTAATGTTGCATAAGTCTAGATAACCTACAGCATGATGCCTATAATTAATACTACCTTGAACACTCGAAATTTGTTAAAATAGTAGATTTCAGGTGCTCTCAACACACGGATAAAAGGTAAATATATGAAACATGTTCATTAGCTTCACTGTAGTAATATTTAGCTGTGTACATCCAATCATGTTGTGCACTTTAAAATGTACAATTTATATTTTAAAAATAAATTGCATCTCATCATTTAACAGATGTGTAACCCAGTAAAGTTACTGAACCCCTCTAAGCTTCAATTTACTCACTTGAAAATAGGATTATTTATTCCTAGGTCTATTGTGAGGTTTGAGCTAATGCATAGGTTCCATATTAAAGTTTCCTGGAGCTTTGGAGTTCTGATAATAAATTCTTAAGACTGAGATTACCAGAAAAGCAGGTGTGAGAAAGGAAGTTTATTCAGACGGAAAAAGCACTAACGGGCAGTCAGTGTATCTCCCAGTACGGATTTACTACCCTCTGGCTGGGTAGCACCAGGCAATCACTTAACTTCTCCAAGCCTCACTTTCCTCATCTATACAGTTCTCATTTGCCCTGCCCTTGTACTCAGTAAATCAGAGACTCTGGGGAGGCCGTGCTGCGCTGGAAAGTTAGGCCTTCCTCTGCTTCACCTGCCCTTTGCCAAGCACCGGCGCTCTTTAATAAGTTGTGTGCGGGGCGCCTTTTTGCCACGAGATGGCAGCGCTTTCCAACCCACCACACACGTACGCCTTGAGACCGTAAACCGACTTTAAGCAGAGAACAGAGCACCAAGGTCCTGGGTTCACCTTCCCTTTAATCTACTGCGTGTCGCTGGGGCGGCGCGGGCGAGAACCCCGCTCGGTTTCATTAAAACAGCAATTTACCGCACCCCGTTGGGCAGCGAAGGCCGAGCACGAGTTCTCGCGAGATCCCCGCCGGAAGTGGGTGGCATCCGGGACGCCGCTTCTCTCTTCTCCGGAAGGCGAGCTTTTCTCCGCCGCTGTTGCAGCCGCCGGACTCGGGACGCTCTCCTCTGAGGAAAAGCTCCCCCCACCGCGGCCTCTCTAGCCCGAACTCGCGCTTTCTGCGTCCCCGACTGCACAGCTTCGCGGCCCTGCCTGCAGAGATTCCGAAACCCCCGACCCTCCCGGCGTCCCTTCGCGCTGCAGCTAGGCCGCGCCCAGAAGCCCAGTCCGCGGCTGCTCCGGCGGGTGATGCCAAATACAGCCATGAAGAAAAAGGTGCTGTTGATGGGGAAGAGCGGGTCGGGGAAGACCAGTATGCGGTCGATTATCTTTGCAAATTACATTGCTCGAGACACCCGGCGCCTGGGGGCCACCATTGATGTGGAGCACTCCCACGTCCGATTCCTGGGCAACCTCGTGCTGAACCTGTGGGACTGTGGAGGTCAGGACACCTTCATGGAGAATTACTTCACCAGCCAGCGAGACAACATCTTCCGTAACGTGGAGGTTTTGATCTACGTGTTTGACGTCGAGAGCCGCGAGCTTGAAAAGGACATGCATTATTACCAGTCGTGTCTGGAGGCCATCCTCCAGAACTCTCCTGATGCCAAAATTTTCTGCCTGGTGCACAAAATGGATCTGGTTCAGGAAGATCAGCGTGACCTGATTTTTAAAGAGCGAGAGGAAGACCTGAGGCGTTTGTCTCGTCCGTTGGAGTGCGCTTGTTTTCGAACATCCATCTGGGATGAAACGCTCTACAAAGCCTGGTCCAGTATTGTCTATCAGCTGATTCCCAATGTTCAGCAGCTGGAGATGAACCTAAGGAATTTTGCCCAAATTATTGAGGCCGATGAAGTTCTGCTGTTCGAGAGAGCTACGTTCTTGGTCATTTCCCATTATCAGTGCAAAGAGCAGCGTGACGTCCACCGATTTGAGAAGATCAGCAACATCATTAAGCAGTTCAAGCTGAGCTGCAGTAAATTGGCCGCTTCTTTCCAGAGCATGGAAGTTAGGAATTCTAACTTCGCTGCGTTCATCGACATCTTCACATCAAACACGTACGTCATGGTGGTTATGTCCGATCCGTCGATCCCATCTGCAGCTACTCTGATCAACATTCGCAATGCCAGGAAACACTTTGAGAAGCTGGAGAGAGTGGATGGTCCCAAGCACAGCCTCCTTATGCGTTGAATATTGCCAAATGCTCTTTTTGCAAATGCTGAATTGCCTTTTTTCCTGCATTTTTTTTTGTAATATTCATAATGTATGCTTAAAAGTGGGCTTTGAAATGTGTGCTGCTTACTATTCCTTATCCCTTTCTTCCTATTCCCCAGTCTTTAAACCTGGGACGCTATTTACTCAGCTATCCAGTAGAGCTTCAAGATGGCCTTTTCTGAAAAGTTGGTGTGGTGTACACTGAAGTAGGTGGTGTGTGTGTGTGTGTTCTGATACCTGGTTATAATAGATATACACATCAAAGCCTTTACAGTATATTCCTGTATTCCTTTCAAGATTGCAAAGACGGAATGTTACTATTTTATCAGCAAGGTATTAAAATGCATTTATACATTCTTCTTGGCTTCAGTCATGAATAAACATTTGCTGTTAGCAATTTAAAATATGGTCTTATCTGAAATAATTTGAAGGTTCTGGCTGCCCACAAGTATTAACTGGTAAATTTGATTTTGTGACCTTTGTACCCATCAGCTTATCGATTATTTCATAGCAGCTGTAGCAGAGTTAAGAGCACGGGCTCTGGAACTAGACCACCTGAGTTAAGTTAGTATTCTCATCCCTTCAGTTAGTAGCTCGGGGAACTGGGCAAGATAGTTTCTGTGCTTTTCTCCTTTGTAAAATGTGGAGAAGAGTATCACTACATCATAGGGCTGCTAAAATGATTAGAAACATGGAAATCATTAAAAATGGTGCCTAGCACATGCCATACATATTCACTATGTAAGCATCAGCTATCAGTACAACCGCCTGAGCTGTTCCTCCATCCCCAAATTACTGGATGTGAAACCTAAATATCTGAGCCCTTACTAAATGCCAGGTATTCTTAAATACTTGGTGTGCATTTTCTTATTTAGTCCTCAAAACCTATGAGGTAGATTACTTTTAGCTCAATCTTAATAAATGAGAAAAATGGTATTAGCTGTATTAAATTCATACAACCGAACCTAGGAAATGTTCACAAATCCCCCCTCCTATTATACATACCTCTTCCATTGACAGAAAAGTTTTATCATAAAAATCCAGCTCTTTAGGTGTATATTATTCCTTCAAATAATTCCCCTAATAATACAGCCTGAGTAAACTGCAGCCCAGGAAGCTACGTGACTTCTCAAAGAACAGTTTCATTCACTTTGGGCAAGATCACTTTCCCGTCTTTTATCTGGGAACTGGATGAGACTGAATTAGATTCTGAGATTACCTACTTTTGGGAAGGTCCTTAATTTCGATTGGCAATATGGTATAGTGTAATCAGAAAACACCTAAAGAGTCCTGATCCAGCTGCCATAGTTTTAAATGAAATCTAAGTATTTAGGTAGAGTCAAGACCTCTGATCAGCTGCTCTCACCTCTCATTTTACAAATGAAGCATGACAGCTGTATACAGACATTAAGTAAGTGATAGGACTTGAGAATTTCCAAAGTGCTACAAAATTATTTAACATTTTTTAAACCCTTTGTAGTAGCAATGGTGGATGACAGGGTCCCTATATGAAGGGCAGGAAGCTATTCAGATATAAGTTACTAAACTCATCTAATTAGGGCCTATGGCAGTAGTTAGTATAAAGACTCCAGATTTTAAAAACTCAGAAGGTATATTTGTACTTCTTAAAATTTAGTAATTAAAATGGCAGCAACAAAATTTTTTTTCTCTGAATCACTGAACCTCTCAAACTTTTTTGATCAAGCAAATTAATGATAGACCTTTATATGTGATCATTTTATAACTTGCAGGGTATGGTTCTTGATATATAGGAAATTCTAGAACCAGGTAATAAATATTGAATGTTTATTCAAGACGAGTATGTAGAACATATTTATAAATAGTCCCATGGAGGACTCACAAATACTTTAAATTCAGGATGTGGATTTGACATTCACAGTGCACAAGAAAGGTAGAGCAACTGAATTTGCAGCTTAATGGGAAAAAAATTTTACTTTAGCAAATACTTTTACATTGAGAAAAATGTCCTTAAACATTTTAATTTTAGAAAAGTAGGAAAAAGGTAAAAAAAAAATAGGGTTTTTTCAGACTAGGAAAAAATAGGTTTTCCATTTATAAAGGTCTCAAGAATTTGTTTTTCCTTTAGATAAAATTAACTTCATGGTTAAGAAACACATAGTAAATAAGTTGCAAAATACTCGTATTTTTCTTTTCAGTTGAACTCCCCCAAATGTTTTTCCTTAACCTCATGTATTCTTTATTCCACTTGATTTTTCATGTTAAGCAAGATTCATGCTTGTCCTCTTTAAACATTCAAAATAGGACACTTGGCATTACTAAAGTTGCAGGTTAACAGAGAAGTCAGTTTATACACCTTTATCTTACAAATACTGAATAAAACAAGGTAAATTCTGGTAGTCTGTTATGAATGTAATGAGGTACATTCAACAATAATGTTAACATTAACAATAAAGTAGCCCTCTTTACCATTCCTTTAATTCCATCACCTAGGAGGCAAAGAAAGCAATTCTACTTGTTGATTTGCTGATGATCCATGACCCTTCAAGTGTATGTGTGAACACACACCCCCACACGTATGTATGTTTAAAATCTGTGTAACTGGAGAGATCACATGCAACTGTGAAAAAATACGGCAAATACAATTTAAAAAATACTAAGTGAATAGAAGCTAAAATGAACCATAGATTTCAGAGAAGGGATAGGGCCATGGATATGAAAAGGACAGATCAAGACTTGAAGGTGGAAGCAGTATTTGTTCTAAATTCTAAAGGACAGCTGTAAGCCAGTAAAGGTAAGGTATTCAGGGTTCAGAATTGTGAATTAAGATTTCTGAAGACCCATGCTCACCAAAGCAGTTAAGAAAAAAACGAGTGGAAGGGGAAATAGAGGCATCTACACAGGGGACCTTATAAGCCTTTAAATTTAAACTCTATTCTGGAATTAGCAATAAACTATTAATTTTAATCAAAGTGGCATGATCAAAGTAGTCCCTTTAGGTCAAAAGGCAACTATGTATGCAATACTAAATAGGGAAGAGGCTGAACGCAGTTGTCAATCACAGTGGTTTAGGAGATGACAGATTTTTGTTCACTGATAAAGGATAGCGAATGCCAAAATCCCAGCCTTTCACCGGTATGGCTCACTTAGTGTGGTTTTTATAGATCTATGTCGTCCAGAGACATTCTGACACTTTCTCAGTAATTAACAGCCCCCCACACTAACTGGTGAACTTGAGCTTATCAAATAGTGAAGGATCTCTAAGGTAGTATATATGTAATAGTGTACCTGCAACTTTCAGGTGCCCTGGGACTAAATGTGAATCTATGTCCCCTAGCAGTGAATCTCTCTTTGAGCCTAAGAATTACCAGAGAAGCACATTTAAAATGCAGATTCATAATCCCCATTTTAGAAACACGGAATCTACATTTAGATGTGTTCCTAATGATTCCTTCAGTCCATCTTAGTCATTTATGCTCCCTCGCATCAGTACCATCTGTAAAATAGGTATAATAACGGCTATTTTACAATTCTCAGAATGAAGTGAAACTGTATTATCTAGGAATGGCTCTGGCACTTTGTAGATGCAAATATGATAGCCCTACCTCCTCCCTACATGTTAACTTGGATTTACAGACATTGGGTTTTCTTAAGGAAGATGAGAAAATAGTTTCCCAGTAGACCTGAAATCATTAATTTGTTCTATTAAATAATAAAGGAGTATAGCACCTTAGAAAAGCTTTTCTCTTCCTCTTTCTTTTCCACTGCAAATAAAGTAGTTCTATGTGCTTTCCTTCTTTTGCTCACAAGACTTCTTCAAACTGGGATCAAACAACTTAGAGAAAGACAGCCCAAAATGAAAGAACTACTAAGTCCAGCCACTTCCAGAATTTTCCCCTCCAATTTTTCCCCTCTCCTTGCCAGTTTCTTGGCAAATGCACAAGGTCTGGATAGTAAAGGGTTGAGGCTAGACAGTGGGGTACTGTGGCACTGTCACCCTTCCAGTTCACAGAGGGCGATGGCATGTTTACACCTGGATGACAGAGACAAGACCTTTCCTTGGCCAGAGGCCATGGGTGAGTGAGCAGAACAGCTGTACAAGAGGCCTCACATTTGAGTCAAGAGTTCAGAAGGTCAACAGGAGGCCCAATCCTGCAGCCATACCCTCTGTCCTGGCTCCTTAGTTATTTCTGCGAGGTGGTGGTGTATATTCAAGAAGGAAAATAGGGTCAAATCCTAGATTTACCAATGATGTAGCTGTATGAAAGTGAAAAGTTTTTTAACCTAAATTCTGTTTTCTTAAGTTACTTTCAAGCTGTTCTGTGGGCAGTGGGGAACTGATGGTTTTTGAGAAGGGAAGTAAAACAATCAAATTATCTCCTTTCCCCAAAAAACCACACCACCACCCCCCCCAAAAAAACAAACACAGATTAGTAAATTTTTTTATTTACTTTTTTTCTGGTAAAATATAAAGCTAGAATTAAATTAAATCTCAAAGTCTAAATTAGACTAAATATAAATCTGCTACGCAACCCACTGAATGGATTTACGGTTTGACAGTGTTCAAGTGTCTAGTCATCATCTTTCATCTTTTGCCTTTTTTCTAAATTCATTCTGCCTCACTCTTACCATCACATGCACTTTATTCCACCAAACATCATTTTTCAGGATCAACTTACTTGAATAATCATTGAGCCTGTTTAGAACTTTCCCAAACTTAAATTCTATCATCCTGACCACACACATCCAACCAAGTACTTTGCTCATTTTTTGGTTAGTACCACAATGTTACATAAAGAAACAATAAATGTTACATGTTTCCCTAAAATGAAAGATCAGCATAGCCAATGGCTATTATGTTAACCACTTAATAAAAGAACATCAAAAGCCACTTGTCCTTATGTCAATTAACTGAAATTATAATAACTTAACATTTTGCCATTTACTTAATGCTTACAAGATTATTCAAGAAATCAAAATGGCTTCACATAACTTGATGTTTGCTTTCCAAATACAGTTGACCCTTGAACACATGTTTGAACTGTGCAGGTCCACTTATATGTAGATTCTTTTCAATAAATATATTGGAAGTTTTTGGAGACTAGCCACAATTTGAAAATACGTTTTCTTTTCTCCAGCTTACTTTATTCTAAGAATAAAGCATATAATACATATTAACATACAAAATATGTGTTCATCAACTGTTTATGTTATCAGTAAGGCTTCCAGTGAACAGCAGAATACTGGCAGTTAACTTTATAGGGAGTTAAAAGTCACATGCAGATTTCCCACTGCACAGGGGTTGGTTCCCCTAAGCCCCCTCATTGTTCAAGGCGGTATTGTACTTCACCTTTCAACTCCATAGCCCTACAGACAAAATCCAAACATGCTGTCCTTACCTAAAAACATTAGAGGACGCTAAAAGGTATTATTTTAGATTCTTAGGCCTTGAAAACGGGTTACACTTCCAATGTGTATTTAAATTATATGAGTTTGAATCCTGTGACACTGCTTGAGTTTAAGTGCATCATAGTTAAATTAATTCGGCTAAACTGCTTCATCTTTTCAAGTCAGACAGCGATTCTTTTGCATCAAGACTCTTAATCAAGATTTCTTTTCTGAAAAATTGATTTAAAAAGAGAGAAAAGGATAAATGTTACAAAGGATAAAAGGACAGATTTCATGTAGTAGCAAATTTCAGTCTTAAGTAAAAAAGCTCACAAATATTTAACTATGATAAAATTACCATTATCCTCACAGAAGTACCTTTTCAATATGCTAGTGTTTAACTATCATGGCCAAATGGGTGCTATATGATGAATCCGTATCACCAGATCTGTAGCTATTCTAAGATGCTTTAAGAGGTTTTTTTTTAACTCTTTATGATGAACATTTTCAAACATACAAAAGTAAAGAGAATTATGATTAACCCAATATATCCATCATCCAGCTTCAATAATTATTGATACTGTTATGGGTTGAAATGTGTCCCCCAAAAAGATATGTTGCAGTTCTAACCCGAGTACTTCAGAATATGGCCTTATTTGGAAATAGGGTCAGTGCAGATATAATCTGGTAAGATGTGGTCATTCTAGAGTAGGGTGTCCTTATCTACACATCTGGTGTCCTAGTAAGAAGGTACATAGACACATGAGGGAAGAATGCCATGTGAAGGCAGAGGCAGAGATCAGAGTCATGCTGCCACAAGCCAAAGAGTACCAGGGTCTAAAAGAGGCAAGAAGGCTCTTCCTCTGGTGGCTCCAGAGGGAACTCGGCCTTGCCAACACCTTGATTCTGGATTCTAGCCTCCAGAATTTAGTGTCTCCAGAGACAATCAGTTTCTGTTGTTTTACGCTATTTGTCTGTGGTACTTTGTTATGGCAGCCCTAGGAATCTTGTACTAACCTACCTTGTTTTTTCACCCCACCCCCCAAATTTATTTCAAGGCAAATCACAGATACTGTATTAGAACAAGACTGTCACTTAACATTGTATTTTTCCACTTTTTTTAGAACCATCCTCCACTAGCCAAGATTTTGACAAGATTTACTTTCAGTAGTTTGTGTTACAAAAACAATAGGTTTCAGGTTTTTGGTTGTTTTCTATCCCAGTCCCATACCAATTGTAAACTATATATATATATACAATTCCCCAGAAGTTCTAATTCCCATAAAAGTGATGGGTTCACTCTTCTCATCCTTGTTGAAAGAATAAGGAGCATATTTCATCACATTAACAGTAAAAATCATGTAGCATTCATTTGTATGAGAATTTGAGTGAAAACTTCAATAAGTCAATATGCACAGGTCTGGTTAAATCTTACCTTTTAAATTAGGTGTAAGTTCTCCAGGACTACATGGTATTGTGGTCCTCAGTTTTTGCTCCACAGGAGAAAACTTAATTAGTGGTGAAAGAGACTGTTTCCTTTCACCAAGGGACATGCGTAAAGACGGTTTTGTATAGTCAACGTGCAAATCCCAACTGTCCAAAAAGTTAAGCGTATTATCTATTTGCATGTTTCGGAAAGTAGGGCTCGGTTCTGGTGTGTGTTTCTCAAGTGTCTCTGGATTAGAGAGGTAAGTTTCTTCCCTTTTCTTGGACAGAGATTTTTTCAGAGCCTCATATCTACTGCAAATAGCCTGTAAACTGAAGTCAGATACTGTAGTAGTCTGTCTTTCTCCCACAACATCTTCTGAAAAAATGCCACTGTGCATAAGACTGTTTGGTTCCAGATTAAAACTGGCCTCTGTACTACTATTAAGACTTAAATGACCAACTTCTTCTGGAAGAGTTTCATGGAATATGTCAAAATCAGTATCCTGAAAACTGGAACTAATTCCACTTGATATTTGAAAAGAGTTCCCTAACACACTCTTGTGCATGGAAAGTTCTTTATAAGAAGATTGCAAGTGGTCTGCTATTTTAATATAGTCCTCTTTGCAGCTTCCCATCATATCTCTCCTATTACCTACAGCAGGGGAGAATGTCTCTGTTTGGCTAGTTTCTAAAAGCTTGTTCTGTAATGCTGCACCCTCCAAATTTTCCTTGCAAACTATTTCCTTATTTAACAAATCTGACTGATTCTGTGTTGTTGTTTCATCTATGTGACCGGTCACCACATGCTTCTGGGGCACACACGTGAGGCAATCCGAAACAACTTTCTCTTCAAGCAAATGAGAATGGCTAGAATCAGACCCACTGGTTGCTGAGAGAAAACTGGCCACACTAAGTTCTCTTTTGTTACGCAACACAGGTAAGGATTCTGGCAATACTTCTCTAGTTTCAGTATCCATCTGAATCGGTTCCAGACTTCTGTTATCTTCCATTTGAAGAGCTTTTCTCCATGAGCTCCTAATTTCACTTACTAATTCAATGAAGGGGGTAAAAAACACAATTTACTAATATGCTCAAAAAAAGCATGCAATCAAACATTTCATTTCTAGTGCTCAAAATAAGCTACTGACTCAGTACATGTTCCACAGGTAAGCCAGCTACATGACAAGGCTCTGCAACATGCCAAAGCCCACCACCACCACACACCACCATCTCCAATTCACAGACAAACAACAAAAGCTGTTCCTAAGATGTGCATATGCTTTCACATAGCACATACAAATTACATGTCCTAAGAATGTATTTCCTTATCCATCTCAGCTAGGGTTCAGCAAACTTTTGCTATGAAGGGCCAGGCAGTAATATTTGAGGCTTTGCAGGCCATCTGGTCTGTGGCAACAACTCAACTCTGCCACTATAACCTGAAAGCAGCCATAAACGCTATGTCAACAAATGACTATGGCTGTGTTCACTACAACTTTATTTACAAAAACACCCAGAGCTGGCTAAATTTGGTTCTTAAGCTGTATGTAGTTTGCCAACCACCCACCCAGACTGTGGCTTGCTTTGACTGAACTGAATCAACTTAACTTTGATTATGTCATTTCCAGCAGCAAATAAGAAATTATATTTAGTCATTCAGCCAGAATGATGTGACTACAGAAGAAAAATAATATCGGAACTATGCCAACAAAATTACAGATTATGAGAAAAAATACCTATTAGGCAGTCTGACTACCTTGGGGGGTGCAGAAAAAATATCTGTACACACAGTTTTTGGCCAATATTGCTGGTTGCTCACTGGGAGAACACAGCCTCTGTACTCTATAAACGTTAATCAGAGGTCATGTGGAGGCAGAGGGTTTTTAGAAAGTGCACAACTCAAGTATTTTCCAGGAAAAAGCTGAGTAAAACAATAAAAACAAAAGTGTAGAATATCAGGGCAAAATAACACTGCTGCAGAACTGCCATGTGAGCTGGAGAACCCATCCTCACTACTTCAATAAAAATCCTTTACATCGAAACAAAGAGCCATTGCCATTAAACTGAAAAACAGTTTTAAAGTGAGTTTCCAAAAGATTTGTCAGACCACAGTTCTAAAACTAGTAATGTATTTAAGAAAGAAAATGATAGAAAGCATTAACTTACTCATGTTTTCTGGAGTTCGTGGAATTTGGTTCCTTGTTAAGAATGGGTTAGATGCTAGAGAGTCAATTAGTTCCTCTAATTTTACTTCTTTTCCTTTAGAGGGCTGTGATGAATCAGATAAAACTGCCCTAGCAACCTAAAACAGAAAAGAAAAAGTACAGGGAAAATTACTAAGCCCATTGGAAAAATGCAACAAAAGCCCTGATAAAACAATCAGCCCTTCAAGTCAGTATCCCCTCCCATAGCAGATGGTACAAAAATAAGCTCAAAAAACACCAAGACACATGATAATTAAAATGGCAAAGATCAAAGACAAAGACAGAGCATTAAAGGCAGCAAGAGAGAAAAAAGATCACCTACAAAAGAAAACCCATCAGAATATCATCAGACTTCTCAACAGAAACCTTACAGGTCAGAAGAGAATGGCATGATATACTTAACATAATGAAACAGAAGGATCTTCAACCAAGAATTCTGTATCCAGCACGACTATCATTTAAATTTGGGGGAGGGATTAAACAATTCCCAGACAAGCGAAAGCTGAGGGAATTTGCCTCCCACAAACCACCTCAAAAGGTTTTCTTAAAGGGACTGCTCTATATGGAAGCACTCCTAAGGCTAAAAAGATGTCACCAGAGAAAATAAAATCATAGCAAAGAAAGCAGACCATCCAAATACTAACTAAAGGCAAAAAGTAAAATCATCTATCCACAAAAACAGTCAAAGGAAACGTAAAAGAGTACAGAATAAAATACCTAGTATATAAAGAATGAAGGAGGAAGAATAAGAAGGGAGAGAAAGAATCATCAGACTGTGTTTATAATAGCTTAACAAAAGAGTTAAGTTAGACTGTTAGATAGTAAAGAAGCTTTCCTTGAACCTTCAGTAACCACAAAACTAAAGCCAGCAATGGCAATAAGTACATATCTATCAATAATCACCCTAAATGTAAATGGACTGAATGCACCAATCAAAAGATACAGAGTAACAGAATGGATAAAAAGGCAAGACCAATCTACAGAATGGATAAAAAAGCAAGACCAATCTATATGCTGCTTACAAGAGACTGACCTCAAACCCAAAGATATACACAGACTAAAGGTGAAGGGATGGAAAAAGATATTCCATGCAAACAACCAGGGGAAAAAAGCAGGTGTTGCAGTACTTGTATCAGACAAAATAGACTTCAAAACAAAGAAAGTAGCAAGAGATAAAGAAGGACATTACATAATGATAAAGAGGTCAGTCCAACAAGAGGATATAACCATTATAAATATATATGCACCCAACACAGGAGCACAAACATATGTGAAACACATACTAACAGAATTAAAGGAGGAAATAGAAAGCAATGCATTCATTTTAGGAGACTTCAACACACCACTCACTCCAAAGGACAGATCAACCAGACAGAAAATAAGTAAAGACACAGAGGCACTGAACAACACACTAGAACAGATGGACCTAACAGACATCTACAGAACTCTACACCCAAAAGCAACAGGATACACATTCTTCTCAAGTGCACATGGAACATTTTCCAGAATAGACCACATACTAGGCCACAAAAAGAACCTCAGTAAATTCAAAAATATTGAAATCCTACCAACCAACTTCTCAGATCACAAAGGTATAAAACTAGAAATAAGTTGTAGAAAGGAAACAAAAAGGCTCACGAATACATGGGGACTTAACAACATGCTCCTTAATAATCAATGGATCAACGACCAAATTAAAACAGATATCCAACAATATATGGAGACAAATGACAACAACAACACAAAGCCACAACTTCTGTGGGACGCAGCAAAGGCAGTTCTAAGAGGAAAGTATATTGCAATCCAGGCCTATTTAAAGAAGGAAGAACAATCCCAAATGAATAGTCTAAAGACACTATTATTGAAATTGGAAAAAGAAGAACAAATGAGGCCCAAAGTCACCAGAAGGAGGGACATAATAAAGATCAGAGAAGAAATAAGTAAAATTGAGAAGAACAAAACAAAAGAAAAAATCAATGAAACCAAGAGCTGGTTCTTTGAAAAAATAAACAAAATAGATAAACCCCTAGCCAGACTCATTAAGAGAAAAAGAGAATCTACACACATAAACAGAATCAGAAATGAGAAAGGAGAAATCACGACGGACCCCACAGAAATACAAAGAATTATAAGAGAATACTATGAAAATCTATACGCTAACAATCTGGAAAATTAAGAAGAAATGGACAACTTCTTAGAAAAATACAACCTTCCAAGACTGACCAAGCAAGAAACAAAACCTAAATAGACCAATTACCAGCAACGAAATTGAATCGGTAATCAAAAAATTACCCAAGAACAAACCCCCCGGGCCAGATGGATTCACTTCTGAATTTTACCAGACATACACAGAGGAAATAATACCCATTCTCCTTAAAGTTTTCCAAAAAATAGAAGAGGAGGGAATACTTCCAAACTCATTCTATGAGGCCAGGCCAGCATCACTCTAATACCAAAACCGGGCAAAGATTTCACCAAAAAAGAAAATTACAGACCAATATCCCTGATGAACATAGATACAAAAATATTCAACAAAATATTAGCAAACAGAATTCAAAAATACAGCAAGAGGTTCATACACCATGATCAAGTGGGATTCATCTCAGGGATGCAAGGATGGTACAACATTCGAAAATCCATCAACATCATCCACCACATCAACAAAAAGAAGAACAAAAACCACATGATCATCTCCATAGATGCTGAAAAAGCATTTGACAAAATTCAACATCCATTCCTGATAAAAAATCTCAACAAAATGGGTATAGAGGGCAAGTGCCTGAACATAATAAAGGCCATATATGACAAACCCACAGCTAACATCATCATACTTAACAGCGAGAAGCTAAAAGCTTTTCATCTAAGATCAGGAACAGGACAGGGATGCCCACTCTCTCCACTGTTTTTCAACACAGTACTGGAGGTCCTAGCCCCGGCAATCAGACAAAACAAAGAAATACAAGGCATCCAGACTGGTAAAGAAGTCAAATTGTCACTACTTGCAGATGAAATGATATTGTACATAAAAAACCCTAAAGACTCCACTCCAAAACTACTAGAACTAATATCTGAATTCAGCAAAGTTGCAGGATACCAAATTAACATACAGAAATCTGTTGCTTTCCTATACACTAACGACAAGCTAACAGAAAGAGAAATCAGGAAAACAATTCCATTCACAATTGCATCAAAAATAATAAAATACCTAGGAATAAACCTAATGAAGGAAGTGAAAGACCTATACCCTGAAAACTACAAGACAATCCTAAGAGAAATTAAAGAGGACACTAACAAATGGAAATTCATCCCATGCTTTCGGCTAGGAAGAATAAATATTGTCAAAATGGCTATACTACCTAAAGCAATCTACAGATTCAATGCAATCCCTATCAAAATACCAATAGCATTCTTCAGTGACCTGGAACAAATAGTTCTAAAATTTATATGGAAGCAAAAAAGACCCCGAAGAGCCAAAGCAATCCTGAGAATGAAGAATAAAACGGGGAATTATGCTCCCAGACTTCAAGCTCTACTACAAAGCACAGTAATCAAGACAATTTGGTATTGGCACAAGAACAGACCCACAGACCAGTGGAACAGAATAGAAAATTCAAACATTAACCCAAACATATACGGTCAATTAGTATATGATAAAGGAGCCTTGGATATACAATGGGGACATGACAGCCTCTTCAGCAGCTGGTGTTGGGAAAACTGGACAGCTACATGTAAGAGAATGAAACTGGACTACTGTCTAACTCCATACACAAAAGTAAACTCAAAATGGATCAAAGACTTGAATGTAAGTCATGAAACCATAAAACTCTTAGAAAAAAACATAGGCAAAAATCTCTTGGACATAAACATGAGCAACTTCTTCATGAACATATCTCCCCGGGCAAGGGAAACAAAAGCAAAAATGAACAAGTGGGACTATATCAAGCTGAAAAGCTTCTGTACAGCAAAGGACACCATCAGTAGAACAAAAAGACATCCTACAGTATGGGAGAATATATTCATAAATGACATATCCGATAAGGGGTTGACATCCAAAATATATAAAGAACTCATGCACCTCAACAAACAAAAAGCAAATAATCCAATTAAAAAATGGGCAGAGGATATGAATAGACACTTCTTCAAAGAAGAAATTCAGATGGCCAACAGACACATGAAAAGATGCTCCACATCGCTAATCACCAGAGAAATGCAAATTAATACCACAATGTGGTATCACCTCACACCAGTGAGGATGGCCAACATCCAAAACACAAACAACAAATGTTGGCAAGGGTGTGGAGAAAGGGGAACCCTCCTACACTGCTGGTGGGAATGTAAATTAGTTCAACCATTGTGGAAAGCAGTATGGAGGTTCCTCAAAAAACTCAAAATAGAAATACCATTTGACCCAGGAATTCCACTCCTAGGAATTTACCCTAAGAATGCAGCAGCCCAATTTGAAAAGGACAGATGCACCCCTATGTTTATCGCAGCACTATTTACAATAGTCAAGAAATGGAAGCAACCTAAGTGTCCATCAGTAGATGAATGGATAAAGAAGAGGTGGTACATATACACAATGGAATATTATTCAGCCATTAGAAGAAAGCAAATCCTACCATTTGCAACAACATGGATGGAGCTAGAGGGTGTTATGCTCAGTGAAATAAGCCAGGCGGAAAAAGACAAATATCAAATGATTTCACACATATGTGGAGCATAAGAGCAAAGAAAAAAACTGAAGGAACAAAACAGCAGCAGACTCACAGAACCCAAGAATGGACTAACAGTTACCAAAGGGAAAGGGCCTTGGGAGCATGGGTGGGAAGGGAGGGACAAGGGGGAAAAACGGGCTTTACGATTAGCAGACATAATGTTGGGGGGGCACAGGGAGGGCTGTCCAACTCAGAGAAGACAAGTAGTGATTCTGTAGCATTTCACTACGCTGATGGACAGTGACTGTAATGGGGTAGGTGGGGGTGACCTGATGAAGTGGGGAGTTTAGTAACCATAATGTTGCACATGTAATTGTAGATTAATGATACCAAAATTAAAAAATTAAAAAAAAGTAGCTCAAAAATGTAGCTCTGCAGACACTCTATACAGTCTACCTAGACACAATCCTATAACTGAAATCAAACACAAAACTGTTTCCTCTCTTATCTTAAATGGATATTCCATTATAAAGAGAGAAGATAAGAATCTTAATACTTGATTAGATTTAGAGATAGTTCTGACTGCACAGTGACTGAAGATGTCATCTCCCACATTTTTGGGCTTGACAACTCTACATATGCTAAAATGGCTATAGTTTTAAAGAAAGTTTATACATTTTTAACTATAATCTATTTACACAATAACACGTATATTAAAACCAGAATACATTCTGACAACATAGTACTTGTCAGAAAATTCATTATCAAGTGAACAAGGCATAGGGCTACATTCTAAAATAGCAAAGTATACAGTATGAAAATAGCATCCGTATTAATTAAATTTCAATAAAACCAGAATAAAAAATGCGAATTAAAATTACTACCCCTAGATTCCTAAAAATAACTTCCTACAACCATAATCAAATTGACTCCCAAATTTACCCTCCCCAGGAAAACCCAATTCTAAGAATTCAAACATTAAATATTCCTTGTCACAAACACTAGTAAAGAAAATTAACTTCACTTTATTTTCAGAGCTTTATGAGCTTTTAGGACTCTTCTCTTCCATTCTATCCCACTCCACTGCTAATATATAAATTCTTTTAACCAGAAAAATGTGCTTTTCCTTCCATATAAGGAAAGAAAAATAAGACTGACCGTCTTTTCTTTAGTGTAGTCTAACTGCTAACAAAGAGAAACAATAGATCCTTACAGATTTAAAAGTATACAGAGACCATGAAACTGGTTTAACCGCTTCATGTTACAAATCACTGCCATCTAGAGCTCTTATTTGGCATTGTTCATTTACTTTGATCAGGCCTAAGATAAAGGAGTACCTGAATCAATATGCACTAAATTTTTCTTTTATTTTCTCAGGAATATAAAGTAGCTGCTATTTTCTGGCTGTTTATACAAATTCAAATAATGCTAGGGGATGTTGCAGGAAACACGTAATAAATATATTAGAGCACAGTTTGAGCATTTAGTTTATGTAAACTTTCAGTAGTAAACGGTACAATATTACTATTGAGCAATAGTAGTTTTATGTGGTCACTTGCCAGTGAAAAATAGGATAGCATTAAGGAACAAAGCCAGTTAAGAAAACCAGTATCGTGAACAATGATGTATTTAATAGCTTTTTAAATATTTAGAAACAGAAGGACAAAACCTTCATTCAGTAATAATATGATACTGCATAGTCTTTGTTCTCATATTCAAAGGAAGAGGAAGTTCAGCTAAGAAACAGACAAATCACAGAGTATTATAATAGAGTACAATCATTGGGTGTATTTATCCAACAATTTAAGAAATGATTAATTCCAAAAATGACATACGTACACTATTTTTTATACTTTTGGATACTTATAAAATGGGACATGGGTTCTAAATCAATCATGGATATAATCTTAATTGAATAAGTTTATACTAAATCTATTTCTACTTTTTAGGAGGACCAATTCTTATTATGGTTTGCTTTCACCATTTTTATTATCTATGACCTCTTTTCCCATATTAACCCCAGTTAATCAATAACTAATATTTGTGTAATAATTAACAATAACTGTAACTTATAAGCCCAACACCAATGAAAAATAATAGATATTTCAGCATACTTATTACAATTTTTTTCTAACCTCTTCTACCAGATGATCTTGCTCATTTTGGAATGGATCACTTTTTTTAGCTGGCAGAGCCCCTCCAAATTCACTACTCTCTGAGTTTTTTGCAATATTTGATGATACAGAGTCTTCTACTTCAGATTCTGCTGTTTTTTCAGAAATTGTTTCATTCTTCTCTCTAGGAGTTCTCATCTTCATGGCCTGAAGGATAGACATGTAATATTAAAACCTTAATAACTATAGCTGATCTTCATTAGAAATTCATGAGTTATCATGAACCTGTAAAGAGTTATTAACATTTTTATGAAATTGTGTGTTCACTAAACAATTAAATAATTCCAATATACCCACTTAGAAGCAATAGGGAATGTGTAAATAGTACATGATGTGGAAATACAGGGAAATGTGAAAATACAAATTACATTTAATTAAAATGGAATATCAACAAAAATAGGTAGTATTTTATCTTAAGTATGGTCAGAATTAATTAAAAAATAGTTTTAAAATGTACCTTTTCAAATAGTGTAACACTGTTTCTATCTGATGACAGTGAAACTGGCTGCAACAGGAAAGAAGCAGGGCTAAAGGGAAAAAGTAGTAAATCCATGTTATAAGTAGGAAAGAATTCCAATCACTTTGATGTGTCTGAATAATCTAAAGAAACTGTCTGCCCCGTATCTGTCCGTTACGATTTCACTCAATTCGTCCCGGTCATCAAAAGGCAGTTCATTCTAGGGAGATATGGTGACAATTAGGGCAGTACTTCCGCCCAATTTATGTATCAGCCTCCCAAATTCTCACATCTTCATTTTTTAACAAGAGTTAGACTTGATGAACACTCAAAGAGATGAGTACAGGGTAAAAACAAATTCAATTAACTATAGTTAACATTACTTCAATGTTCTCAGGTTTCAGATCATGAAATTTCATTGTAGCAGAGACTTTCTTAATCATTGTAGCAGAGACTTTAAGACTTTGATGCTTCACATCCAAAATCAATTTATTTTATGCTGAATTTTGCTCTATAGCAAATAAAAGTTAACTTACAGTAATGTCTTAGGGTAATTAAGTTTCAGTTTGCTGCATTCTACACAGTTATTTCTTAATCTCTTAGATTATCTTGCCCCTTTGGATAAACATAAAACATTACGCATTCTTTCATTACAATTACAAAACAAGTTATTAAATTTTTAAGGCTTCAAAGCAATGATAACTTTAATTATCTTTATCTTGAAAGAGCTTTCAAATTCAGTTGGGGATTGGGTCTGCTCACTGGCCAAAAGCTTTTCTATCCTAGGTAATATGAAAGGCAGGATTATTATAGAACCCACTTTCAACATCAAGCATGTTGGGGCTTTGCTTTCTGCTCATAGCCAGAATTACAAAATCAACAGCTTTGCAAATATTTTATGTAACAGCAAATACGCTTTTTCAAATATGACCTTCTTGGAATTATCTACCTTCCAAACATAATTCACAATAACTGAAATTGCTCAAACTTCAACTTAATCTCAAACAAGATATAATCTAAATATCAAAGGCAAAAAATTTACCTCCTGCAATTTTATCTTAATTTTCCCAAAAACTTAACATTAAAATAATCAAAAAGCCCTCTGAAGCAGGACCATAAATCAATGGAGCAATGCCACTGTTAGATGTGAGCTCCTGGAAGACAAAGAGTCCAAAGGCGTTCCCAGGGGCTAACACAGTGCCTGGTACTTGGCAATGCACTATGTACATGTAACTGATTCAGTGAGTGAATGAATATCACTTGAGGATGAGGTTTTCTATACATACATATGAGATCTACAGATGCAGGTTCTATAGATTTTTCTACTTGAAATATTCTTAAAAAGAGCCATGTAATTAAGAAAAATGGAAACATATTGTATACATTCCCCTTTCTCATTTCTGAACTGGCAACGTGCTATCATTAGTCCTAACATCTCAATCCCAGACAACTTTGAAGAAGCCTTGACTCAGTCCTTACTATCCACTTGCCATGCCAAAACTGAAGCCTGTGAACTTCTAGCACTATAACAGATAAAAAGAAAGGATGTTGATCCCACTGTGGGAATTTATCCTAAGGAAAGAGAGCTTTGAAAAGAAAAAAAAGAAAGCAACATGCTTTTTACAGTAAAAAATTTGAGGAAAACCTAAAAGTCTAAAAATATATGAAATATTACAGATAAATTAACTAAATAAATGAAATATTACATTATAAGTGAAAACTGGCAACATACAAAGTGAACATGCATACACACCCCCAAAATTCTGCATTCATGCTATGTTAATGTTTAAAAATTTTATTTTAGAATGCAAGACTATAACCCATGCTTTGATTAAAACTAAATTTGTATATATTGACTGGTAAATAAAACCTAAAAAAATCTGATAATGGGAAGAATCTGATGATTTGTTAGACATTTTAATTATTTTTCAATTTTTATTTGTTATTGTTACTATATATAATTAAAAGAGAAATAATAAAATTATAAAAAGAGACAATTTTGAGATTAGAATTCAATTTCTAAGATTAAGGATGTTTAGTTGGCATGCAGGCAAGATTATACTGCCCTATCTTTGAAATGCAGCACAGGAGAAACTGGAGAGGTGAATGGTCTAGAAGAACTGCATTACCACCACTAGAACTTCATGGAACCCTACCTTCCAAAAACCACTGCAAAGAAAGTTAGTGCCCACAGTATACAGCAAAGGCATCACCAGTCACTGGTTTGAAGTATGGTAAAACCTCCATCAGCTCACTCTGACCAAAACCAGCCATGAAATTTATGGAGACTACTTATATTTTGGTACCTGTGAATGACAACTGCATGTGAAAGAACTAATAACACACTCTAAAAATTACATTTTTTCCACGTTTTTAAATTGAATAGCTGTACTGATCATATGAATTTCCCAATTATCTACATTGATACTAATGTAAGATGCCACTACAAATAAAATTTTTAGTATAATAGCTTCATTACATGCAAAAAATATATTACTTCTTCTAAGTACTGTCTACCTATGTTGCATATTACTAATTAAACATTTTATTATGAAATACCTTCTATAGCATAAAATTCTAAGTTTACTCCACATACCAGTGACCCAACTCTTGACCTGTCTTCTTTTCTGCTGTTAAACAGTAATAATCTTGCATACCCCATTAAGCATTTACCCCTTGCAACCAACTTTCCTTCAATAACCCAAACATGTAATTAAAGTATCAGAAGACAATTATTAGATCCAGGAGCTTGGAAGAGGAAAATGTGAAAATCAAATTATATTTAATACAACTTCTTTCTCCTATATTAAGAGAATTCCATCTGAACCAAATTCTTAGGGGCTAAGTGTCTGGCTCCTGTAGAATTCTGACAGTACATCTTAGTACAAAATTCTACTTCAGGAAAGTATCTTGGTGGTCAATAGAATTCATAAATAAAAATCTGATTTATGAATTAATACTAACTCCATCAATCTTTAGTCCAGGAAGAGACTTTAATCAAAATATTAATTCGTTCTTTTAAGGGAAGACAAACCAAGAGCCCATTAACTTTACTATCTATCTCTTCAATATCAGATTTCACAAAAGATTTCATTATCATTTTTTTTTTAGGTACTCAGGAAAACTAACATCATATCCAAATCTAAAAACAAAGATAAAATTTTTCCACAAGTAATCCTGACCCCCTGTGAGGCAGAAAATTACTGCAGAAGAAACTGCCAATAGCTCAATTTCACATATTAACTTTTGACTCTTGTTATGGTGGTTTAACTTATTAGATTATTAAGAGTATAGAGAATGAAGAGGGCTTCAATTCATTTCAAACTCAGTATTTTGTTTTCATATCTGTGCCTCAATTACATGGAGAAGTTAAGACTGAAAGACACCTATTTAGGTCAAAGGATAATTAAAAAAGAAAGCAAAACAATAAAGGAATCTAATCAATAAATCTGCATTTGATTACTACTTAACAATGCTTAATTTAGGAAAAAATAGACACATATATATATATTCACCAAACAGATAACATACATGTAGAGATTTTTGCTTATATAATCTGGCATTCAGTTTAAGAGCCAAAATGGGATAACAGAGAAAGCAGGCAATAAAGGAAATAGGAATACTCCTAAAGGAAGTTATAATAAACTAAGTAGGCTGTTTTTTCGTATGTTAAATTCTGGGATTAGACTGAAAAGTCTTCCAAATTTTTTTTAAACACAGAATTCTTTTTTATCAAATGACATATAAAAACCCCAATCCATTAATATAGAAAAAAAAGCCAGCTGTTCAGGCTGAAGTAGAAAAGGGTTGAACCAGCAACAAGCTAGATTAGATTCATCCACAGCACCAGAGGGCACTGCAGCCTACTTCTGAAAACTACCAGACTAGACTGTCTCAAAAGCCCCTAAACTCTTGGATTTAGTCAACAGGTATTAGTAGTTTCAAATAAATTTACAGACATAAGAAGGCAGAAATTCCCAAACATGCATTAGAAAATTTCCATATGTTTTTTTCTTCAAAAATTAGATAATCTCCATGAATCCCAACATTTAGGTAAACAATAGAAGAAAAAAATGCCCAGGCATCAGAAATGTTTAATCTTTCCTGAAAATGTGGATCCACAGCAGAAAACTACATCTGGTTAAGCAAAGAAAATTAGGTATTCTCCCAAGTAAGAAAAGCTTGGAAATCAGCTGAAGATGGCACTTAATGAAGGAAAAAAAATCAGTATGAAAATCAAGTTTGTTTTACCTGCTGGGTGGGTAATATACAGTTCCCAGCATATCACTGGCTCTTCTGCAATCATTTTCTTGGTTATGCTGCTTAGGTGTATCTAAAGGAATAGAAAAATTAATTACTCTTTAATTACATTTATACATTCTAATATTCAGAGATCTTATGAAATTTTAGAACTTCAAAACAAAAGAAAATGCAGAAAAATCAGAGTAATATGAATGCTAGCAGGAAAAGACAATTATTCAATTGTTAAGTATAAAGTGATAGGCAGGACAGTATTAGAAAGTATCTAGCAATAGGCTTTTACAAAAGCAGTGATAGCTGACACTAAACCAACTTTCCGAAAAGCAATAGTCCATAATAATTCTCTAGCATTATATGCCCATGCTTCCCGTTTATGTATACAACATGCAATTAAGTATACCTAAACCAACAAGGCCAAAAAGTTATAGTACTTAGCATACTTCACCCCAGCATCTGTGACATCAGTCAACTTACATATTTATTCAACATATCACTGAATAACTATGTGCCACTACTGTACGAAAAATGGGAGAAAGAAGTAAAAGACGGGAGAAAAAATAAAAGAAAAAATAATGCCTTCAAGGAGTCAGTCTAGAAAAGGCTGTCAATGAGTAGAGTATTATGGCATACTACTATAGTATTATGAGAGTAGGCACAGAAAGCAAGGAGGCATAAAGGCGCCTGGGGTATGTCAGGGGAGGCACAGTAGGAAATGAGATTGGTGAAGAAATCCATGGCTAGATTACAAAGGATTTGATATTCCAGGGCATTCTCTTCTTTCATTATGTTAGCTTCTGAAACACTTTCCCAGTTACACATGTCTAAAGTGTAAATTTGTACATGTATTGTATAAAAAGCCAATGTGTATACTATATAAAATTTTCTTTTAATCCACCACAACAGTAGGCCTCCTTATAACATTTTCCATACCCTATCCTTTTGCACCTACAGATGACAGAATTACTGATATTTATAAAACATTCCAAAAATGAGCATAAATACATCTATACCACAAAACTAGTAGACAACAATAACTAAAAGGATTATGCACAACTATAAACACCATCTGGTGACGGTAGGCAGAGTTGATACACATTTGTCCTGGTATGTAAGAAAGTTTGTAAGATAAAATTTTATAAGTGAAAAAAGCTTTTTTCTTTTTTTTTTTCCTAACAGTGATAAGAAGCCACTGGTATGTACTATACCAGGAGTTGAAATGAACCATATTCACATTACAGAAAGATCACTGATATCCATCTGCAATATGGAATAGGTAGAATATAGGAGGCAGAGTAGCTAGTTAGAACACAATCATATAAAAGAAATACAAAAAGTAAACTATAGCAGTTAAGACCTAAGGATAGCAAAAGTGAGGACAGACAAAATAGAGCACTTAGGAGGTAAACAAAACTGAACTCACCACAATAAAGCAAACCAAGCTGAAGCACTGATTCCTACCATAAACACACTCAGAACTGCTATATAAAAGAAAAAGAAAGGAACTCCCAGAAGAACAAAAAAATCATCATGTGCCAGGACCAAAGATGGAAAGTATGATCAGAACAGTAAGCTCAAGCAAGAAACAAAGGCTCAATGAGACAGGTTCCAGGGTCTGAACAATGAAGACTTAATGCCTACATGATAACAAAAAACATCACCTCAGGCCACTCAGAGTCAGGACACTAGAAAGGCTGCTCACCCCTTGAAAAAGAAATTGTAAAAATTCTGCCACTGGACGAGGGAAGTAGCAAGGAAGCTTGAGCACCTGAGTCTTTAGTGATAAAAAAGGAGGGAGAGAAAGAAATTCTAAGCCCACCTAGCCTACTCAAAGGAAGATGTGAAATTCAAATTTATACTGGCTATTTGTAGTAGGAATCCCAAACCAAAGACACACTAACTGGCCTAGTTCAAGGGAAACACCTGGGACTCTGTAGCGCCCATTCTACAACCAGGAGCCCATGTGACTCCTCCAAGGCTGGGGAGACTTACTGAAGTTGAGATCGGGGAAATATTTTAATAGGAAGCAAATGATCATGAAAATCAGCAGGGATAACATATAGGAGCAGAACTAACTGAAACAGATATTAGAAAAACTGAAAAAGATAAAATCAGTAAATTAAAAATGATTAGCAAAAAGAACAACAGGAGCTACAATGAAAGATGATACATGAAAAAGAACAGGAAGTTCTGAAAAAGAAACAAATGAAAAGTACATTCATAAAAACTAAAAAAATATTAAATAGGTCAGAGAGGAGATTAAGCATAACTAAAGAGATAATTAGTGAACCATATGAAAGATCCAAGGAAAAAACTTAGAACACAGCCCAGAATTACAAAGAGGTTATAAATAGGAAAGAGAACTTAAAAGATATGGAGAAGAGAATCAGAAGCCCCAACAATAGGAGTTCCAGAAGGAGAGGATCAAAAGACTGAGGTAGTAAAAGAAGTTAGTAAGTTTCCAAAACAGAAGAAAGATATGAGCCTTCATATTAAATAAGCACACACAGCCCCAATGGCTAAGTAAAAACAAATGTATATTTAGATATATCTCAACAAGCCTTCATAAAACAAAAATAAATGAAAATCTTAAAAACAACCAGAGATCAAAAATTACCTACAACGTTCCAAGACAGACCAAGCAAGAAACAGAAAACCTAAACAGCCCAATCACGAGCAACGAAATTGAATTGGTAATCAAAAACTACCCAAGAACAAAACCCCTGGGCCACATGATTTCACTTCTGAATTTTACCAAACATATAGAGAAGAAATAATACCCATTCTCCTTACAGTTTTCCAAAAAATAGAAGAGGAGGGAATACTTCCAAACTCATTCTATGAGGCCAGGCCAGCATCACTCTAATACCAAAACCTGGCAAAGACCTCACCAAAATAGAAAATTACAGACCAATAACCCTGACGAACATAGATGCACAAATACTCAACAAAATATTAGCAAACCAAATACAAAAATACATCAAGAGGATCATACACCATGATCAAGTGGGATTCATCCCACGGATGCAAGGATGGTACAACATTCAAAAATCCATCAACATCATCCACCACATCAACAAAAAGAACAAAAACCACATGATCATCTCCATAGATGCTGAAAAAGCATTTGACAAAATTCAACATCCATTCATGATAAAAACTCTCAACAAAATGGGTATTGAGGGCAAGTACCTCAACATCATAAAGGCCATATATGACAAACCCACAGCTAACATCACACTTAACAGCGAGAGGCTGAAAGCTTTTCATCTAAGATCGGGAACAAGACAGGGATGCCCACTCTCTCCACTGTTATTCAACACAGTACTGGAGGTCCTAGCCCCGGCAATCAGACAAAACAAAGAAATACAAGGCATCCAGACTGGTAAAGAAGTCAAATTGTTACTACTTGCAGATGAAATGATATTGTACATAAAAAACCCTAAGGACTCCACTCCAAAACTACTAGAACTAATATCTGAATTCAGCAAAGTTGCAGGATACAAAATTAACATACAGAAATCTGTTGCTTTCCTATAAACAAATGATAAGCTAACAGTAAGAGAAATCAGGAAAACAATTCCATTCACAATTGCATCAAAAAGAATAAAATACCCAGGAATAAACCTAACGAAGGAAGTGAAAGACCTATACCCTGAAAACTACAAGACACTCCTAAGAGAAATTAAAGAGGACACTAACAAATGGAAATTCATCCCAAGCTCTTGGCTAGGAAGAATAAATATTGTCAAAATGGCTATACTACCTAAAGCAATCTACAGATTCAATGCAATCCCTATCAATACCACCAGCTTTCTTCAATAAACTTGAACAAATAGTTCTAAAATTCATATGGAACCACAAAAGACCCCAAATAGCCAAAGCCATCCTGAGAAGGAGGAATAAAACAGGCGAATTATGCTCCCAGACTTCAAGCTCTACTACAAAGCCACAGTAATTAAGACAATTTGGTATTGGCACAAGAACAGACCCACAGACCAGTGGAACAGAATAGAAAATCCAAACATTAACCCAAACATATACGGTCAATTAATATATGATAAAAGAGCCTTGGATATACAATGGGGAGATGACAGCCTCTTCAGCAGCTAGTGTTGGCAAAACTAGACAGCTACATGTAAGAGAATGAAACTGGACTACTGTCTAACCCCATACACAAAAGTAAACTCAAAATGGATCAAAGACCTGAATGTAAGTCATGAAACCATAAAACTCTTAGAAAAAAACATTGGCAAAAATCTCTTGGACATAAACATCAGCGACTTCTTCATGAACATATCGCCACGGGCAAGGGAAACAAAAGCAAAAATGAACAAGTGGGACTATATCAAGCTGAAAAGCTTCTGCACAGCAAAGGACACCATCAGTAAAACAAAAAGACATCCTACAGTTTGGGAGAATATATTCATAAATGACATGTCAGATAAGGGGTTGACATCCAAAATATATAAAGAACTCACACACCTCAACAAACAGAAAGTAAATAATCCAATTAAGAAATGGGCAGAAGATATGAATAGACACTTCACCAAAGAAGAAATTCAGATGGCCAACAGGCACATGAAAAGATGCTCCACATCATCAGAGAAATGGAGGTTAAAACCGCAATGAGATATCACCTCACACCAGTAAGGATGGCCAACATCCAAGACACAAACAACAACAAATGTTGGCGAGGATGTGGAGAAAAGGGAACCCTCCTACACTGCTGGTGCGAATGCAAATTAGTTCAACCATTGTGGAAAGCAGTATAGAACTTCCTCAAAAAACTCAAAATAGAAATACCATTTGACCCAGGAATCCCACTCCTACTAATTTATCCTAAAACTGCAGCAGCCCAGTTTGAAAAAGACATATGCACCCCTATGTTTATCGCAGCACTATTTACAATAGCCAAGAAATGGAAGCAACCTAAGTGTCCATCAGTAGATGAATGGATAAAGAAGAGGTGGTACATATACACAATGGAATATTATTCAGCCATAGAAGAAAACAAATCCTACCATTTGCAACAACATGGATGGAACTAAAGGGTATTATGCTCAGTGAAATAAGCCAAGCCGAAAAAGACAAGTATCAAATGATTTCACTCATATGTGGAGTATAAAAACAAAGAAAAAATACTGAAGGAACGAAACAGCAGCAGACTCACAGAACCCAAGAATGGACTAATAGTTACCAAAGGGAAAGGGACTGGGGAAGATGGGTTTCGGGAAGGGAGGGATAAGAGGGCAAAAGGGACATTACAATTAGCAGACGTAATGTTGGGGGGGCACGGGGAGGGCTGTACAACTCCGAGAAGACAAGTAGTGATTCTATAGCATCTCACTACGCTGATGGACAGTGACTGTAATGGGGTTGGTGTGGGGGACCTGATGAAGGGGTAGTTTAATAACCATAATATTGCACATGTAATTGTAGATTAATGATACCAAAATAAATTATATAAATAAAAAAAACAATTTAAAAGGTGTGGAGGGATAGGTGAAATAGGTGGAGGGGAAAAAATTAGTGAGAATGTTTGATATCTTGATCTGGGAGATGGCTACATGAGTGTATACACATGACAAAATTCATAAAGCTGTATACTAAGACCTGTGCATTTTATTACATGTATCTCAATTTAAAATATTTTTTTAAACAATTTAAAAGAAACTTTCTTCAAATAAGACATAATATAAAAGGGGCATTACAATTAGCACACATAATGCGGGGGGGGGGTGGCACAGGGAAGGCAGTATAGCACAGAGAAGACAAGTAGTGATTCTATAGCATCTTACTACACTGATGGACAGTGCCTATAATGGGTTATGTGGTGGGGACTTGATAATGGGGGGAATCTAGTAACCACAATGTTGCTCATGTAAGTGTATATTAATGATAACAACAACAACAAAAGACATAATATATAAGGTTTAGTAGGGAAAAAAGTTGTTTCACTACAAAAAGTATAAAACAGTGTTAAGACCAGATCAAGGCTCTATCCTAAGGGAAAAGAGGAATCCCACAAGTACAAACTGTGCAATGTCTAGAGAGGGTTACCCCAAAGAACATATCAAAAACTTCTAAAATGCGGACATTTTAAACAGACAAAAAATGCCCTCACTTTCAAGACAGATACAGAAATCTCTAAATGGACATGAAGACAATCTGGCAAGAGTACAAAGGCCCTTTCCAAGCTAAAGTGAGAACACACCACCAGCCATATGTAGACAGCTACCAAAGTAACGCTATCGTCCCACGTAATATTCTATCTGAAGCTTTTTCATGCACCAAACTCTGCAGTCTTATCTATGTCTACTCTTCTGTTAGTGCCTATTCTAAGCCTTACTTTCTGGTCTATGATCTTTCATAACCAATGTCCTCCCCATATACATCTGACTCCCAAAGCAATCACCTGTCCCAGTTGCATTCACCCTTTTCTTCCTAAGTCCTCAGTTAACTGCTGCCATAACCTTTGGCCTGTCTGAACTCAACTATGGCCTACACCTATTACCTGCTCCAACACAGCTATATAATTCATACATCTTTTATTCATTTATTCCTCCACTTATATAACATTTACTGAACCCAGTAACAGTTTATTGTACACAGCATTGGACAACTGGGGAAACTGAATATGAAACAGATATTAGATACTGTAGACAGATTAATTTTTTAGGTGTGATAATGATAGATGAAACAATATGAGATATTACAGAATTAATGTTAATTATTATTAATTTTTTAGAATTGCTAATTATTGTTAATTTATTTAGAATTAATTAAAATAGGGAAAGTCCTTATTTTTATGAGAATGCACACTGAAAACTTCGAGTGAAATGTTACAATGTCTAGAATTAACTTGGTTTAGCAAAAATATGAACATAACACATATAAAGTAAATATGGCAGATGTTTATCCTTTTGAAACAGGTGGTAGGTATTAAGAAATTATTGTACTATTCTTTCATGTTAAAAAATTGTGGATTTCTACACAATCTTGTAAATGAACGTTCATAGCAGCAATACTCATTATAGCCAAATAGTGCAACCTGGATCCATCAATGTATGACTCGATAAATAAAATACAGTTTAGCCATACATAGGATGTATTCATAAAAGTAATGAAGTACTGATAAATGAACCTTTGTACAAAGTGGAAAACTGCACCCCAAGTGAAAGAAGCCAGATATGAAAACGCTCATGACTCCATTTATATGAAATATGCAGAACAGGCAAATCCAAAAAGAACATTAGTGGTTGCCAGGCACTAAGGAAGGGAGAAATGGGGAGTGACTGCTCAACCGGTATGGGGTTTCCTTTTGTAATGCAAATATTCAGGAACTAGATAGTGGGATGGTATACAACTTTGTGAGTTTATTAAATGCCACTGAGCTGTACACTCTGCAATGACTAAAATGCTATGTGCATTTCATCACAAATAAATAATAATTGGGGGAAAAAACAAGACAGAATGTAAAGGAACTGTTAAGAGTGAAAAATATTGATGGGAGGGAAGTTTGAAAAAGAAAAAAATAACCAACCTGGAAATGAAGCAGGATACTGCAAAAGAATACTCCTTGCATACACTTCTTCCGAAGCAGGATCAAACGAGAGGGGAGACATAGGTGGTAAAAGATCCACAGCCTTAAAACACAGAATTCATATTTTTGAAATATACTCATTTTGTTTACTACTACGATAACACTACCCAAATTAATCTATGAATGGATCACTTTTCCCCCTAGCAAAGATAGAATTACCAAGCATATAAATTATCCTGCAACAATTTTTAAGTGAAGGAGTACAATATTACAACAAAGGAACTAGTCTGTCCTCCAACTGTGCCTCAAATGTGATATTACCTAACATGAAGATGAATGTCTCATTTTCTTTTTACTACAATCCTCTGAATTTGAAAACACTAAAACAGCAGCTTTATGAATATTCTAAGATATATTTAGAAAAATTAAAAGAAATCAAAACATTTAAACTTTGGGCTCAGCTGCAAAGATGACAAACATACATACACACATACCATTTCTAGGTCATTTGTAACATGATAAATCAAGAGATTGCCTTATATAAAACTACTCTCCAAAAGGCAAGTCAACATTACTTACTGGAGTCCAACCTTTAATGAGACTGAAGGGAGACAGACCAAGACATTCTTTCCACTTTTTATCCCACTCTCCTTGTTTCTCTACAATAGAATGTCTTATAGTCATAAGGTCTTCTTTTATTTTATACCTATGATAGCATAAAAAATGACTTCATTTAAAATATAGTTTTTAAAAATATTGAATAAAATTTAAGAATACAACAGTTTGTAGAGAAGGGGAAGAAAATATAACTCAACGTTCAACCAATACAGCACATATAAATTGAATAAATTTTCAGTGAACATACAGAACCTAAAACCCTTTTTCTTTTTAAGACTAGAAAGCAATCATACATCTTATTCCAATTATCTTTAAAGTAAAATTTTTTCCTGGTTCTAAACTACAGTCAAAATTCTACTCCCATTCTGTTCATTCCCAAAGGCAGCCCGTATCTCCCAGTCACTCTGCTCAAATAAAAATTTTTCTGAGACCTAGTTTTATTAGCAGACCCCACCAAAGAAAAGCTAAAGAAAAGTTAAAATTATTTCATGAAGTATCACTTAGGGCAAATAATTTAATACAGACAAAAAGAAAACTACATAATTTTCCTTTGCACTTTGTGTCTCTCTGAGAGTTAAGTTTTTTGAACACTAGTAGAATTTTCACACTTGTTGCCAAAGCTGAAGAGTTGTTAACTACACAAGTTGTGCTGAGAAATTATCAAAACCATCCTCCCCCAATAAATAACAAAAGATCTTTCTAGGGTACCTCATATGCTTCAGATCTGATAATCTTTCTCTTTGAAATTTGGTCTCTTTTTCAAGGAAGTGAAGGTCTATTGTCAGTTCTGCTTGGTCAGCCTGACAACGTTCATATTTCATTACTTTCAAGACTTCATTTAATAACTGAATAACTGTTAAGAGGTTCAATTTTCCAGCCTCATAAACATTACCTATGTGCAACTAAGAATTCAGAGGGAAAAATAAATGAACTGTAAGTTCTTAAGATAACAAACTGCTAACATATTTGTTTTTTACTATTATATAAAAAGATTACCTAGGAGTGAAAAAAAATCAAATGTCGACCCAAGAATAAAACCATGTAAATAATTTTGATCCAAAGAAAACTACTGTGGAGGAATTAACATGTCATGCTACATTCTTATACTATGCAAAAAGTTGAGAACTAGAATAAAAGATATGCAAATAAATGAAAAACAAAATAAAGATTGAGGAGAAAGATTTGGAGAAAGATAATGAATTTATGTTCTACAAGTTACAAATTGATGCCCCCTAAAGGCCAAATCCAAACTAAGACATGTATTTGGACTGCACAGTTCCAGTATGTTTTTTATTTTTTTATTAAGGTATTATTGATAGACACTCTTATGAAGGTTTCACATGAAAAAACAATGTGGTAACTACATTTACCCATATTATCAAGTCCCCACCCATACCCCAATGCAGTCACTGTCCATCAGTGTAGTAAGATGTCACAAATTCACTATTTGCCTTCCCTGTGCTACACTGTTTTCCCTGTGATCCCCCACACCATGTGTACTAAACATAATACCCCTCAATCCCCTTCTCCCACTCTCCCCACCTGCCCTCTCCCACCTCTCCCCTTTGATAACCACTAGTTCCTTCTTGCAGTCTGTGAGTCTGCTGCTACTTTGTTCCTTCAGTTTTGCTTTGTTGTTATACTCCACAAATGAGGGAAATTATTTGGCACTTGTCTTTCTCTACCTAGTTCCAGTATTTTTAAATCATGTGAATTATTTGCCAGTATCTTAAAATTTTACACAAAGATTACTATTTCTCCAGAAACCTCATCATATCCTACTTTATCCCTACTATAATATACAATTAGCCTTTTTATATATTACCTACCTAGCCCCTATTGGAATCTGAGTTTGCAGATCATGATTTTTATGTACTCGGAACCTCAAGTGCCTGTCATGCTACCTATTAAAGTGAAAGCTCTTCACAACATTTTATCTTTGTATCCCCTATACTATAATCAATACCTGGAATATAGCAGATGATTAATGAATTATATGTTTACAAGAAGAAAAAAAAAGTAGGCTATCAAGATGGAAATGTGCCATAAGCAAGTGGAAATAATTTGATGGTGTTTAGGTTGGACAGGAAGACTAGAAATACCAATCTGGGAATATTATTGTATAGGAGGCCGACAATGTTGTAGAATTGAGTAAGAAAATGAATTACAGATGAACTTGTAATATGAAAAAGAAAAGGGAGCATTAAAGGAACCCCCGGGAATACATTCACTAGAGAAAAAAGAACCAGTGGAAAAAAGTGAGAAGAGCAGTGTGAAAAGCCACAGGAGAGCAGAGATAAAAGTTAAAGAAAGAAAACACACACACACACACACACACACACACACACACACACACACACACACACACAAAAAAGTTAAAGAAAGAAAAGATAAAATACAATAGCTTTAAGATGAAGGAAACACCAAAGGATAGAGATATTTTCAAAAGACATTTAGTAGTTAGGAGACAGACCACTGTTATTTCGGAGAGTTTATAAAGAACTAGTTACCATGTCATCTTCCTACTAAGCAACCTCCTACTTTCTACATTGTATACTGCAGTACCACACAAGGAAGAGACAATTTGTAAATGCTGATGGATATAAATATACACACCCTTAACGATATTCCTTGTTATCAAAGTTTTACAAAATGCAACAATAAATTCTGAAAACATTAGAAAAACAATATATGATATATAAAATAACTATGTAAACAGAGTTATCTCAAAAGCTTCCTAATATCAAATACTTACCTGACACATTTGTTTCTCAATTTTTTCAAGTAAGAGCCTTGGAATGTTAATAGAAACATTAGTTCCATCTAATATATACTGGTCAACAAGACTAAGAACGGAACTAACAATTTCTCTCTCTTTTTCCACGAACATGAGCGTTTCATTCACTGAAGCCCACAAAGACCGAACCTTTGAAAACAGGGACAGACAAGGTTATTAAATTCTATACATAAACTGTACATACATTAAAGAAATATAAAACACAAATATAAGCTCACTCCCAGGAACAAATTAAGTATTCTTGGAATAACTTCTGGTGAGAAAATTGTCTAAAAGCACTGGTATTATTTCCAAAAGGGGCTTAAAACTAAGGAATTTCTCAGGAGATTCTGGCCCAGTATGATTTTCAAAATAAATCTAAGAAACCTTATACTACCATGATGCAATTAGAATAACCTGTATTCTGTATATTGTGCTATATTCATAAAACAGAACACTATACAGAAATGAGAATGAACACACTACAACTACACACACAGCATTGATAAAACAGTGTGAGTGAAAGAAGTCGAACACAGAAGAACATATTCTATACACTCCCATTTTCAAGAACAGGTTAAACTAATCTTTAGTGTATCAAGTGAGGCTTGTATTACTCTTGAGGGGAAACAGTTGTGAATGGAAAGGAGGCTCAAGGCTTCCAGGTGCTGGTGACGTTCTGTTCCTTAAACTGTGTTGGATAAATGGGTGTGTTTACTTTGTGAAATTTTGTCAAGTCATACACTTACAAATTTTTGCATTTTTTGTATGTATGTTAAGCTTCAAAAGAATTTACAAAGGTGGCGGGGAGGTGGGGAAATACAATGATTATACCCATGTTAATGTCTGTGTATTCCCATGGCATAAGGTAAAGTTGTCCCCAAAGTAAGATTTATCAGCTGGCAATCTAAAGAGGTCTCATAGGATGGCATTTCCTTGGTAAAGTTACAAAAATCCAAGATCTGATTCTCAGATTTTAAGTCTAGAAATTTTATCTTGACTATGGTTGAAAATTGACTGCCCTCAAGGAAACTGAACATCAATCCAATTCAGGAGAGACTGATGTGAAAACTTCAATAGATTTCACACCAACCTATTTATATATATATTTTTTATTTTGGTATCATTAATATACAATTACATGAGCAACTTTTGGTTACTAGACTCCCCCCATTATCAAGTTCCCACCCCATACCCCATTACAGTCACTGTCCATCAGTGTAAGATGCTATAGAATCACTAGTCTTCTCTGTGTTATACTGCCTTCCCCATACCCTGTGCCCCCTACATTATGTGTGCTGATTGTAATGCCCCTTTTTCCCCCTTATCCTTCCCTTCCCACCCATCCTCTCCAGTCCCTTTCCCTTTGGTAACTTTAGTCTGTTCTTGGGTTCTGTGAGTCTGCTGCTGTTTTGTTCTTTCAGTTTTGCTTTGTTGTTATATTCCACAGATGAGTGAAATCATTTGATACCTGTCTTTCTCCGCCTGGCTTATTTCACTGAGCATAATACCCTCTAGCTCCATCCATGTTGTTGCAAATGGTAGGATTTGTTTTCTTATGGCTGAATAATATTCCATTGTGTATATGTATCACATCTTTATCCATTCATCTACTGATGGACATTTAGGTTGTTTCCCAACCTATTTATATTTACAAGCAAAGATATTGTGTTCACTAATAGGAATATTCATATTCACTAAATTGGAAAGTGACTTTGCTTTTTTCTTCACTGCTATAGCTCTAACAAGCATCTAGAAGACTGTCTGGCACGAGGCAGGTGAAAAATAAATGTCCACTATATGAATAATTGTTTCCTGAGAAGGACACTCACTTTTTCCAGTGACAAAGTGCCTGGAAAGCCAAATTAATACTCAAAGCAGCTTGTTGACCATAGAATCAGAACAAAAAGCTTAAGGAAGATTTCATCTAAACACAAAGAAGACCTAAAAAACACTCCTATCCCACATCAAAGCCAACCTCTGAAAATATCAGATCATTTGTCTGCCAGATTCCTCCCTACTGCCAAGCTAGTCTCAATGTGACTCATTTTTCTTCGATACTTACCATCTCTCTTCAGTTAATGTATTCTATTTAGATAAACTAGTACTGCTGATTAAGTTACACAGTCAAGCTAAACTTTTCTTACTGGCATGAAAGATTTTAAATTAGCCATATTTAACAACTGCTTTTCTGTATAGTCTTATAAATTATAAACTAATTTTTCCATTATATTAAAGCATTTTAGAGTACCCTGTTGATACCTTTATATGTATCATTTACAACAAGTAAAAAAAAAGTAACAGTGCCATAAAAAGAAATGACAGAAAAATACAAGGGGTTCAATTAAGCAAGCAAGCGTTTGCATAACACAAAAGAAAGAAAGATTACATTTCTCCCTTCAAAACTTGTCTTACCTTTTGAATTTTCTCTTCTGTATTAGTTTGGTCATCACAAGGCTCCATTCTAATTAAAAATTAAAGCTCATTAGTCATCAAAAAAAAAATCACATGGTAATTCTCCATCCAATGAGCTAAGTGATCTGCAAACCCAACAACCATTCTAATTAAAAACAAAAATAAAATTCTAGCTCAAAGCACTAATAATTTGTTAGAGGAACTGGACTAAGACTCAAAATTATGCTCTAGTCCTATCATTATCTAGCTAATGATATATTATTTTAACCATTTCTGGGACTCATAGTTACTTGAAAAATTCAAGAGCTAAAGTAAGGTAAGTTTCAGCTCTTCAAGTTACTTACTTTTTTATTTGGTTTTGCAGTTCCACACATTCTGACCTCAAATTTCGTACTTGTTTAACTGACAATCTGTAAGGTAACATACAAAGTGACAACTATAATTCCATTAAAATTAACTGGAGTAGACCACTTTGTATTTTTCCATTTCATTTCTTTGTTCATGGCCTCTGAGGACTCCTCCTCCAAACACACCCAGCAGCCAGCTAATGGACTTTAGACTCCCTGTAAGAGTTACAGGAGCAATCTAACATACTGACTGCTATTGACATGGCTCATGTAACTTTCTAACTTTGAGTAAAAATGTTGGAAGTAAGACTACTCTGCTCTCTTATCCTTGTCTCACATACCTATGGAACAAATTTTAACTTTATCTAAGTCAGGCAACACTGCAATTTTAAGGCAATTTCAAAGGCTCCTGTAGCTTTCGTTATAGATAACACAGCATTTAAAAAGTTATCTCACTTGTAAAAAAAATTAGACACAATCTACTTCTTGAGAATAAGAACCCTGCCTGTCTTGTTTAAAGCTGTAAACCCAGTGACTGAACAGTATCTGGCTCATTGAAGTTACTAAAAAAAAAATCTGTTAAACAGATGAACCTAAATATAAAACGGTATGAAATGGTTAAAGAAACTACAGAATACCTATGTGAAGGAGGGTCTACTTATGGATACTCAAGGGACTATTAAGCAGACATTAAAAATAATATACTATGGCAGTACGGAAAAACTTATGGAATGAAATATCAAGAAAAAAGGATACAAAATAGAATGAATACTACAATTAGAGCTTAAAAATGTATACCCATGTTAAAAAGAAACCTAAGAAATTGGATTTTTGAACTAAGATTATCTTTTTCTTTTCTCTAAACTTCAACTTACAATGTGCTTAATGTTTTAAAGCATTTTATTCAGAAATTATCAGGCTTTACAATGGAAAAATAACAGCCAGGGGGTTTTAAGGGAAGCATGGATTATTGCCACTGAAGGCATATTGATGATATCTGTTTAAAAAGAAAGGCATTTTCATTTTCTAACTATCCAAGTATTACTTACTGTGCATTTTCCTGATATTTTCGGATAACAGAATCTTCTCTTTGCAAACTTTGTAAAAATCTGTTACGTGCTATATGGCATCTGGCAGCACACTTGTACAAATCTTGTGGCTTTAAATTAAATATCTCTGTAAAATGTATAGAAGAATCTACATAGAACACAAATAAGAACATAGAAAACTTAGACTTACAAGCTGATAGTATCAAAAATATTGAATTTTCTTAATTTTAAGACATTAACAACTTCCTATAACTAACAACTCCTTAAAAGCTGGTATGACATATATACAAAAAGACACAACTAATTTCAACAAAAGTGAGGATGACCTACTTTTAAAGCAGGTAATTAAAAAAGGGTATCTGAAACCATAAAACTCTTAGAAGACAACATAGGCAAAAATCTACTGAATATAAGCATGAGCAACTTCTTCCTGAACACATCTCCTCAAGCAAGGGAAACAAAGTAAAAATGAACACATGGGACTACATCAAACTAAAAAGTTTCTGTATGGCAAAGGACACCATCAGTAGAACAAAAAGGCATCCTACAGTATGGGAGAGTATATTTGTAAATGACATATCCAACAAGGGGTTAACATCCAAAATATATAAAGAACTCACACGCCTCAACACCCAAAAGCAAATAACCTGATTAAAAAATGGGCAGAAGATATGAAGAGACAATTCTCCAAAGAAGAAATTCAAATGGCCAATAGACACATGAAAAGATGCTCCACATCACTAATCATCAGGGAAATGCAAATTAAAACCACAATGAGATATCACCTCACACCAGTAAGGATGGCCAGCATCCAAAAGACTAAGAACAATGTGACGAGGATGTGGAGAAAGGGGAACCCTCCTACAATGCTGGTGGGAATGTAAGCTAGTTCAACCATTGTGGAAAGCAATATGGAGGTTCCTCAAAAAACTAAAAATAGAAATACCATTTGACCGGGGAATCCCACTCCTTGGAATTTACCCAAAGAATACAACTTCTCAGACTCAAAAAGACATATGCACCCCTATGTTTACTGCAGCACTACTTACAATAGCCAAGATATGGAAGCAACCTAAGTGTCCATCAGCAGATGGATGGATAAAGATGTGGTACATATACACAATGGAATACTATTCAGCCATAAGAAGGAAACAAATCCTGCCATTTGCAACAACATGGATGGAGCTGGAGGATATTATGCTCAGTGAAATAAGCCAGGCAGAGAAAGACAAGTGCCAAATGATTTCCCTCATTTGTGGAGTCTAACAATGAAGCAAAACTGAAGAAACAAAATACCAGCAGACTCACAGAACCCAAGAAGGTACCAGCGGTTACCAAAGGGGAGGGGTGTGGGAGGGCAGGTGGGAAGCAAAGGAGATGGGGATTGAGGGGTATTATGTTTAGTACACATGGTGTGGGGGGGTCACAGGGAAAACAGTGTAGCACAGAGAAGGCCAACAGTGAATCTGTGGCATCTTACTACACTGATGGACAGTGACTGCATTGGGGTATGGATGGGGACTTGATAATATGGGTAAATGTAGTCACCACATTGTTTTTTCATGTGAAACCTTCATAAGAGTGTGTATCAATAATACCTTAATAAAAAAAATTTTTTAAGGGTTTCTGAAGTTGTTTTACATAATTAAAAACCTTGAGACTGCACCTGCCCAAAATAATTATTATCACAAGTTCATGTATCCATGAACAAATACATTGTCACACATGAGCAACTTCCTAACAAGACCTCTTAACAACAAAGGAAGACAATCAGTTAAGAGAGATGAGGTGAGATGACATCACCTCCACTGCTATCATCAGCATACTTCTAGAAAGAGCAACAGGACAGGACAACCAAATAAAACCAGTCTGCACTTCTCAAGTAACTCCTGCCTCTGTTACTAATAATCAAAGCAGGCCCTGATAACAATCATCCAAACATTTCAGAGTCCACATTTTTACCTATAATAAATGTAGCAAGTCCTACCCTAAAAAGGCTCAATGTACTAAAGATAAATGGCCTAGAACAGGGGCCCCACACTATACCTAACATTATTAATTCAGCTACTAGCATTACCCTCCAAGAAACCTCCATTTCTGAATATTTACTGGACTAAATTCACTGAGTGTAAAGTCACCAAAAGACTAAACATGCTGACTGGATTTGTTTTATATCAGAAATGGGACAACCCATGCTTAGAAACCTTATGCACAATAAACTCCTTCTAAATCCAAACACACATATTTCATATAAAATATTTTTTGGGGGTTACATGTAATTGGAGTAGATCATCTACTAGAAAGATGTCTGTAACATCTAGTGGGGGTGAGGATTTAATAAGGTAGGTAAACTGGTGAACCACTGTGTTATACACTTGAAACTAATACAAAATTGTGTATCAACCATACTACAATTAGAAAAAAAAACCGTAAAACGCTGATGTTACATTAAATTTAAAATATTTAAATGCTTATAAAGCAAGGTCAGATGTATGTATTTCAAAAATCGTGCATAAAAGATAAACAGCAAAATAAAGGTTTACATGTCACATCACAGAAGGGATATTAATAAGAACTACAAATGAAAAAGACCAATAATAGAAAATTGGACAAAGCATGTGAACATAAAGTACAAAAAAAGTATAAATTGCTCTTGAACATATGAAACAGCCTTCAACCTAATAATAAGAGAATAGAGATGGAAAACAGACTTTTTACCTTTTGATTTCCAAATCATGAGAAATAGTACCTATTCAAAATAATTAAAATGTATAGACATAAAAAAAAATTGTATAGACATAACACATGCACTAAAATAAATACATAAATAAATTAAAAGAAAATGTCAATAATGGTTGTCTCTAGAAATTGGAAGACGGATGGGGCTTATTGGATCAACTTTTCTGTATTTTCCTGTACCTATTTAATGAGCATACACCAATTAAACAGGGCAGTATATTAAATAAGCTACAAATAGCATTCTTTTAAGTCAGCTTAAAGACCAATATTTTGTTTCTGTGAATTAACAAATAGGTCAAAATCCCTTTAAAACAGCAATTTCTAACTAAAACTTCCAACATAGCCAGTAAGTAAAATATATCTCTAACAAATTCAACATATTTAATGTAATGTATTAGAGGCAAACTATAACCTGCAGGTCTAATAGGCCCACTGACTGTTTTTGTGAGGTCAGCAAGGAATGCTTTCTATTTTCAAACAGTTGTATTAAAAACAAAAACCCAGACAGGTATATGTGACAGAGACCCTGTACGGTCCAAAAAGCCTAAAATATTTACTATCAACCCCTGTATGAAAACATAATAAATAGTTACTTATGTTCATTAAGAGAAAATTTCAAAGTATGGTTCCAATAGAATACTAACAATTCACCTTTTGAGATAAATTAAGTTTTTATCTTACCTTGCTTTATTAAAATAGCTTGAGGATTTACAAATTGTGAAGAATAATAAAAATTTAAGAATCAAAACAAAATAATTCCTACTATAAACTTAACTTACTTTTAGATTGGGTTTTTATATATTTTATCGCAACGAATCTTGCAAAATGATACATCAGATGAATAAACTTAGGACCCCCAGGAGAAAGAAATAGTGAACCAACAACTTGAGGAAAGTTACTCCCACATTCAGCCTATGGAAAAAAGAAATAAGATGATTTGAAAAACCTTTCAACAATAATCTTTATATTTACATCATACTGTTTTTTAAACATAATGGGATTGATCAGGATTATTCCATTTGCCAGAAGTTGAATTTTTGAATCTTTGTAAACTCTTGGTGGACTTGGTCACAAAAAATAATTACAATATAGAGCCACAATTACTGATACTATTTGGGAACACAAGCTAAAATCATCTAAGGTCAAAAGTTTTCTTTAAATAGAACTGTGATATAAACTGGCAGGAACTCAAATTTCTATTTCCAATGCACCTACCCAGCAAGCTGGTTTCCTAGAAATATATAGCATCACAATGAAAAACCATCAAAAAGTATCATTCTAATTAATATTTCCTTGCTTATACTTGCTTATACTATGCTTTGTTAGCATAAAAGCATTAAGAAGATAATCACCTCTAAAAAATTAATGTACAATTATACCTCAATAAAGTAGAGGAAAAAAATTAATGTAGTAAGTTCTCAAAGTTTGCATCTTCCAGAAACTTAAGGCTTACAGAAACTTAAGAATACTTACAGAAATCTTTTTTAACCATTCACAGCAATGTTTCCGGAATTCAGTATCACTTTTTTGGTCAAATGGAGGCCAACAAAGTCTTTAAAACAAAAATAAAAGCATTAGAATTATGAGCAGAAGAACAATCTCAGAAAAATTTAAAAGCAAAATTTATCTCCTATACTAGAAGCATTAATGCTAAATGAACCAAGGCTAACATTTGTAGATTTCAACTAAAGAGGAACACCAACCTGTGAGAAATTAGGTATTTTTCTTTATAAATATCTATAGGCTTGAGTTCTGTTTAGAGCAAATACTCAGTGAATACATATATTAAAGGAAGGAAAGAATCACTATTAAAATTACTGGGTGTCAGCTAAAGAGGATAATACTCAATGATTCACTGGACTAATGCATAAAGATGGCATAAATAAATTAGAATGTTAACATTGGGGGAAAAAGAGAAACATAAATGGTTCACTTGAAGAGCACAGGAGAAGGAGTGACATGAAAGCTTTTTACTGCTACAGATAACCTATTTGATAGTCAGTGGGTGCTACTGTTTAGTGGATAAACAAGATACAAAATTATTAAAAAAAAGGTTTTGCCTCAGGTTTAGTCAAAAATAACAGACTTTAAAGTTTACCTATTGCTTTCACCTGATAATCAGTTTCATCTAAATTTTTATTCTGAGGCATAATTATTTGTTTAGGGCCCCATGTGTTTTATATTTCAATGGCATAACATAAATTCTATATTCATAGACAAAAATTAAGTATGCATAGGAAAAAAGACTCAAAGCATGGAAGGTCAACAGTGATATTCTCGTTGATGGGGTTAGGGACAATTTTTGTACTTCCTTCTTTCCATTTTTCTTTAATTTCTGAATTGCTTAAAGTAAGTTGTATTTTGATGGTAATCAGGAAAAAAAAAAGTCAGAAAATCTATTTTTATTTGGGCAGAGAAAACCCTATGCCTTAATGATAGAGATTTCAAAAAAAAAGTTTCAAATATACATGTTCTCCTAGTCATTTACCACTTTAACTGAAAGCAAAACATTAAGAATAAATTATCAAAAATAAAAACAATGCCTTAAGCAATAGGCTTGCTTTTCTATATAAGAGGATAATGTCACAATATAAATATCAGAACAAATATGAACACTTTTCCTTACAGAAGACATCCAAATCATATGCAGAATAACTTGGAACAAAGGCTAGTATTTAAATTTTAATCTCCTTCTTAAACTATTTAATATTCAACAGTATATAATAGGCTTATACTTAACAGGAATGTTTTTTGCCTAAAGCACTTAACACTTTACTATATATATCTTTGACAAGAATAAGGATTTACAGAGACCCAGAAAGTAAAAATAGACAAAAGAAGTAACACTACCTACAAGAGGTTAAGCAGTAGGTAATTAGCAAATAAATAAATGAGTAAGGCAAAATTAAGTACACAGATTGGTACCAGTTCATTGTTTTGTCTAATAATTAAGACTATGAGGAATGTTAGGAACTAATTCATAAAACAAAAGCAAACCTGACTTTTGTGACATCCATTCCAAATAACCAAGGCCAAAGCTGAAATTCTTGCTTATATTAATGCATAGTCCCTTTTCAAATTTGAGAATGACTACTTACAAAGAGAAAATGAAACAACTTCTACTTACTTGAAAACTTCTTTGGTGAGAGACTGGTCCAATGTTTCAAACAAAAAATAAGAAACTATATGAAAGGCATCACGGTTCAGCTTATCAAACATGTTCCTAGTGGTTTAAACAGGAAAAAAAAAAACAAAGAAAGTAGTTAATATGACTAAACATCATCAAAAGCTGTATACAAGTTTGACACAAATTAATTTTTCATTCTCTTCAAAGGGTCAAGGCAAATTAATTTTTCTCATTATGTAGACCCCAGAGTCCTGGGTCTTCTCCCTTACATTTTATTCTCAGGACCATCTTATACTGTAATTCTAGCAAGTCCCTTAGAGTTTTTATTGTCCTCATTTCCCTAACCAATCACAACAAAGCCTAAAAAAACAGAATATGTAAACACTAAAAATTAAGCAAAAAAACCTAAGCCTTGTAAGAAATGTCACACAACTATAAAGAATTAAGAGTTAACATGACAGCCACTGAGTCAGGGTCATCAAACACTGATGGCTCTACGCTCAATATCCACTTCTCACACCTTTGTCCAGACTCCCGGGGTTGTACAGGTGTCTGGTAAGAAGTGGAAAATTCAGACTCTGTGGATTGCCAGGGCCAAGGGAAGCAGAGTTCTGAATTTCAACTATGACAGCAACCAGCTGATAGAAATGATCCACTTCAAATACCAGTTCTGCTGCATGGCCCACCTGCAGGATTTTACGGTTTATTTTGGCAATTCCCAAGGCAAAACAAGTCACACTTGGCATGGAGATATAGTCACCATTTTCCAAAGTCCCGGTGAAGTGTGGAGACTAGTATGGAAAATAAAGCAATGTTAAGTTCTCTGGATATGCAAGAAGGGGATAAAAGTGGAACATATATCCCAATAGAAGTGTGTTTACACTCAAGAAATAAAAGAAATAACCTGTCAAAGTTAACGAACAAAATATTATGAGACCACTCCTCCATTACTCGAGTATAAAAAGGTCATTTGCGTGGGATGCAAAAGAGAATGGTTTTCTACTGAAGTATCAAAAGAAGTTAAAAGCAAGTGAACCAAATAACGAAAAAGAAAGGTCTCAAGACATTAAAAGAAGGAACAAAAATTCACTAGAACACAATAGAATATACCTATGGATATTCTCTCCGTCTGCTAATATAAAATATTCTTAACATTTAGAACAGGGAGCTGAGATAGTTCATGTTTAATACATTTTCAACAATGATCTGCAGAGATAGCTCACTTAGGTGATTAATTGTTTTCAGACTCCAAAAAGAAACTGGGTTTAGGGGGCAGTCAATTAAGAAAGGGGCTGTGGGACACTGGAATGCATGACAGATATGAGTACTCCCGTGAACAAAGAAAACTATTTTCTTGAGCTGAAAAAAAAAGTTAACATTAAAAGTTCCCATGTTTATCCATAAGTCAAACAACTCTTCTTGTCCTTGGAATGTTTCTATTCCTCAGCAAACAAAAATGAAGTTCCCACCATCTTATCATCTCAAACCAGTAATTCTTTTCACATAGCATCCTGTTCTCTTTGACACTGATAATTTTTAATAAGATATTTGTTGAAGGTCTGTTCACCCACTAGACTGAAGTTCTCTGTAAGGGAAAAGTTTGTATCTATTCTGCTCACCACTGTATACCCAGGCCCAATACTGGACTCAATTAATATTTGTTAAATAACCAAATGAACGAAATCAACTTTTCTTTCCAATCACATTGCCACCTTAATTTAAGCCTATGTAACTGACTCCCCCTCTAATCCATTCTCTGTAATGCACCTAGGACGATTTTTCCAAAATGAAAGTCTTTTGGGCAAACACCTCAGAATAGAATTTTTGGATCATATGTTAAATTTATGTTCAACCTTATAAGAAAAGTAGTTATGCAACTACATGCTCACAGAAACTAGAAAACCATAGGGCAGCACAACAAAAAAAAAAAAAATGAATTTTACCATATATAAATTTAAGTGAATAAAAAAAGTTTTAATGTTTTAAGTTAAATTTCATGCCACTTTCATGCTTAAATCATTTTAAAGGTAACATCTGTTTCAAAATGGTAGCTCCCTCCCATAACCCACAGAAATGACTCTAAAAACAGGAGAGGTAAAGTCTATGACAGTGTAAGGAGAAAGAAAAAAAAAAACCTGCCATCACCAGACCAGCACTGACAGACTTTAATTAATTTTCAAAGGCAGAAAGCAGACTGCAATTGGATAAACCAAAGCAGAGTAAAGTAAGATTGCTAAAACACTGGAGAGAAGGATGCAATGGCAATGGAAACCACTCTGTGAGGCCTGAAGCTTTAAGCTTCCCTGCCAATACTGTGCAGCATCAAATGTGAGATAAATGGAGTACTGACAAATATATATATATACACATACTGACAAATGCTATCAGCTGGTTGTCAATTTTTAGAATAGAGGTAACTTCTAAACAAAGTTACCAAATAAAAGTTAATTACAGCACTAAACCTTGACAGAAGTTATAATGCAGCTGAAAAAATGTCAAGAAGAAAAAAGCAGAGGAGGGTACGGAAGTGTAAGTTACCTAATTATCTGATAAATAACAGCTATCTTCATTGTGAAATTACATAGTAAGGAATCAGGCGACACTTTTGAGATTGATACATCAAGAAATAGAGGTCTAAGCTTGCCACTAGAAAAAAATAACATTAATTGCAAAAGTCAAGAAGATTTAAGAGAACATGAGATAGCCTACGTATCCCCAATTTCTCATGGCCTATAGTGGGAAAGATGATACTGTCTAAAACTGGTATGTCAAAACACAGAAATATTAAACAAAGTAGTTTGACTTACGATCATAACCGTAAGGGGAAAGTAGAGAAAAGGCTTTTACTTTTCACCTTATTACCCTTCTCTTTTTTTTCCCGCAAGTTTGTTAACTTTTTAACTAAAAAAGTAAAAATTGTAAACTAAAAAGCAACCACCTTGAAAAGGCTCCCTTGAGTCCTAACGCCGTTTACACATACTGTTCCCATGTCCTTCCTTCCACTACCAACTCGCCACTCTTCCTTCGACTTCACAGACCACTCAGTATTACCACCAAAGCAGGAGTAAGCTATTCCTCCAGTTTTGCCCCAAATGCAGACTCTAAAAAGACTTTCCGAAGAAGTGTTCCCGGCATAGTTTTGAAACTGATAAGTCTCTGCCACCTGGGTGGCAACCACTGGACACGTGCTTTGTTGCCAGCGCCTAGCACCCAGTAATCGCTCGACTACTAGATTCATCTATCTGCGAGGTCCGCGAAAGGGCGGGCCACCCCAGCGTGTCCAGCCTCAGACTCCCGCGCCCGGCCGCCCCGGCATCCTTACACTCCGAGGTGTACGTGCGACACGATCTTTCCGCAGGCAACGGCCGCCGGGCCTGGCTCGAAGCCGAGCGCCTGCAGACACATCCAGAGATGCTCCTTCTCGAAAGAGATGACCCAAGGCAAGCTCATCTTCGCAGGCCCAAACCACTCGGTGTCCTCGGGCTCTCTTCCCTAGGAGCAACCTGAGGTAGCAGCAACCCCTCCTCTGCCACCACCGGCTCCTCTTTCACCCGGAGCCATTTTAACTCAAACGGCAATAAAGTCTCAGGGAAATGGAGCCTCTATTGTTAGTACTCCATAGCTGCCTAAAAGAAGGCGCCAAAAAGAGCGACCTCGCACTTCCGGAAGAGCGGTATCCGCCGCCTCGCAGGGCTCCCGGAGGAGGAGGGACTTCCGGGGCGGACTGCATCTCCCGCCATGCAATGCTTCCCCTCAGGCCCCTCCCATCACGCCCCGCGGAGAAACTGCAAGACCCACCAAGCTTTGCGCAGCCAGCGAATCTTCTTGCGCTTGCGTATCCGCAAGCAGTGTCTTCTTCGCACTTTCTGAGCCCTTTGCAGTTCCTTTTGTTGTTTGTGCTTATTTCGTCAGATAAAAGCTGTACGTGGAGGTCTGGGGCTCGGTGTAGTAGAAAAAGTACTGTGTTCAATTTTCAGCCATTCTCACTAGCTGAGTGGCCACGAACAAGTCACCTAATTTCTGAGCCCCAAGTCTATTATCATAGTAAAATCTATGCACTCAAATGCTGAATGTTTCATCTTTTTGCACTAAGAAATCTAGCCCCCTGCTAAGCATACAGGTTCCCCCTGCAGCCCTCCACTGATGACTTTTTTCTCCCACAACCCATATACAACAGGGCCTGGAAATGAGGTGAGGGGTGAGATAACCTACTTCTCATTGCCACCTCTGGCGATAATTGCCCCACTAAAACCAGCTCCTTTGAAGTTTATGCTATCACCCACACAACTCGTCCTTGTTGAGGTCATGTTTAAGATCGGGTTGCTGGACCTCCTTCTGAGAAATTTTAGCATTTAATTCTCTGTCTCTCCAACGTTACTCCTGGGATAGTTTTTGGTAATTTCAGTATCCATGTAGGTGACCTTTCCAAGGCCAGGGCTACCCAGTTCCTTGGCCTCTTCTCACCTATCTGGCCCCTTTCTCCCTTTGCCAGATTTATCCGGCAGAACCCAGATCCGCATTAAATCCAGTTCTCTGCCTAATCCACACTTTCAGTTTAGCAGCTAAATACAATTGTGATGCCCAGTGTCACTCAAAATTGACAATAACTGAAGTGAGCTCTTAGGCCTGCCCTCTTCACGCTACGCTATAACCTAACTCTCCACACAATTATACATACCTTCTTCCCTCCCTTAAACTTCCAGTCTGTCCTTTCCCCTCCTCACTCTTATTTTTGTTCTTAGTTAATAGGCTCTTCCAGAAAAGAACTACCATCAACAATTTACCCACCTGCCTACATCTTTGTCCATATAGTCTTCCTTCTTTTGTTAATCTGGGTGAACCAAGGTGTGCCTACCTAAAAGCAGTCCTTTCACTTGTTTGATGGATCATATTCCTTTTCTCCTACTCAGCGAGTTTGCTCCAGCATTTGTCCTGTCCTCCCTCCTACATCGTCAGCTCTTCCCAGCAGCAAACCTGCCATAGTATCTTCCGTCATTAAAACAAAAAATCTTTTGACCTCAATGTCTTTCTGATACCATTCCATTTCTCATTAGAGCAAAACGTCTTCAAAAAGTTTTCTATACCCACCCCACCAATATTGGTAACTTTCCAAGATCACTTGTATTGGCTAGCATTCTTTGTTGTAAGCAGCAAAACTGACTCTAAAGGAGTTTTAATAGACGTGTACTAAATAGCATAAATAAAGGCCAGAGGATAAGTTTCAGGAAATGGCAGGCCCCTGTCTGTGCCACTCCACTCAAGATTTATATCCCAGGCAAGTCCAATTAACTTTTTAAAAACAGTTTAATGTATTATGTAATTACCACCCTGGACAAGAAATAAAACTTTTCCAGCCATCTGAAA